>JAIWND010000010.1:0-600000 GCA_025330725.1 Chlamydoabsidia padenii
TAATGACAAAAGTGACCCTGTGCATTCCTTAGCCTATTTCCAACAAAGTTTACATAATAGCCATTGCACCAAGTACCTTGTATGGAGCAGTATAATCTCAGGATCGTTTTACCCTGACTTTTGTAAAAAAAAAGTTGCAGAATGAAAAATTGACACACAAGTCAAAACTTATTTCAAAACCCGCTTACCATCGCCTTGAATGTTGGGAGAGCTCTACTGCCGCAATGGACAATTGATGCTCATGACAAAAGTGACCATGAGCATTCCTTAGCCTATTTCCAACAAAGTTTACATAATGGCCATTGTACCAAGACCCTTGTGTCGGTCAGTTGAGACTTGCGATGACTTTTACATGTCCTTCGTGATGAACGATTGTTTTATTTTTTCTAGACAGAAGGAGACTTCAGTTTCAAACGCCGTACACCGAAGTTATGCAGTGCTTCTAGCGATCCTCCTCCCCAAACACAAGATGGTTTACATAAAATTATTTTATTCAACTTGTAACAATTTCTATTTTAAACAAGATCATCTAAAAATAAAAAATTCGACTTGATATGAAGAGAAGGAAGGAAGGTGTACAGAAGAGAATGAGAGTATAAAAACATTGAGATAAATCCATAGGAGACCCAACTTCTAAAGCATCGAGGGACCACCGTTTTAAAGCTTGTCGTAGTATCTGTCAAGACCAGGGATATCTTCAACAAGACCCTTGCGCTTACGCACAGTACGGATGATGTCGTAGACCTTGTTACCGGCTTCCAAGGGGTTACCGGACATGGCTTGCCAGTGATCAAACACAGCTTGAGGGAAGGCTTGACCAGAAGTGGCGGCACGGAGATCAGAGTTGAAACCGAAGGATTCGTTGACGGGCAAGTAGGCCTTGATGTTCATCATGGGGGTACCAGGACGTTGTTCTTCAGAGAAGACGATACCACGACGTCTGTTGAGCACAGAGTAGATACCACCGATAGCAGATTCAGGACATTGGACTTCAACGAGGTACATGGGTTCTTGGATACCAGGAGTAGCAGTCAAGACGGAAGCATAAACCACACGGCGACAAGTAGGGATGATTTGACCACCACCTCTGTGAATAGCATCAGCATGGAGAGTGACATCCAAAATGTTGAATCGACAACCACGCAAGTTTTCTTCGGCAAGAGGACCTTCCTTGGTAGCCCATTGGAAGGCAGCAACACAAGAATCCTTGATTTCGTTAAGGTATTGGACAGCCTTGGTGACATCAACCATCTATAATGACAATTACATAATTAGTAACCAGTTTCCCTTCCGTTCCCTTTTTTTTTTTCCTTCCAACTTACCAAGTTAGGACCAGTGGCATCAGGACCGAAACACCAAATCTTACGAGCTTCAGTGACATCCCAGTTGAATTGATCAGCAAGGATACGAGCACGGGCCTTGAAATCATCCTTGGGACCAACCTTACCAGCTTCAATGGCGTTGGAGAGTTCATCATCCAAAGGAAGAGCACGCATGTAGATACGGTTGTGCTTGTTAGGTGACTTGGACAAACAGTCAATGGAAGATTCGGCAGTGACGGTTTCACGGTATTGGACGACGGGGTCACCAGTCTTCAAAGGCACTTGAGCGTGGTCTTCTTCAAGATCCTTCAAACAGATTTCCAAATGGAGTTCACCAGCACCAGCAACAATATGTTCACCAGATTCGGAAGTGTAGGTCAAGACACAAGGATCAGACTTGGAGAGACGCTTGAGACCTTCGACGAGCTTGGGCAAATCGTTGGCGTTCTTGACTTCGACAGCAACTTGCACGACAGGAGAGACAGAGAATTTCATGACCTTCATGTTGTGAGCAACTTCGGAGGTGGTGATGGTACCAGACTTGACCAAGAATTGATCGACACCAACGAGACCAATAATGTTACCAGCGGGACAGTCATCAATAGCTTCAACACCACGACCCATCATGAGGACAGTACGTTGAACAGACTTGACGTGGAGATCGGTCTTGGTACCAGGGATGTAGTTAGGACCTTGAATACGGACCTTCATACCAGCACGGACAGTACCAGAGAAGACACGACCAAAGGCGTAGAAACGACCCTTATCAGAAGTGGGCACCATCTTGGAGATGTACAACATAAGAGGAGCCTTGGGGTCACAATCACGGATACCAATAGCACATTCATCATCAGCAGGACCTTCGTATAAGTTAGGCACACGGTAACGTTGAGAGGTGATAGGAGAAGGCAAGTGGATACAGATCATTTCCAAAAGAGCATCACCACAAGGCAAGAACTTGCGCATAACCACCTTGAGCAAAGCCTTTCCTTCCAAATCGCGTTCGTCGGCCTTGAGTTGAATTTCCAACTTTTCCAAGAGAGTGTTGACTTGATCCTTCTTGAAGTTCATAACGGAGTCGAAGATCTTGTAGATAGGATCCAAGATAAACATGTTGAAGGCACGTTCCAAAGGTTTACCAGCAGCATCTTGACCCTTGGTAGACCACTTCTTGGTCTTGGGGTTGAAGTAGTTTTCACCCCACAACTTGACCATCATCTTTTCCTTGTCGACACCGAATTTCTTGGAGTAACGTTGAGCAAATTGGCGAAGAGTGAAACCCCAACCGTGAAGAGCAGAGGCAAAGGCAACAGTACCCTTTTCGGGGTGGACTTGGACATCACCGAGTTCTTCATCGAGGTAAGTAGCAATGATCACGTTGACGGATTCAATGGTACGAGCAAAGGCCTATTACACATAATATAAACAAACAATCAACATTGAGTTCACATGACTATATAAGAGATAACATCGCCCTATTTCCTTTTTCAATCAGTACTTACGTTGTACAATTCTTCCTTGCCCAATTGCAATTCGAGAAGAGCACGATCGACCTTGTTGATAACAACGATAGGCTTGATACGTTCACCAAGAGCTTGACGCAACACAGTTTCGGTTTGGACACAGACACCATCGATACAGTCAACGACGACAAGAGCACCATCAGTGACACGGAGAGCAGCAGTAACTTCAGAAGAGAAATCAACGTGCCCAGGGGAATCGATCATGTTGATCAAGAAATCAGAGCCTAAAGAAAGAATTTTTTAAAAAGAGGTGAGTAACGTGTCCAAACTGCAGGGGGCGGTATGAGGGGGTTAAGGGGGAGTAATTACCATCAGTGACTTGACCCTTGATTTCCTTGATATCTTCAGGATCAGGAAGTTGGAAATAAAGAGAGATAGCAGTGGACTTGATGGTGATACCACGATCTTGTTCATCTTGACGAGTATCCATGAATCGAGTTTCACCAGCACGACCAGCAGAGATAATACCAGCCTTGGACACCAAAGAGTCAGATAAAGTAGACTTGCCGTGATCGACGTGAGCAATAACGGACATGTTACGGACGTTGGTGACCTTGTCCATCAAACCACGGATTTCTTCAACTGTGAAATTCTAAATACATGGATATAAAAAAGTAGTTGTGAGTTTTACAGTTTTGTTCAATATAACAATCATATCAAAGTATTCCAATGGTACTTACAACTATAGAATTCCATTAAAACAAGACACAATCAAGATTAATAGAGTTAAGAAAAAAGAAGAAGAGACAGTTAGTACACCCATCCATGCATCCATCCATACATCCATTCATCCTTTTATCCATGTATCCATTTATCTTTTTCACTTTATTGCCATCACTTACCCATTTTGAAGTCTTGAGTACACTAAAAAGTGGATGAAGAAAAAAAAAGAGGAAGAAAGGGAAAGTGGGGAATTCATCTTCTTCCTCTTTATCCATCAGGCGGGGTTTAAAAACAATCGAAAATATTTTAAGGTTATGCGCGGCTCAGGAGAGAGCATGATTTAACGTGATGCATTGCATGATGAAAACGAACCTGTCAAAAAGTAACTGAAAAAAGGAAACATGAAATAACAACAACAAACAATATTCCCTTTCTTGCACGAAAAGAATGTAATACGCATATTGGATTGGATTTCAATACGGAAGAATGATCCATGGATCATACATAGAAAAGCGAAAAAAAAAAAAAAAAAAAAAAGAAAGAGTGAAATCAAGAAATGACAGGTCATATATTATGATCATCGTACTAAAGTAACAAATAAAGAAGTGGTAAGAGTGGAGACAAGACGAGCTTTTTTATTTTATTGTTTGAATAAAAGTAAATTTTAATATACTATTAACTATTACTATTACTATTACTATAGATGCCGAGTCACTTGTCTTCATTTTCCTTTTTCTTCAGCATATCAGCATAGCTAAAGTTAGTGGATGGTGCTGGAGAGTCTTGATTGAGACATAAAAGAGGAAAGGCTTCGTCAATAGAGTGCTGAGTTGTGGATACATTTGATTCGTTTGTTGGTTCCAACACTGGTTTCTTGGTCGACTGTTGTCCTTTCTTCACGATGTCTGCTGATGATACGTGTTCCTCCAATAATTCAGGTACTTGATTCATAGGTGTTTCTTCTGTAGTGTCGTGGTTCATACCTGGTAAAGGAGGGAAGAATGTGCCACAGTGTAGATCGAGTTGATCTAAAGATAATAAAGACAAACAAACAAATAAACAATGTCAAGTAATGAATAATTTCCCCCTCTTCCTCCTTTTTTGCTCTAAATACCTCTTTGGTCCTTGTTGAGTGCCTTTTTCGTCTTATTTTTCTTGTCCCATTTTGATCTTTTTTTGTTTTTCGCCCGAATCGATCCATTTGTTAAAGATGCCATAGTTGATTGTACAGATGTGTTGTCTTGTGATGTTGATACAGAACCATGTTTGGTGATCGAGCCTTTCCCAGTCGTCAAATGATTGATAAAAGTTACCGAGTCGTGCTTTGTTTCCACAGATGCCGATCCATTCTGTGAATGATGATGATTCAAAGGCAAAGTTGGTTGAGTATGTTTAGGCACGCCATTCGATCCATTAAGAGTCGAATGTTGAGGTACATTTTTCGTAGGTTTATGATGCCAAGATGATGACGAGTGGTTCGATTTCCTAGTTTTCTGACCTTGAGGGCCAAGTGGTTGATAGTAATGTTGCCTGTAATGCCGAGAGGAAGATGATGATGATGTCATTTCGGCCATGATAATGTTGTTGATCGCATTGGTTATTAGAGCATCATGGCTGTCCTGTTGTTGCTGTTTTGGTGTTGTATACTGCCCCGGTTGATGTTGATGTGATGATGTTTGCCTGTAAGGTTGATTAGTCTGTCCCATATTGGAATGCTGTGTAAAATGGCCCGAGTTGCATGCATTATGTGGTGATGATGCCCTGTTGCCATGATTGTTTCCATGGTTATATTTATATCGTCCTCCCTTTGTAGATCTCCTGTTATTACTGTTTCTGTTGTTCATAGGCCTGCTGTGGTGGTTGACATTGGAGTTATAGAATGGGTATATATTGCCAGGATAGTAAGAGTAGGGTGGATGATATTGATTGGTGTATTTCAGGTGAATGTTGTAAGGGTAATAATAGGCATTACTGAGATTGGTGTTGATAGTGGGAGTGTGCATGTCTTGATTGAGGTACTTGCTATTGATGTTAATTGGCGCAATTCCATCGGTGTAAGGCCGAGATGATTCCGATTGTAATGCCGATTGCCGTGCTTGACTAAAAAAGTAACAAATCAACAAATCGCATGTTAGCATACACACCACCATATTATTCTATTTTGTACTTACATACTACCAACAACAGGTTCAGATTTCATCCGGGTAGCCACATAGTGTCCTTTAAAGGTTGTCCCACGGGCTTCATACATCATTTTCAAAGCATCTTGTTCAGATTCAAAAGTGATGTACCACATGTTTGCATATTCATTCTTGATATTTTTTATTGGTGGAGATTTGAGGTCTTGTAAGAATTGTTTGATTTCCTAAAGAAAGAAAACAAGTGAGATTCAATAACATACATTACATGTTTGTGCTGAGTTTCTTCTTCTTACCATTTCAGTCGCATCAGGCATTTCTCGTAAAATGATAGTTGTTCTTTGAATTGAGATGTTGGGTTTGACTTTGGTGCCATCTTGATTTACAGTAACCATAGTCGAGCGTCGAAGTGTTGATACAATGATGTCCATATCAGAAGTGATGTCCAGCACACGTTTGAATTTGGCAATGGTAGCGATGGGAACATATAGATCAGGGTCCATCTGTGAGACTAAAAGTAAGTGGTCAGTCATGCTTTTTGTTTGTCTATCAATTCATTTCAAATGTACTTACCAAGGTAGGTATCCTTGGTCAAGTTTTGTCTAATGTGGGAGCATAAAAGGTATCAAATATAGATCAGTTTCCTGCCACGTTAATTCAAGTTTCACACGGGTATAACCATCCCAAACCCGATGTTTTTTTGTTTTTTGTTTGTTACCTTGAAAAGTAGTATTCCAACTGGCGTTGAAGTGAATGATATAATGGTGCTAATTGTAACATAAAAAGAAAGTGTTTAATAGCGGGACAATATGTAGAATGTTCCTTATTTCGATGCTCCTCCCCCCCTTTTTTTTTTCGTTCATCTGAACTTACCCCATGAGTGTTTTTGAGAAGAATCATAAGGAGCTGCGGCAACAGGAGAATGATTTACAGGAGCAGAATGATTGTCAAGACCGGAGGATGGATAGTTGAATGAATCGTTAGTGTCATGCATAATGATTTCCACATCGTCTTCGTCATCTTCATAATCATCATCGTCTTCATCTGATTCAACGCTGCTTGAATTATTAGGTACCATCGATGGACTGGTGTTTAAAGAGGTCGAATCAGTAGCCGTTTCAGAATCTGCTGTATTTTGCTGACTTGTCGTATAGTGAGTTGAGTGCACTGGTGCTGGGGACAAAGAAGGTGAATCTAGAGAGGATGTCAAATCTCTTAAATGTTGTTGGTGTTGCCTTTTGTTCACTCCTTCGTAATTGGTGCCATTTGTCGTTTGTTGATAGAGTTGATGACTTCGTTGAGAAGAGCCGAATGTTGTCATGTTGAAGAGTCAAGTAAAAAAAAAAAAAAAGCAATGGTAGAGTAAAGGTAGTTGTTTGCAAAAGGCAATAAGAGAAGGTATAAAGTGTTATGGTATTGAAACAATGACCAAAGGGCTGTTGTGCTTATAAGGTAATGCTGGTAGAGCAAAGTATATTTATGTATAGGTATGTGTAAATAGTATACGTACGTAAGGAAATAAAAAAAAAAAAAGGTTTGGGTAGGATACAAAGGGTACGTAGTTGACGATATTGGTCAGAGAAGAAGAAGAAAGAGAGACAAAAAGAAAAGTTGGTCAGGTTTTTAAGGGCGACTTCTTTATTTGTGCGGTGTTTTTATTTTCGATTGGCGACTTGTAGGAAAAAAGAAAACAAGAGTTAGGGTTTGCGCCGACCCATCAGCTTGTTGTACAGGTAACTTCAAAATCACCAGTTTCAGTGTCATGGATGATCCCACCACAAAGACCATCTTACCTTTTGGTTCATGATCACCCACTCACTTGAACGATAATAAAGCGCTGTTTGAAACGATTTCCCAAAAATGTAAGTAACAAAAATCCTGGCCTTTTCATTGGTCGACCAATTTTTTTCCCTTTCCTTTTGCTCTGACCAAATTTTTTTTTCTTTCTTTCTTTCTCTTTTTATCAATCCATTTTTGCATCCTCTTCATTAGTTATGGCAGAAGACAACAAGGTCAAGGCGGAACAAATTAAGGCTGAAGCTAATGCTTTGTTTGCAGGTAAATAGTTTTTCAAAGAAAGAAAGAAAAAACTGTCTCGGTACCTCTTTCGATTATACTGATCAATCTCTCACCTTCTTCTCCTTTTACCTTGTAGAAAAACGATTCACTGAAGCGATTGAAAAGTATTCAGCTGCCATTGAATTAAACCCAGTGTCAACTTACTACTCTAATCGTGCCTTTTGTCATCTCAAGCTTGAATCTTATGGCTACGCTATCACGCAAGTTATTATACACAACAAAACATATATAAACAAGACCAACTGACTTTTTACCCAACTACTTACTCTTTTAGTGATGCCGAATCTGCTTTGGCACTGGATCCCTCATTAACAAAGGTAAGAAAGAACCTGAATCTATTCAAAACGGGGTAATTACATCTATTTGACTTTGGACTCACTGATTATTATGAATCATAGGCGAACTATAGACGCGCAACTGCCAACATGGCTTTGGGGAAGTTTAAAGAAGCTTTAAAAGATCTTAAAGTGGTAAGTAATCTAATAATGTTTTGTAACAATGTATGTCCGACTGACGTCTTTCTTTTATTTGGGTATAGGTCTCCAAACGTGCACCTTCGGATAAGGATGCCAAAGCGAAATTGGATGAATGTGCGAAAATCGTCAAACGTATGGATTTCGAAAAGGCAATCGAAGTAAGTATATGATATTGGAAATAGGATCGATGATTTTACTTAACCCATGTTTTGGACAACTCTTCTTTTTAGGCTGACAATGACATACCTAGCGTGGCCGACACTTTGGATACAACGACAATCAGTAAGTGTGCTAGAAAAAAAAAAAAAAAAAAAAAAAAAAAAAAAAAAAAAAAAAAAAAAAAAAAAAAGACAGTCGACATATGTATTGTTGGGTTGAATGACATTAACTTCTGTGGATGATTTAGATGTGGAAGACTCTTACGATGGCCCTCGTATTAACGAAACAACAAACGAAATCGACGAAGCCTTTGTCAAAGAAATGGTGCAACAATTCAAGGATCAAAAGAAGCTTCACAAGAAATATGCATTTATGGTAATAGAAGGGATAGATGAAAGGAATGATCAATGAATAACATTTTACTGGTTGTGATTATAGATTCTTTTGGCTGTACGCAAAATGATGATGCAGGCTCCATCATTGATCGATATCACTATACCAAAAGACGGCAAACTGACTGTGTGTGGTGATGTCCATGGTAAGGATTTAAAAAAAACTAATCATCATTGTACTTTTTACCGACATCCTACCTCTTTTTTATTTTATTTGATAGGCCAATTCTATGACTTTATCAACATATTTACCTTTAATGGATATCCTTCTGCGAACCATGCCTATCTATTCAATGGTGACTTTGTGGATCGTGGTAGCTTCTCTTTGGAAGTCATCTTGACTCTGTTTGCTTACAAATGCCTCTTTCCCGATCGACTCTTTTTGGCCCGTGGAAATCATGAAACCGATAACATGAACAAGGTGTATGGTTTTGAAGGTGAAGTTAAGGCCAAGTACAGTGAAATGATGTTCAAGGTAAACAACCTCTTCCCTTCCACTCACTAGCTAATTCAATTAACCCCTTACTTTTTTTTTTCTAGTTATTCTCAGAAACATTCAATGCCTTGCCATTGGCGCATGTGATACAACACAAAATCTTGGTGGTGCATGGTGGTCTATTCTCAAGGGACGACGTTACTTTGGATGACATTCGTAAAATTGACCGGTTGGCTTTACGACAACCTCCCAATGACGGTAAGAAACATCTCAGAATTAGTATGCCAAGAGTATACTAATTCGATATACTCTTTTCATAGGTCTTATGTGCGAACTGTTATGGTCAGATCCTCAACCTGAACTCGGTCGAGGTGCAAGCAAACGTGGTGTGGGTGTCCAATTTGGTCCTGATGTTACAAAGAACTTTTTGGAGCGAAACAATCTCGGTAAAAAAACAAACAACAATGGCACATCTTGATACTGACTTGACTTTCTTCAACTTAGATATGCTAATCCGAAGTCATGAAGTTAAAGAAGATGGTTATGTGATTGAACATGATGGTAAATGTGTCACTGTCTTCTCAGCTCCCAACTACTGGTAAGGATTATATATATATATAAAGTATGCAATTATTTACCTTGTGTTAATAGTGACTCTGTGGGTAATAAGGGTGCCTTGATCAACATCACTCCTGACATGAAGCTTGACTACAAGACCTTTGATGCTGTGGTAAGTTTGAATACCGATGATTCCATAAAAAAAAAAAACTGTAAAACTAATCCCCCTCCCCCCCTCTCTTTGCCTTTTTTAGCCTCACCCTCAGGTACGACCCATGCAATATGCCAGTCAATTCAGCGGACTCCTTGGAATGTAGAAACGAATAAAACGTCAAGCCTGGGGCGGAGGAAGAAAACACTTCTCCTCTCCACATCATCATTACCCCCCCCCTTTTATTACAATAGTCTCGGCATCTACCCCCCTTAGTACAGCATTAGTTAGTTTTTATAAACACATACACATATTCCTTTTGTCATTAAAAATAAAAAAGGCATGTTTATTAGAATATCAATGTAGTGGATGGGATGGGCTCTTCTCTGGTAGGATATAATCACTGTGGATACTACTACTGGTACAACTAGTACTACTATTATTATCATGATTGTTTGGATGATCAGATGATAACAAAAGCTGAAGTGCAGTATCACGTAGTTTCTGAAACGGGATCATCTTGGGGTATCGAAAGGCAAGGAAATCAGCATGATCGTGGTGACATTTTTTATTCGTTTTAGGATCCCAGTGTCGTTTCCACCAAGGTTTGCCCAAAGATGAAATGGACGAGGATGACAACACCGAACAAGGTTTCGAGGGTTTTTGCACATCGAAAAAGGAAAACGCCGATGAATGACTACAGGTGGATACAAGTGATGAAAAGAGTAGAGAAGCTAATGGATTGGGTTGATCAGAGAGGCAGGACGATCCGCATAATCCTTGTTTGATCAGATCCATTTTATCTTGGTGGTATTTCTGTTGAGCAGAGTCGGAAGAGGAAATACAGTAATGTCGTTGTTTAGCCCATGAATTTCGTTTTTTGATCCTTGGTGTCTCGGTACAACATAGAATCGTTTCTTTTTCAAACGGCGCTGTTTCCAAAGGTACCAAGGTTTGCATTTCTTTCCATCGTTGATGCTGAAGTTTTGCTTCCAATGCTAATATGGCAATTTGATTCTTGACATAAGCTGCAATGTATTGATGCTTGGCATGTATATGGCTTGTCATCTATCATATATATATATATATATAAAAGGATTGAAATTACTAAAGGAGTTATATTTGCTCAATTATACGTAAAAAAAGGGGAAGGGACGCGATCATGCATGAAAAAACAAAAATTCAAATCCCGATCTTTTCTTTACATGTCTGGCCATGGTCTATTTCCACTCACCTGAAGAATCTCCAGATTATCACTAGTTAATGGGAGTGTTTGGTCCTGATCACTATGAATCATAACTTCTGAGTGGCTTAATGAGCTAATAGAGTCACCAGTGCAAAGAGAAGAAGAGTCCATAGCCGGATGGAAGGAAGAGGAAAAGAAAAAGAAAAAAGTAGAAAAAAGAGGGGAGACGAAACGAAAAAGAAAATTGCTCCGGTTTAAATAAAGTACATATCAGAACAAACAAAATAGCAAGGGGTCGGATGGAAAGAAAAAGCAGAAGAAAGAAAGAAGGAAAAAAAAAAAAAAGTCGAAGGGGACCAGAGGGTAAGAGGATGAAATCTATTCGGGCGCATGACCTTATCTCCTTTTGACAAAAAGAAGCATGTTCTCCTGCACACAAACACAATCAATTATCAACAAACAACAACCATTTTATTATTATTATTATTATTATAAACAAATCAATAAGAGAAGGACTATGGTTAGACTATCTAATCGAAAGGTGGCAAAACAAGGAGGTTGGTCACCTGGCCCAGTGTAAGAAGTAAGTATCAGGTCATAACATTACAAATCCATGCTGCATCCCCATTTTAAAAGGAGAATGAGGCGTTGATTATCACACATCATGGGAGGTCTTACTTCGTTTCTTGTATAGGTATCGTCCAAGTGTATTATAGGTTTCGCAAATCTATACCTTTATGTAGTACCTCCTTTTCCCTCCAAAAAAAGTTGTTAGTTTAGAAGAGTCATTATAATCATCAAGTCAAGTACTTACATTATACTGACGAAACAGCCATGTTTAGATAAGTTAACCTCTTTGCTGATACATCTAAAGCAACACCAAGGGCTTGTAAATCACATTGATACCGGGTAAAAAGTCAATGACAACGACATTACCCATTCTTACCTAATCCATTGTCGATCGAGACGGAAGAGTGATACAGGGAACTAATAACAAGTTATTATTAGTAAACTACAATCAACACCTTTTCATCAAGTAGCATAGTTTTTGCTCTCACCTTTTAAGAAGACCATTTTAGACATTGTACATTGAATAAAGTGAAAGAGAGAGAGAGAGAGAAAGCGGGGTCGATCTTTCTTTTCTCCCTCCCGTATCGGTATTTCAAAACAAAAATGTGAAACACCGCCGATGGAGTCATCGCATGATTCCCAATGGCAAAGAAAAAAGCCTATCGACAACTGAATAATGGAGTGAGGAATAAGCTTTTGCCCCCCCCCTTTTTTTTCAATATTATACATAATAACTAGGATTAAACTCATTCGTTCCATCTCTTTTTTTCTTTTTTTCTTTTGAGGAACTCAACATGCTCGCTCATCAAGTGCCTTTCTATGGTCCCAGCACTTTATGCTTAAATGATCATACATCTATCTATACAACAAGGTCTTTTGGTGCCTTTATAAAATAAAAATGAGATGGCCTACATACTACTATACCTTGGTTGAAAGTGAATGTACCCGTGACGTTATTTTCAAAAAAGGAAAGGCGGAATTTGAAGTTTTTTTTTTTCCTGTCTATACTTTTGTTATGATTTTTTTCAAGGGGGCGGGGGCTCTTTCTCTTACTTTTTTTTTTTAATATATATATAATCATGTTGTCCACTGTTGCTCAACGTACTTTTATCAATAGCTATCGTGCTGGAACGATTCAGGCTCAACGACAATTTACTACCGCCTTTACACTTCGACAAGAAGAACAACCTGTCACCCCATCTAGCTGTAAGTCAAACTATATAATGATTTGACGGAATGAACCAACTTGACACTTTTTCTTTCTAAACTTGTAGCCATCCACAGAGATACTCTCTTATTACTTCAAGATTCTATCACCAGTAAGTGAATCGATGTGTGTTTGAAAACAAATGGATACCAACTCGATCTTTTTTATAGAGAAAAAGGCCAAACCAACTGCTGATGTAGGACAACGTTACCAAAAGATTCACCGTGCTGGCGATATTTACCACCCCCAAGATTTGAACGATGCTCGATATCAAGAACAATTACGTCAACGTCGTGGACGACCCACTCCACCCTCTGCAGATCCTTTTGACGTGCTTGGTTTGGATCCTCTTCATGAATACAAGAACTACCGTTTGTTATCACACTTTGTCTCGGATATGGGCAAAATCTTACCAAGAGAAAAGACAGGTAACAACAAACAATAGTGTCAACAACAAATAAACAAATACATCATGAACTGACAACTTTGGGGTGTGTTTATAGGTTTGACTGCGAAGAATCAACGAAAATTGGCAAAGGCTGTTAAAAGAGCTAGAGCTATGGGTAAGTTATCACACAAACAGGTTAAAGTAAAACTGAATGACTAAATCATTGATTTTATATATACATAGGTATCATGTCCTCTACAAGCAAGGCGACTTCTTCTGGTTTCTATGGTAGATTCTAGATACCTTTACATCTTTCCTTCCTCTTATTTAGTTGTATAGCATTTTAGATTCTTCTCTTCCTTCATTCTTCTCCTTCACCATTGTTATTATTATTACTCTCAAAATAAAGAACCTGACTTGTATTTGTACTTTTGTATTATGGATCATACTTTGACGTATAGACTTGTTTGCCCGATGATGATGGGACTTGGTCATGCTTCATATTTTTAAATTCCGACTGGATCCTGCAATCCTCTATTATTTATTTGACTCTCTTTACTTTTTCCTTTTCTTTTTCTTTTTTTAATTTTTCATACCATTGCACATCCTTATTCTATTTATATCCTTTACTGTTAAAGTCTTTGTATATAATGTGGCTTCACATTGGCTTACTCAACATTGTTTTACTATCCTTGGTCATACTTCTTCCATCACATGTCTTGGCTTACTATACCATCATGGATATTTTATCCAACGATGCCAAGTTCGAAACACTTATTATTCACCTTCAGCGGACAAGACTGGTCCCCTTCATTAACAAACTGGATACAGGCACTTTATTTGCCCCTGACAATGATGCTTTCGCCAATTATCATGGACCTCCTATTACCCAAGACATACTTCTTTATCACCTTATCCCAGGTATGGTTCCATCCGATCAACTCTACCATCACCAAATATTGGAAACCTCCTTTCGACTGGAGAACTATTTGAATAATAACACAGGGCAACGGATTCTCGTACACCAAGCAGCATCCTCGTCGTTTGGCGACAAAACTCCTTCGTATTTTGTCAATGACGCTCGACTTATCACCACGGATATACCTGTCAATCGTAAAACTGTCATACATGCTGTCAACAAAGTACTGGAACCACCAAATATGTTAGGTAAGGTTTTAACTTACATCATGTGCATATAATATATACTAAATTGATCTATTTACTTTTTAAATTTTTTAATAGCCCCATCCCTTGAATCTAGAACGACGGATTTATACCAAATGATGGATAGAGTGGGACTTGTCCATTTAATCAATCAACACCAGCCATTCACTGTGTTTTATTCGGAACAATCCATCCTCGAACCTTTTAACCAAGTAGAACAATCCTACCTTTTATCAACTTATGGCGACGAAGATCTGGGCAAAATGTTGGATTATTTAGTCATTCGTGGGGATATTTATACTGATGACTTTGTTGGTGAAAAAGAATGCAAGTCAAAATATAGTACATACACACTGAATCTTCTAATAACACCTTTTCTTCTTATCATTTAGACAAGACAATCAGTGGAGAAGTACTTCAAATCAAGGTGGACAAGAAAAAGGGTGAAAAGGTGATTACTGTTGATGGTGAACTTATTGAACAAGGTGATATCCTGGCCGCCAATGGTAAGTAAATAATGCATTTAAATGACTATCAAACTACTCGGAGCTAAATGCTCATTCTACTTAGGTGTCCTACACAAGGTGGAAAACTTGCCTCGCACCAAACAAGTGGCCTTTGACATACGGAAATACCTTTATGGAGTCAACGCCACCAAATTTGTATCACTTCTTGATAGATATGGACTGGGATACTACTTGGCTCCCGGCGTCACCAACTTTACTGTACTGGCACCTGAAAATGACTCTATTGACGAAGGTGCCCTTCCTGATAACCTGAAAAAGGCTTGGCTTAGTTATCATATAGTCCATGGTCAATGGTTTCCAGATCAACTTCATGATCGGCAGTTGCTCTCCTCCGAATACAAGTCTCCACAACTTAACGATCAAGCACAGCGAATTCCAATTGGGTTATATGAAACTCGAAAATCATCCATCTTTTTCGGTAATGCTCGATCTCAAAACGCACCCAGTAAGTTGTCACTCACAAAAAAAAAGGCACTCTTTTTTAACTTTTTTTTTTTTTTTTTTTTTTTTTTTTTTTTTCCCACCCAAAATAGTAACAATCAACAATAATGCCATTTATCAACTCTCAAGTCCCATGAATCTACCGTATGATGTCTTCTCAAGTATTGTTGTGGACCTGGAATTGTCCTCTTTTATTGCCACGCTGTATGTCTCTGGTGTGGTGGACAAGATCAAATCAGCATCAGGAATTACTTTATTTGCACCAACAAACCAGGCTTACAAATCATTAGGATTAGTGGCAACCTATCTAGTCCATCCCACTGGCCGCCAAGACTTGCAGACAACTCTACAATACCATGCAGCACAAACACTACTTTACGACCACGATCTACGATCATCAGCCTACAGCGTGGCTACTCTCACTGGACACGACAGCCTGGAAGTCGGTGGTCTAAATGAACAAGGACACATCAGCATTGGCGACAATGGCACGATTCACCAGACAAATGTCCTCATGGCCAACGGGGTGATACACAAGATTGACACCGTCATGGTCCCGCCTTCGGTCTCATTGACTCAACACAAGATGCTGGTGGGTATGGATTCGCATCGTGTGCTCGACTGGTTTGAAGATTTCCCTTGGCTGGATCATAACAACAATGACGGTGCGACAGTGGATGGCGGTGACTATATCCTGCTCGCTCCTACCGACCGAGCCTTCACCCAACTGGACGAACATTTAGGCACGGGATGGGAAAAGAAGGATCGTGATGCCTACGAACGACTGGTACGACTACATGTGATTCCCAAGACGCAGCAAATGGATCGACGGACTCTGCTGGGTGGCGAAATCGAAGACTACCCTACTCTGTTATCTAACCGAGATCGCATCATGATTCATGGCGGAAGTTACTTTGCGGAAAACTTTGTGCAAGTGATGGGTCAAACGGGGAAAGGCGCTCATGCTCGGGTGCTGGCGAAAGGATCGTTGCGGAAGTATGCACAGGTGATTCAGATCGATACCGTGCTTATTCCTGTCTCTCGTGGGCTATTTGGGTTGCCTTGGTATTGGTCTTTGGCTTTGGTCTCGGTTCTCGCGTTGGTGGGGGCAGGTCTGTTTGGCTGGGCGGGGTATCGTGTTTGGCAAAAACGACGACGGGCGGGTTATGAATCTATTGGTGAAGCAGCAGAAGAAGAAGAAGAAGCCGAAAGAAACCAGGACTCCAATCATCATCAAGGCGGCGAATCATCAGTTTAGTCATAGTCATAGTCATAGTCATAGTCATAGTCATAGTTTATTTATTTGGTTGATTAACAATAAAAAGCGATGTATTTTTTTTTTAACAAAAAAAGAAGGTAACCGCCTATTAATGGAGATACATAATATACAATACAACTTGAATAACAAAAAAAAAAATCTAATATAAGGGTCAGGTAAAAATGTCCAACAAAAGACATATAATGTCGCCAAAAATAAATGACACAACATGAAAATGTCTTCTATTAATATTATTTACTAGTTTTATTAATTATTTATACACAAACAAATCATAGTAAAACAAAAAAAGAGACTAATCTATCATAAAGGGAATAAAGGGAGGGGGAGATGATTCTATGCTAGCATCATGTTGAATAAACCATCCACCAATTGATAATCATTATGCACCACATTGACCAACCAGAAGGAATCACCAACTTGTTTCAGTAGTTTGGCCGTATCGCTGTCGGGAGCATATTGTTGTTCCCATTCCGTCCATAATCTAAAAGCTTCTTCATTCCATGATTCAAAGTTGGCGCGTTCGATTAGAGTAGGTTGTACGATTTCCTTTCCGGGGAAAACACCCCAGGTTACGGCGTTTTGGGCCTCTTCATCAGTTACATTTGTCAAAAGATCGCCCTATAAAACGAGAATTTCTTAATCCATCAGCTCCAAGTTTAATTTTTCATTCCATGTTCACTTTTACATTTCTGTTCATTGCATAATAGGTCACCGAAGGATCTTGATCAAATCGTTTCAAGACAAGTTCAAGTTGTTGTGGAGAGACAAAGAATTCAAGGAATGCCTAGATTATAGGTTAGTCAACTATGATCTTTTGTTTCTTCTTCTTCTTCTTTTACCTTTTGATATACATAACCACCTTTTGGACCCCAGCCGAAAATTGGATCTTGACTGGACACACCATTGACGGAAGGTTGAGATCCCACAGTCCAATAACCCCGACGATTGATTTCGGCCAATGCTTGACGAATAGCGTCCGTTTCCGTTTGTAATCGATCTTCACTCCAAGGTAAACTATCCAATTGACCAAGAATATACTTTTCAAATAGACCCGTAATGTGTTCCACTGTTTTTGGTTGACCCCATTTCCGACTGGCTTCAGAAGTTGGTTGACTTTGACCGACACCATAAGTCAATTCACCGAATGCTACAAGATAAAAGATAAGAGTTAGATACCAGAATAGACTTTTTATTTTTTATATATATACCTGGAGATCGCGAGTCACCATAACGACCATTAGGGAATTCATCCCAATTTTCGGCACGGTCAAGATCTTGAGGGGTGGAGAAAGGGGCCAATAGTTTTGAATGAGCGAACTGGTTCTATAGTCATAATAGAATGTTAAATACAATTATCCGCCTTTTGCTTGTTGTTGCTACCATTGTTTTACTTACCTTGTTTGCATCTTGAGATATTAATTTCAGTTCCTGTAGGATCAATTTTGTAGATCGTTCCAAATTCAAAGTAGACAAGTGGAAGTTGCAAATGTTGTATTTTCCATGTAATAGTTTGATCATGTCTACTGCCAACTGAACACCAAAGTCTTTTACTTTTTGATCATCAGCCTATATAATATATAAATAAATAAAAGAAAGATGAGTAAAAGATGATTCCTTTTATATATATATATATATATATCTTACTTTTATTGTATCTAGTTTTTGTAAGATATCATTAGGGACTTGAGTTTTACACAAGTTAATCATACGTCGGAAGTTCTGATAGGTGGGGATAGGCATGATTCCAGGTACGATGGGTACATTAATTCCTAATACAATAGCCAATGTTAAATCCATGTTCCCCCCCCTTCTCTTTTTCTCTACCCTCTCTTTACCATAGGCACGACATTTATCCATCCAATCGACAAAAGTATCCACATTGTAAAAGAGTTGAGTGAGAATAAAATCAGCACCAGCATCGACCTTTTCTTTAAGATATCGTAAATCGTCTTGTTTTGATTCAGCATCCATATGACCTTCAGGATAACCAGCCACACCAATACAAAAGTAATCACCATATTGTTGTCGAATATATCGTACCAAATCCACAGCATGTGTGAATCCATTATCAGTAGGAGTCCAGTATTCATGGCCTCGAGGCGCATCACCCCGTAAAGCCAAGATATTTTGAATCCCAGTTTCTTTGGCTTTCTATCAATCCCCCCCCCCACACACACATACACACGCAAAAAGAGTTGATTTAGTTTTATCTTTTTTTTTTTTTTTTATTTATTTCTGTAGACTTACCATTAAAGCTTCATCAAGACTTTCTTTTTCCATATTGGTACACGTTAAATGAAGTAAGGTTTCGACACCATTTACCACTTGAGCCGTAGAGCATACTGCCATGGTACGTTCTTGACTTGAACCAGCTGCACCCCAAGTACAAGAAATAAAGGTAGGTTCCCATTTCGACATGCGTCCAATACGATCCAACAGATTCGCCAAGCCCTAGTATACGAAACGAAAAGTAAGCGTCACAGGCGTTTTGCATCGTAGTATCTTTGTTTATTTTTTGTTTTACCAGTTCTGTCTTTGGTGGGAAGTATTCGAATGAATAGTTGAGTGTATTATCTTTTTGAGCCTTGTTGAGTTTGTCTACAATCTTCATGTTAAGCGAGGAATGGAAAAATGGAAGAAGAAGCAAGAAACAAAAAAACGAAAAAGGACTTTTATTTTGTAGATTTCGGAGTTTCATCATCAGATCATCGAAATGATACGCGAACATGATTGGACGATTATTCTTCATCAAGCATTAATCAACAGATGACTGATCAATCGCAGAGTTAAAACCCCACATTTGTTACCAAGACCATCATTTTTATTTATTTTTATAATAAGCATACATTTATTTGAATACAAAGGAAGGAGGGAGACTATTACTAATGTGGAGCCAGGTAAAGCATACTATATTATATATAAGGACTATGTACAGAGTAAGAGGAGAAGGGGGGGGGGAAAAGTGGGGATCATTTGGTAGACACAGGAGCCGTGGTTGATCCATCCTTATTTTTTTCACAATGATTATGCGCCGAAGTGAAGGGTTTAGGTCGACGAAGTACGACTTTTTGATTTAATGTTGTCCTTTTGTTGTTATTGTTAGTGAAGATCTTGCGCGGATTTTTCAAATCCAAAAGTAACATACCTTGAGGTGACATGGGTTGAGGTGGATGATCAATTTGTTCCAATGATGTTGGCCATATCAAATTGTTGTTGTTCAAAGTTGGATCACTTTTTGATAAGAGTGGAGGATTGGATGATCGTCGTAGTTTGGCACGCAATGCTTCCATGACAGTTTCGTGGCTAGGTTGTGGTGGATGTTCAATAGGTGCTGGTTCTGGAAGAGGTATGGATCGATTCTTTTTTTTACCGGGTGCCACCACAGGTCGACGTTGAGATCTTGTCCTTGATAAAGTACGCTTGCATGAGCTATTGGTCACCTTTACATTCGTCGTTGCTGGTTCGTTGTCACTAAGTGGTGGCGGATAACCGAGAAAACTGTACCTATCCTGTTCAGCATTAGATTGTTGCTGATATTGGTGTATTTGTTGTTGTTGAGTATTCGCATCAATGTTCCTTGGAGTGGTCGATGATGATGACGATGAGGTGGATGACATGTTGGTACCAGAAGGAGTATTGTTCTTCAAATTAGCAACCAAAGTTCGCTTTCCTGTCGAATCCTCAGGCGAGTCCGAAGCAGAGAGAGTCAGATCAGCCAATGGAGTATCAAAAGAAGCAGTGGTGAATGGAGAAGGAGCCCGATAATAAGAAGTGGTGGGTGAAGGTGGTGTTTGGCCGAATTGACTGATAGAGTTGGTCATTGGTGAAGGAGATAAGGTCGTCATGGTATTATTTTGAGGAATGGAGAGCCAGTCTGGAAGAGCTTCAGTAGATGATACAGCCAAGGATCCTATAAATATCATAACATTTCATTAGTAATATAAACAAAGTTAAACACATATTTTCTTCTTGCTTACCCAAGGACCCACTTAGGAATTCGTTAGTAAACGTGGAAGGATCGCTATATCGTTTTTGTTGTCCCCAGCCTAAATCCAAGTATTTGCATTGTAACCTGGCTTCTTCTGTCCGCCTTACTTCTTCTGCCGCTCGTCTCTATGAAAGTCATATGACGAATAAAGAGAAGGAGGGTTGGGGTTAAGTGAGTTACCAAGTTTTGTGTGTGTAGATTTACCTTATCTTCTTCAGCCTTGGCCATCAATATATGCTTGAGTAGTTCGGTATCATGTTTGTATACTTCAAGAATATCACCTACTGAGATATCACCCAAACCAAGAGATGAAGGTCTATTTTGATAGTCATTTTGCTGTTGTTGTTGTTGTTGTTGTTGTTGTTGTTGTTGTTGCTGCTGCTGCTGCTGTTGAGGAGTTGTGGTGGAAGGGGTATACTCGTGTAAAGAGGCGTTACTTGAATTGTTCGACCATAATCCAGATGAAGTGTCCACTTCTTGCGGTAACATGAGAAGGGGGAATATAAAAAGGAATAAAAAATAGGGAAGAAAATGAAAATGAAGAAAAGGGAAAGGGAAACCCTGTTTTTTATTTTTTTTCAAATCTCGTTTTATATTCAAATCCCGCCACCACGCTATCAATTGTGCCTGTCTCTCGCTCTATATTTAGAAACCGTCATCGTAAAGTGACACTTTCTTCAAGGCCATCGAATATGAATCACTTTTTTATTTTCGAAAATAGTCTAGTTAGGTCTGACAGTTGACTTGATGCAGATGGTTTCTAAAAAGCCGAACGCCTTTCCATCTGACCCATCAAAAAAAAAAAAAAAAAGCAACCAAAACACCATTACATAAGACATATATTAACAATTTAAAAAACGAGTTTTATTTTTATTATCATTAGTTATCAATTTACTATATTATTTCCCAAAGACTTGGCCCAATACATTCTTCAGAGCCGCATCCTCTACTCTATCTAATGATTTCTTTGCCGAATTCCCAACATGACCTTCCCGATCCACCAAAGTACGTTGCTTGAAGGTTCGTAAAGCATCATCATCTGTTGATACTTGTTGACCACGTTTCCGTTTCCTTTCTTGTATGTGTTCCAGTTTCTTCGCCTTGTCCACGTTAAGGAGATATGCCTTGTTTTCCCGATTAGCTTGAGCCATTTCCGCTTGAAGTCGTTCTTGTCGAGAGCGTCGTTCATAAGCTATCAATCATTAAATAAACAAAAGTATCAGTCAGTATTTCCATCTTCTTGTTCATCCCTCCTTCCCTCTTTCTTTTTGTTTCCTTACCAAATTGTTCTGTTAAATGACGCCACTTGAATTTCGGCAAATATTTGATATTCCACATTTCATGATAATGTTGTGATGTGCGTTTTCCTCCTACAAACAATCAATGAGTTAATATACCTTCACGCCTTTTTTCTTCATGCCTTACCAATTTGCTTCATATTCAAAAAGGTTGACAAAGACTTTGCCTTTTTCTTGTCCTTGAATTCCACCCAACCTTCGGTATAATTGACTCTTCTGTTCTTGGAGTATTTTCGTCGTCTAGCAGTGATTTTTGGATCTATACAAAACAAAAATCATGTTAGAAAGAGTATCAGGTAAAAGAAGCATGGTTTACTTACCTTCAGGTGCGAGGTACAGTTTGCCTAGTTCCGCATACTTGCTCAAAAGCAATCGTACCTTTTTCGGTGTCATAAAAGGTGGCACCCGAGACAGATAACATACCCCACTTCGTTTGTTGGCTAATTCCAGTTCTTCCATTTCGGCAGGTGTCATGGGCTTGATCTTTGTCTTTTTGCGTTTCTTCGTCTCGGTCAAAGGATTGTCGTTACCATCTTCGTTTCCTTCAACTTGAATAGAATCCAAGTCACTGTCTTGGTCACTATTGTCATTAACATCTTCGTCATTGCTGTCACCTTCCAGATCGTCGTCGTCGTCTTCATCGTCTTCATCGTCATCGTCCTCGCTGGCCATAGATCGTAGTTGTTTTTTGGTGAACCGGGAATCTTGACCTTCATCCAAATTATCTTCAGAGCCGGAATCATTGTCACTGTCGTGGAGTCCCAAAAGATCTTTAGCTTTGTTACTTGTCGCCATGTTGCTGCTTTGTAAATCAAAAAGAAAAAGAAAGAAAGAAAGAGAGAGGGTTGGAAAAAAAAAGAAGCCAGAGTGGTGGCTTCAAAAATATAATTCAAACACCGACACACTTGCTTGAATCTGGCTCTTTCCCATTTCTTCTCCCTTCTTTTCCTCACTTTTATCTATTTCTTTTTAGTCTTATTACATGTTAACTGTTCCACCACACAAGATATATCCACGAATAACAATACCATGGTTTGCGAAACGTCCTTGTCAAATACAACAGTATCAGCCACGATTACAAAACCTGTTACAGCGACGACATGAAACCTTTACTTCCATTACACCACCAGCAACGCAATCTTCTCTTACATCATCACCAGGCTCGACACCGTTAGGCTCATCAACACCTTCATCTCCTCCAACTCATGACATTAGTCCTTGGAAGCATTACATTGCCCCGACACTATTTGCTTTTGTAACGATGGGGGGAAGCTTTGTGGTAGCGGCATCCAGTTACGAACGACAAGAAACCCTCTTATTCCGACGGACTCAACAACGACGTGAACTCTTACGACGCAAACTACGCAATGACCATATCGATGAAGATGCCTTTGCGGCGTTTGAATGGCGGCAACATCATGACGAACGCAAAAGACACCAACCCAACGACGACGACGACGACGAAAAGAAACGACATCATTTACAACAAATAAAAAAACAGCAACAAGAACGTCAGGATCCAGGAAAACGTGGTGGTTTGGACCTAACTCTTGGTATGATCCAGTCCTGGGCTCGTTATCAATGGTATCAATGTCAAGTCTTTTATCAGGACTCGTCACGCCGAACGATTAATTGCTTGATTGGGTTCAATCTCTTGGTGTTTGCGGGCTGGCGCCTGTTGCCGTTGAAATTCCAGCCGTTTATGACTCGTTGGTTTACAAACCATCCGGTGTGGTGTGTTGGTCCTCGGAATCTCAACTTGGTTACTGCCAGTTTCTCTCATCAACATTTTGTCCCGCTCGCGATCAACATGACGGCTTTGTGGTACTTTGGCTCGACATTACACGATATCCTGGGTGAACAACAATTCTTGGCTTTTTATCTCTCGTCTGCGGTGGCTGCTACTACTGTGTCACGATGGCTCAGTTTACTCACACGACATTATCGTCCACTCATGCTCTTGCCGTCCGTTATCAGTACCGGTGCAAGTGGGGCTGTTTATGGCTGCTTGGCTGCTCTCACTGTGCTTCATCCAACTTCAATTGTGGATCTCATTCCTTGGACTCCGATCCCACTCAGGTATATAATAAAAGAGGATTAACTTGCATATGCACTAAATGATTTCTCTCTCTTTTAAGTGTGGTGCTACCTGGTTTACTGACATTAGATCTTACAGGGATCTTAATGCGATGGCGATTGTTTGATCCTTATGTAAGTCATTTGAAAATGAAAAAACCCTCATTTTAATGCCATCAACTTTTTATGAATCTAGTCACACATAGGCGGGGCAGGATTTGGTGCATGGTATATGACAATTGGACAAGAAAAGATGTGGATTCCTCTGGTTAGAAAGATCCGTGATATCCGTGACCGAAATGAACGAAATGGCAGAAATGGACCTCCAACTACCTCGATCGATTTGCAATCTCCGCAATGGCCCTGGGTTCGTCAAATCAACAAGGAAGGATGATCTCTTGGTATTAATAGATTTAATTTAGACACTGTATTAATATATATATGTATATATATATTCCCTTCTTAAATCAATAAAGTACCATGTTTTAACAATGATATTATTTTTTAGCATACAAGAGGGGGTAACTCAAATTTTTCGTCGAATAAGCGGCTAATGAAATATCAGTTAGTATTATGTAGAACTATGTGGCCGAAGCCCCGTACACTTCCCTCTCCAAGGAGAGTTGCCAGCCATAATCTTATCCAAGAATTGACCGACATGTTGTTGTTGTTTGTTAAAGGGCTGGACATCCCCAACAAAAGTTAAAAAGCATTTACAAAACCATTTATATGAAAAAATCAGCTGATCAAAACCCATGCATTGTCAAAATATAAGGACAAACAGAAATTGGCCATCACAGTGATTACTTTGAAATAACGCCTACAGGAAGCCATTTGGGCTAAAGTTTTCCCTAATCGACGAAAACAAAAAATTGACAGACGAGGACAAACTTTTTTCAAAACCCGCTTACCCTCACCTTGAATCTTAAGAGAGCTCTACTAGCTTTATGAACTAGTGATGCTAATGACAAAAGTGACCATGTGCATTCCTTAGCCTATTTCCAACAAAGTTTATATAATGGATATTGCACCAAGTATCTTGTATGGAGCAGTATAGCCTCAAGATCGTTTTAGCCTGACTTTTGTATAAAAAGAGTTGCAGAATGAACATTGACACACAAGATAAAACTTATTTCAAAACCCGCGTACTCTCGCCTGGAATTTTAAGAGAGCTCTACTGCCTTAATGAACAAGTGATGATCATGACAAAAGTGACCATGAGCATTCCTTAGCCTATTTCCAACAAAGTTTACATAATGACCATTGTACTAAATCCACTGTATGGAGCAGTATAGCCTCAAGATCGTTTTAACCTGACTTTTCTAAAAAAAAAAAAAAAAAGCAAAGCGGAATGTGAAAATAAGGGCTAATGAAAGCGGCGGGATTGATTGGGAGATCATTTTCTTTTCTTTCTTCTTCCTTTTTTTTAGCACCTTTTTATTACATTACAAAGATACGACGATCCAGATATGGGTGGCACCTCGGTAGTACATGGAAAGCTATTACAACTGGGCATTTGCATTACCTTCTGTATTGTGATCTTCACCACTTTGGCCAAGTTCATTCTTGGTGAGTATATATAAAAATGTACACACGTGAAAAAAAGGAGACAGTTAACGGCCCATACTCATCTACCTTTTTTTTTAAAAACAAGATGCCAATGATAGAACACGATGTGAGGGCATGTTGAATGATGGAGCGTGGGTTGAAAAACAGTGGCAACCTAGTGGCTGTATGATGCATTCCTATCAACCCGACCAAGTCGCCGGCTGTCTCAACCACTCTCATATTTTATACATTGGCGATGCCACTATTCGACAGCAATTCAACTCGCTCGCCCAATTGATCAACAATGATATTGAAACAACAAACGATGACATTGATCGCAAGTACGAATTCATAGACCAAGGGCTTACGTTTGAATTCTGGTGGGATCCATATATCAATGGCACACGGACACTTCAGTATCTCCAGTATTCCGGATCAGTGGCAGTAGCGGCAGGTATTCCACGACCTAGTCTCTTGGTGATTGGTGGTGCAGCCGATTGGCGACCGGGTGTAGATAATCTTTTTGATGCGGTGCAACGGACGTCTCAGGTGGCCGATGCGGTGATTATATCTCCTTCCTCCTCTTTGGATATGAACGACTACTTGGCGACTAGAAGGGCAACCCTTGATCACGCTCGGACTCCTTTTGCCATTCCTATTGTCTGGAACAAGTTGGTGAACAATAATAATAACCTTACTCGGGCGGCTACTGATACTCAAGTTCAATTGGCGCTCAACTATCGCTGCAATGATATTAGGGCTAAACACTTTCCATATACCACTACTTGTTGCTTCCATTATCCTAAACCACGATGGTATCAAAATATATTTTTTGGCTTCTTCTTGGTTCTTGTCCCGGCTGGATTCTATCTTTATGATACTGGTAAGTCACACTAAAAAAGAAGAAGTTATATGATACTTACTTGTTATTATTGTTGCTAGGACTATCCAAGATGATTCCGTCAGAAAAAGTACTTCATGGGTTATTTGTGTTTGGACTTTGTGTTATCTACATGTACTTTGGCGATCGGACTCAACTCTTTGGCAAGATGCCCAAGCACTTTGACAATACAACCTTTACAGTCCTGATGGTGATGCTTGTCGGGGTAGCTGGATTAACAACACTCAAGACACAAAAAAAGGAAGGTACAGACTTGGGCTTTTTAAATCGTGACCAAACGGATGAATGGAAAGGGTGGATGCAGGTCATCATTCTCATCTATCACTTTATGGGTGCCTCTGGTACTTCTGGGATCTATAATGCGGTGCGAATTTTGGTGGCGGCGTACTTGTTCCAAACTGGCTATGGACACTTTTTCTTCTTTTACAAAAAAGCCGACTTTGGATTGGCACGGGTGCTAAATGTGATGGTGCGGCTCAACTTTTTGACATTTGTGCTCCAATACTTGATGGATACCGACTATCTCAGCTACTACTTTACTCCTCTGGTATCCTTTTGGTTTGGCGTGATTTACTTGACAATGTATATTGGTCATCAATACAACAAAAAGGCACAGTTTATGTGTGCCAAGATAGTGGTGGCTGCCCTAGTAACGACGGCCCTGATCCAAACGCCCGGGATCATGGAATTCTGTTTTGACACTCTGGCATTCTTATTCAACATACACTGGAACGCTAACGAATGGCGTTTCCGCCTGGCTCTGGATGGCTTCATTGTCTATGTGGGTATGCTCAGTGCCTTTGGCTACATAAAGTGCCTGGAACATAAGTGGATGGATCGCTCGTCCTTTACCAAAATCAAAACGGGTACATTGATTGGCTCTGGTGTGGCACTACTATGGTACTTTTGGTTCGAATTAACTCGGGATGATAAGTTTGCTTACAATCGCGCCCAGCCTTACATCTCTTGGATTCCTATTCTTGCCTTCGTCTTTCTACGGAACGCTACGGTGCGACTACGAAACACATCGTCTCAGTTTTTTATCTTTATCGGCAAGATATCTTTGGAAACTTTTATTGGACAATTCCACATGTGGCTAGCGGGCGATACGAAGGGTCTTTTGCTGGTGATTCCTTATCCTGTCTGGGTGGCCAACACTGCCTTGGGATGGTATACCAACTTGGTGATATCTACCTTTTTGTTTATCTCGGCGTCCTACTACCTTGGTCAAACGACAGGTGAACTTACGCGATGGATATGTCATGATCTCTTGATGACGAAAAAAGATCAACGTCGTGATTATGTAGCTTTACCTCTTTTACCCACGGCCAACAACAACAACAACAACCCTGAAGAAGATGGAGTGATTAAAAGTCAGGCTGGTTCTGACAATGGTGACGAAGGAAATGATGAACAAGGATTACCTATTACGAAAACTCCTCCTCTTTGGTATAGGATCATCACCGATCCCATGGTCAAGGTGGCGCTGTTTTTACTTGGTGTTGGAATACTAAATAGACTTACCTAGTTGATCACTCTTTTATACATATATATATACTTAAATCAAATTAATAAACTGTTTTAATGTTAACTACATTTATGCACTTGTCTCAATTGATTCCCCGCTTCTTTGAACATTGTAGCCCTCACACTATTTGTTTACTTGACTCAATCTATTCTGTGTATTTTATCGATATTAATATACATACGCAGAGTTATAAGCATGTCCTGATCTGTAAGTCTGCGTTCTACGTATTATAAACAAACAAAGCATGTAAGCGGGATTTGGAAAAAAAAGATATTCGGGGTTTGCAGATGCATGAATTCATATTTTTCAAAGAGCGATCTGGACTTTTTCATCAAGTTGATACGAAGACTCGGGAATGAGTTCCTTGAATGTGACACCATCTTCACATTAGATCAGCATGATTAGGGCAGCGTAGATCAAAGAATGATGTGCTACTAATTAAAACGGCGCTTGCCAACACCCACAAGGTACAGTATCAATATAATCAAGACACATCAATGATGAAGGAGGCAATATTTTTTATATAAAGTCATGTTTTTATTAATATTAATAATGAGTGATAAAAAAACAATTATCAACAAGAAGGAAGGGACAAAGGAGATATATGAGAGTGTATAATCTATATGAGTATATAGGGAGGGGGGGATAGATAAGCTAAAAAGTAATGGAGATATAAGACAAGGTAAAAAAAAAGGGGGGGGGGATCAACACATTATGATAATTGATAACGTGTATGTAAGGAAGAAGGTCGATATAGAAAGGAATCTTGATCTTGTCGTTGTTGATACCTTGAGTGGTCTTGTTCCATAAAAAAGGAAGATACCCTACCACCTTGTTGTTGTTGTTGGACAAGTAATAATTGTTGCCGGCTACATGCTTCAATTTCCGATCGTACCATGCGACACAATTCCCCTGCCACCAATCCTCGTTTGTTCGTCAGCCAATTTTCCAGCAAATCCACTAGTAAGGCCTTTTTCACCAATCCTAATAAATGTCGATCGTCCGATAAAAGTTCGCATGTTCGTTGTACCGCACATTCCACATGAGTTTCCCCCAAGATTTTCCCCACAAACGCCGCCCCCATCAGATCGAAACAGGCAGCAATGGTGTGTAAGGTGGACACCAATAAAGGCGCCTGTTGGGGACCAAATGGATCACAGGTCGGTCGTTGCGCCAGTAATTTGTAGCCCGTGTATTCCAGAAACGCCTTGATATGATCCGCCAACGTATAAGTGATTTCGCGGCAGTAAGAAGGAAAGGCAGCATCCAATCGGGTCAATAGTCGAACCATCATCGCCGCCAAACTACGATTGTTGGAATTTGGGCAGACCAGATGAGGTCGAGAGAGGGCAGAGACAAAGACAGCATGGTGGAAGATGACATCGACGGTGGCACGGATCCGGTTCCGAATATCAATATCTTCGATCAATACGTATTTGTGTTTATAAGAGCTGATGCCTCGTATGATTCGTTGGTGCAGTCGTTCTTCTTTTAACATGAGATCGTGGACGAGTTTGTTGTCGCAGTCGGTGGTTGCCAGTAAAAAGTCGGTGCCGTTGAATCGAGGCGTGTTAGTTGTTGCTTGAGGTGGTATTGTTGAGTTAGATGGTGCTTCTGATGATTCTAAAGATGCTGATGCTGTTGAGGGTGGTGGGGCTCGGAGGGTGGTTGTGGATTGATTACTGTGATTTGTCGTGATGGATCCTACCATGATTGCTGGACTGTAAGATCTTTGTATTCTTTGTATTGTTTCGTCGTCTTCATCGTCGTCGTCTTCGTCGTCTTCGTCTTCATCATCATCATCATCGTTATCACCATCCCCTTCTTCTTCTTCTTCTTCTTCTTCAAGGTCAAGATCCATATCGTCTGAAGGTGTACTGCTGGTGGTGGAAGCACCATATCCGATGGTTGTTGGGTCGGCAGCTGAAATCAAAGGTGTAGCAGGTGATTCTGGTGCAAATAGGTATCCTCGTCGTTGCAGAGGTTCGATTTGTTCGTCAATGTCACTATCCATATTGTTGTTATTGGCGCTATCCAGTGCTGCCGAGTTATGCATTGGCAAAAACGGAGGAGATAACCTTGAGATGGTCGGTAGACCATTAAATGACCCATCAAATGTTACAGCTGCACCATTACGTCTTGTGTGTAAAGAGAGTTGGCAAGATACATCCTCCAAAGCAATCAAAGCAGCCCGACATTGAATCTTCATTGCTGTTTCAGGAGTAAAAACGAGTTCAATCTTCCACCGTTTATGTATTGTATCAATGGCAAATTGACGAAGCTGCCTAGACACTTGTAATAAGCGCCAGACATCCCCCAAGTCCAAGAATTGTCGCAAGATATACAGGATGAGTTCGTTAGGTAGGCCTAATAGATTAGGTGAATGGTCCATCAATCGAATAATTAAGTGAGAAAGTAAAAAAAGAAAAAGATTGAGATTGAAAAAAAAAAAAAAAAAAAAGTGGGAAAGAGAAGTGAAAAAAGGGAAAATGTTGGTTTCACCCCCTTTATTCTTTGTTGCGCCCCTTGGCACTTTCTTTGTTTAAGGGGGTAAAATAAAAAAGGGACGAAATTTATTTTCCAAAAGCCTACATATTGAAATAATAACAAAGCATGGTATCAGCACAACATCATTGACCTACAGTAATCATTTCTTTATCCCAAACCAAAAAAAAAAAAAAAAGTTGTTCGTTATCACAAGTTTGATACAGTGTATGGCTCCCAAGCCGGATAAATCCCAACCCCTCTTTGCCTAATTTGGTATGTATTTGCTCCTCGGGAGCCCCTTCTCCTACTTCCACCCTCCCCAATTAAATGGACACATACACACATATATATATATACATATACATTATACAGAATGAGTCGGCGAATCGGCATTACTACTTTTTTTATTTAATTTTACAAAATTCTAATCAACTATGGTAACAAAGAAGGTTTTCTAATTTAAATACAATAAAGGGATTTAACTATGGTGTTTTAAAACCAGGTAATTTCTACGTAAAGGTGTATTGATGATCTGAAAGTCACTGTTTTCGATTTCCTTGACCAAGATCGCGCCCGCCTGCCAAAGTTGGTTCTTGACACATTTATCGATTAAAAGAGTCCAAGTGCTTTTGGTGGGATTGAGATTGGCCTTTCGCATGTGTTGTAAGCAAACGATAGCGTGGTCAATTCGGTCGTGATCCATGAATCCCGTGATTAAAAAGTTGTAAGCAGCCCGATCAGGTTTGATGCCTTGAGAGATACAGTCTTGGAAGGTTTGCATGGCCTTGGGTAGATTAAAGACTTGGACATAGCCCTGGATCATGTTGGTCATGGTGTGAATGGTTGGTGTGAGTTGATAAGGTGATGATTTGAGTAGTTGCAAAGTTCGTTCCGCTTCGTCCATATTTCCATGTCCCACCCACCCATTGATCATCGCGTTGAATGTGTAGATATTTGGTGTCATGCCCATGCTTTTCACATAGCCCATCAGTTCGTTGGTCGTCTTTGGTTGCTTGAATTCAAAGATGGAGTTGATCAAGGTGGTATAGGTCACCGTGTCGGGTTCGCATTGGTATTTGTACATGTCTTGAATCACCCCGCCTGCTAATCCATATTCTTTAGCATTGACGAATCCTTTAAATAGAGTGTTAAAGGTGACCATGTCGGGTTTGATGCTGGTGGCAGAGTTGGCGAGAATTTGCTTGTAGAGATGATGTGCTGCTTGTATTTCCCGATTCATTACCAGCCCATCCACCACAGTATTAAGAATGATTTCATTTACCTTGAGATCGGGATGTCGTTGGACTTCATCAAATGCCTGCAGTGCTTTCCGGATATTCCATGTCTTGAAGTAAACTTTGATGAGTTGATTGTAAATGACTTCATCCATAGGATGGCCCGCCATCACCATGTTCCGCACCGCTTGTTCCGCCCTGTCCGCCTTTCGTCGAAGTGCAAATAATGTCAGCATGGCACTACAGATGATAGGATTGCTTTTCAATCCTCGCCGCAACATGTCGTCGTAAATATCCACCACCAGTCGAGGTTTGTTGGCATCCATGAGGTTTTTGATCAAGATAGTGCATGTTGAGAGTTCCAATGGCATGTTGCTCTTGTTGAGACATTCATACACCCAGATCGCATCATCCACCCGTTTTTCCCGGAACAAGTGATGTAAGTTTGTATCCACCACCTTGACTTGATCGAATCCATAACGCGCAATCCATTCCCGTCCTTTGGCAACCACCTCGGCATCTCTTGGTAAACAACGGTGCATACTTCGTTCAAAGTCACGGATATCAGGCATTAATCCCCATCGTTCCATAGATTCCTTGATGAGTTGACCAGCATCTTGTTCACGATCCAGTTTGATGTAGGTAGCTAGAATGGCATTAAAGGAACCCGGGCTAAGCTTGACACCAGAAGACGCAAAGTTATCACCGTTATACATGGTTAGAATATCTTGATATTTGGCTTGATAGAGCTTGACGAGGAAGAATTCATTGTACTCCAAGAGGGTCCAATCATGTCCATGACACTTCATATTGTTTAATACTCCAAGGACACGATCTTCAGATCCCCATAGCTTGGTTTTCCAGAGTAGTGACCGCAATGCTGTATAATCTTCCCTTGTCAATCCCTTGTCGTCTTTTACTCTTTCGTATTGACGCCACACTTGATGCATGAGGTTGTTAATGTTGCCCGTAGATCCAGGTGCCGAATTTGATGATTTGGGTGTTGTAATAGCCGCATTTACTTTAGCTATACGTTGTCTATATTCCAGTAATGTAGGATCGGTTGTCGTTGTCGTCGAATCTGCTATAGTGGAAGGGGGCGAATGTTCAAGTGTTGTTGACATTGTGCTGTACAAGGTATAATTCGTTGCTAATGTTGTTCGTTTCAAGGAGAGTGGTGCTGGTGAAATACGAGAGGTTCCATTCTTTAAAAGGAGAGATAGTTGAGGTCTACAAGCCCTAGTCAGTTTCTGCATTGAGAAGGTGTGATATAAAAAGAAGAGCGAAGAAGACAAGAAGAAAAAAAAAAAAATACAAAGGTGTGGCTGGTCTACAGAATCACCCACCGGTCGGAGTTTTTATGAAAAAGGGATGAATCGTTTCTCTTTCTTCCTCTCTCTCACACACACACACACTCTCAACGATGGAACAAGATTCTTGTGCGGCGACTTTTTTTACACCATCTCTTTGGAAGCAACGACGGTCTTTTATATTAGACATCTTGAAAGAACACAAGGTACAAAAGGTAAACAGTGAAACAAATGAAGGGAAAAAAAAAAGATTGTTACTGATATGACCCCCCCTCTTTTATTTGCATGACACAGGTACTTGATTATGGTTGTGGTGAAGGCAATGTATTATCCTTCCTTATTCCTCCCTCAGCGACAGACGATATCCACTTTACACATCTTATGGGTATTGACATTGATCGACAATTACTCGAACAAGAAACTCTGGCAGCGTGTCAACCCTGGGCATCGGATTATGAACACCTTCGTGAAACACCTCTGACTGTGGACATTTACTGTGGCTCGGTGGACCAAGTGGACGATCGGTTTATGATGACAGGTTGTCGTGATGCCATTGTGTGTAGTGAAGTCATTGAACATGTTTATCCTGACACTCTGAATGCTTGCTTGCCTATAATGCTTGGTATTTATGCTCCTTCCTTAGTGATCGTGACCACTCCCAACGCCGAATACAATGTCTTTTTCCCTGATCTCCAATATGGTGCTCCTGGGGCTACTTATCGTCATGATGATCACAAATTTGAATGGACTCGTCAAGAATTTGAAGAATGGTAAGTAAAGCTATATAATCAACCCCCCTTAAATGATAATTACTAACATGTTTTAGATTTTGATAGGTGTGTTGCAGGGGCTAAAGAATATGGTTATGATGTCTCGTTTCATGGGATTGGATTATTGGATGGGAAATTGGATCGACTAGAACATGGATATTGCACTCAAGCTTGTATCTTTACAAAACAACAAGAATGCCAACAACAACACTCACCAAGCAAACAACAACAGCTGGATATGATACACCAAAAAAGTACACCACATACACTATTGAAAAGTTTCGAATTCCCATACTACGATCTTCCACCATTACCGGACAATGAAATATTCCAGCACGTGGAATATTATGTATCTGATCTTTGTCAAGCAGCTACCTTACACCATAATCAAGCAAAAGAATCTTACTGCACTACCAGACAAAAACACGACACTGTGAATGATGAGCTGGACTCACCTGCATGGTCAACTGAAAACTACAACTTTGGTGATCCCGATGCCTCGATAGGTACTACTGTTGGGTGGGGCGCAGAATATATTGACAATAATGACAACAGCTATCAAAACGATGGCGGGATCAGCCTGTCTAGCAGTGAAGAAGAAGAAGATGATGATGATGATCAATCAAGCGACAAGGACAATCACTATGAACCACTTTGGACAATGACACCTTTAACAATCGATCTCGATACTCTCTGGTCAATATTACATATCAGACAACTCTGCACAACCAAAGAACGGCTTGTACAGGTCTTGGGGCTCGATCAATCATACTATAAAGTCATCGGTGATCAATTAGTGGTACACAAGTCTTTTGAATTCCAAGATCGAACTTCTTAGGACAAGTGTGATAAAATGGATGCGGTGGCTTTATCTCTCCTTGGACATGTAGTAGATTAACTGTAGTAGATTAGTTTTTATAATATAATGATGATTCATAGTATAGCATTTATAATAAATTGATCTTTAAAATAAAGTTTATGTTTTTTTTTTTCTCATGGATTGGGACACTAAGTCATCGGGTTGGATTTGGATACAAAAAAGGAAAAGAAAAAGTGTATTTGCTATCTCACTATGTAGTCATCATTATCACAGGATTTATACCTATCTTTCTACTCTAGAACATATATATATATATCTATATACTTTGTATTATAAGGGGTAGAGGGGGGGGTATCATAAGACCTTGCTAAATAGAACTTTTTGAAAGTATGTCTTATCCGTTTATCGAAAACAGGATAACGAACAAGTTTTTATTTTCACTCACACACTTATGGTCGTCACTTTCTTTCCTCTGCTTGAAAGTATTTACCCCTCAACAGTAGCTAACCCTTCTATACGTCCTCTTATCTGGTGCTTTTTGTGAGTGTGTGATAGTACCGGAGTTTGAATATGGTCAATGCAAAAAATGGCCTTTCGTCCCTATTAGGAATAGGGGTCAGGCACGGGAGTAAAAAGGATAAGAAGAACATGGGGTGTCTACCTCCACCCCCCCCCCCAACCAACCACGGGTACTTTTTGTAACCAAGTTACACGGATAGTTGTGGTGGAAATCGATTCAATGACTACATACAGGGGGATAGCATGGTAAAAAGAGAAAAGAACCCATGATGTCAACTATTTTTTTTTTTTTAAACTGCATTCAAAAGAAACACATAAATAGAGCCTGCTTTTTCTTTTCTTTTCTTTTCTTCGTTCTCTTCACTCTTTTTTTTTTTGTTTTGTCCTCATGGTTCCTTCTACTAGTCATCTTCATCAGCCTTTACTTTATACATCGAGGAACCGAGCCAAACCCCCTGCAGCCAAATATACTTATCGTACTTGTCCCATTTGCTCCGAACGGTTGTTGGTTCGCTTGGATGGGTCACTTGTATTCAAATGGATCAATCATCATTTCTCGACAAGACATCATGAATGGATGCATGTAGTAGTCAATCTTCATGAATCTTGAACTTCTTTGTCGAGTTCCTATTGGTCACATTCGTTCATGCCCACCTATATATAAACAAAAAAACACGACTATTTAACTATATGAACCCCCTATTTCTCCATACTAATCACTCTATATGACTTATATACCCTATTTCCATTCCTCTCTTTTTTTCTTTTTTGTACTAAAAGGCTATGTATATTGGAACCCCATCACATTTAATAAAGATCAGTAGTATACCCCCTTCCATCCTACACACCATTTACATCTATCAAGTCCGTGCATCATCATTTTTTTTTTTTATTTTTAACTATAACATCAAAACAGTGGACAAAAGTAAAACCAAACCAAATAACAACAAATTATCATTTGATACAGTTGTTCCAAGTCCAAATAAATAAATAAAGAGGCAATGTCTATTCTATTCTATTATCTATCTATCCATCTATGTCATCCTCACCCTTTTTAATCGTGTGTCGTCCATGCATGAGTGATGATGCCGATGTTTGATAGATGCAGTTGTTTATTTGTTGTTTGTTATTGCTGTTGCTGTTGTTGTTTATTGGTGATGGCGGGAAATCATATATCGCAACTACCAGAGGGTATATTACCCTGTCCCGTTGCCAAGTGCGAAGATACCACCAGCTTGAATCAGATCCCCAGTGTGCACATAATCCCCATTGTATATGAGAGGAAAAAGTTATTATTTCCGCGAGAGTCAAAGAAGGATTACCATGTTCCGGTTGCGTCTTGATTGTCACATTACGCATAAAGCCCAACCAATTTTAGAATCTTGTCCAATGTTACTTTTCTCGTTGCTGTTGTCTGACTTGTACCATGGATAAGCCGTTTGAGATCTGCCAAATTGATGTTATGATAGTTGCATAAAGAGAATCCGGTATTGGAGTGAGGTCTGTTTTCGTCTTATACATTTGCTTTTACACACGCCTTGCAACGTCCAGCGTCTTCATTATGTTGTTCCACCCAAAGAGCTTTGTACCTGCTTCATGCCGCTGAGGAACTTGTCGCTGATCGAGAGCCAATCGCCGTTTGAAATCCGTCGCCTATTTGAAAGATGTTGATGGGGTATTGGTGTTTCTTGAGTGCTTGAATGTTGTCCATAATAATTGATTCACTAACATCCCCCAACATGAATAAAATTAGTTTATATATATATATATATATACTGCGACAGTTTCTTTTTTTTTTTTTTTCATTTAGTACTTACATGGTAGTTATACCAAGCTGTCCAACCATTAATATGGCGCCGATGATCTTGACCAGATTGAATAGATCGTCGATCTTCAAAAAAGAAGCATATGTATCCCACAAGTATTGTTCAGCGTCGTCTTCCCAGCACATCCTTGTAGATTCCAAAAGAGTTGGTGCTAAAGTCAGTCTTGAAGTGAGTGTAGCCCACGTTTTCGGAAGAGAGTGAGTCAAAGAAGGTGATCGTATTGCTCTTGCGTACAACTTTTTGAATGAATGTGTCCCCACAATGATTAAAGATATCATAATTCCTAATAAAATATATGATATAATAAGCAAGGTTAATACGTTTCATTTTGTTTGTTTGATTTGTGTATTATATTGTTTGTTTACCCTTGGAGATTGCATTGAGTATACCAGGCAATTGATTTTCTTGTATACGATCTTGGGCACCCTTTACTTTGCTTTGAGACCAACTTTGGAAACCATTGGCGAGCTTTTTTTTGATCCTTGCAGTTGACAAAATATTTGGCTTCGAAGTTGACCAATTTGATTCCCATCGTAGGTTTGAGAGTGAGGTCCGAGAGTTCACCACCGTCTTTGGCCTTTGTTGTCGTCAGAGTAAAAGAGTCAAGTAGGCATTGCTGTGGTCGATAATGGCATCTTGTAATTTAACTACTTTGCACTTGAGAGATGATGTCATTTGAAAGGCGATGTCAACATGAGCAGTGGCTTTTGATAAAACAGAGGGATCCAGATTCATTGGAGTTTATTTAGTTGATTGATAAGAAGAGGAAGAAAAGGAAAAAGAAATAAAAATCCAAGCTGAAAAAAAAAGGATGGCAAATCGTCGGGTTTTGAAATACTAATGCAAAAGCCGGGTAAAGGAATCAAAGAAAGGAGCCCAGATCAGTATACACAACCCATTTTGAGTAAAATATGGTTTTTCTTTTTACATCACAAACATAAAGCTATAAATGTGCTTTTATTTGTTACAAAGAACAAGCTGAGAAAGGGATCATCCACATGGTCTATCCGGGCTCATCTCACTGGATAGTCAGCTTCCCGAGGACAATGCAACTGCATACGTAGTTTTATCTATACTGACAAAAGAAAAAAAAAATGATTTGACTAGTGGAATTTGAGAGGCAACGTGGATGATGACAACAAAAAGTAAAAGGATCGTTAAATTGAAACCCCGACCCCTCGACATTAACAAGGAATATCGTGATGATGAGAATGATAAAGTGATTGCTGAAATCACTAGTCCAGTAAAAGAAAAAGGAAAGAAAAGAATAATGATGATGAATCACTACTTTTTTTGGTTTGAATGACGAGAAGAATTCATGCCAAGGGAGCCGTACCAGCCGAAACCAATGTTTTTGATTATTCCGACCTTGTTGTTATTGATGTTCCATAAAGTCAAGTATCGACTCGCCATTAGTCATTTATTTCATACGTATCATGCATGATATGAACAAGATGGTGGAAAACGGAAAAAACGAAAAAACGAAATGAAATCATGCGGGGAGTCAAAATTCAAACGCCGACTGCATGAAAACAACTTGCCGTCATCATCATCATGAACAAGAGCATGAAAATGATCACTAGACTCTCCGAGGCACAGGTTTCAATTATAGAAACAATTTTATAAACAACAAAACATATTTTTGTCAAGCCAATAAGAAATGATGATGATGAACATGATGAGGAAGATCAAACCCTGAACCCTTCATCCTGTTGAACCCAATCAAGTTTTTTTTTTGATTTTTTTTTTTGAGTTTATGCATTTTATTATTGCTGGGCTTTTTATTTGAGATTGCTTAGTATAAACATCAAGTCTATATATAACTTCAATAGGGTGGATAGAGAGAGAGAGAGAAAGAGGGAAAATGAGGAACAGATCAAACTTGAATACAAACACAACCCTATTTCCTCGAAAAAACCGACATAAATATAACTCGAGATTTCTTTTATAACACCCTTCTTTTACATTTTATTTTTTTTTCCTCATTTTTACATATACACTTTTTATAAAAATATCATTATGCTCTTAATCACTGAAGCTGATCAATATATGGGATACTCTGTTGCTTCTCACCTTGGACGATTTCCTCAACTTCGGTCAAAGATTCGATTGATATGTAAAGACAAGAAAGTTTGCTTGAACTTTGAAAACAAGGGGATGGATGTTCGAGCTGTGGATTATACCCATCCTCATCATCTCTCTTTGGCACTAAGAGGTGTGGACCATCTTATCATGGCGATAGGGTACGACAACAATCGGGTTTCTATGGCTACACATTTGGTTCAAATGGCCGTGCAGTCGGGGGTCCAATCCATCGTCCTGATTTCTCATGTTGGGGCTGTTTCTCACTTGCATGATTCCCTAAAACAGTATGCGGAAATTGAAAAGTTGGTAGTCGAGTCAGATATTCAATGGACCATTCTCAGGTAACATCCAACCATTTGACCATCACCACAAAACCAACTCACTTTTTTTTTTTTCTTTATGTATATAGACCTGATTGGGTGAACCAGAACTTTCATTTGTGGGCTCCTTTTATTGAAAAGCACCGTCATTTACCATTACCAGTACCGGATGATACCGAAATGTGCCCGATTGATATTACTGATATATGCAAGGTGATCGAACATCTCTTGATTGTGGATGGTAGGGAATGGAAATCTAAACTGGATGATCTGCATGATGGACAAGTTTACACCTTGACAGGTTCTCAAACAACCAACCCGAAAGCTTTGGTACAAATGTTGTCACAAGTAACTGGATATACTAAAATGGAATACAAATGGACACGGCCAATGGATTTGGCTTATTATCTTCAAGAGTTGAAACGAGATATCTGGTTTGATGCTCGTCTTAAACAAGAGAATGCTCAAATATACCGTGATGATTTCGATAATTTCAATTACCGCTCTAAAGCATTTGCTGCCCCGACCAGTAAGTCCATTTCAAAAAGGAAATTCAGGGGTAAAAAGAAAGAAATAGACTGACAACATTTCTTTTGTTTTATTATTATAGATACTCAAATTCAAACAATGCTAGATTACTTTGATTGGATCCAAACAACATCAAGTAGTATTATTGTTCCACACACGCCTATGATTACCTCTTTACCTTGTCGCCCCATTCGAAAGTTTTTCCAGGAAAATGCAAACACATTTAAACCCAGAGTATAGATATTAATAGTTACTGTTTGTATATTCTGTTAAGTAGTACATATGATATGAAATATATATAATAATAAACAACCACGGTTATAAAAAGGATCACCACCCAAGTGTACAACAATGAAACGCACAACAAATGATGATCATCATCAAATCTAATTATAGTCTTAAATCAATTCCATATCTATCGCACTAGTCATATCATACATAGTGTGTATGTGTGTGCCATGAGATGAAATCCATGCATCACAAAGCCGAAAAAACAACAACAATTGCATCTAGAGTCAACATACAGTACATTACTGTATTTACATCTTGTATTATGCGTAAACCTATTGAACAAACGCATCATAACTGTGTCATATCACGCACGTCAAATACAATTCACCTGCATGATTAATCCCCTTCAAAGTTACTTTTATTATTTTTATTATTAATGTATTGTGTTAATCCAGATATACTACTTTGTTTACTATATTATAACTATGTTGATTATACTATTCGAGGGTAAAAGAAGAGCAGAGTCAGATATCAGACCATATTCTTTATGTTTTTCTTTTTACTTACTGGCGTATTTTCTGGTCCAATCTTTGGCAGTGGCTTCATATCGAGTACGATCAGTCTTGTAAAGATGGGCAAGTTCAGGTACAAGAGGATCTAAAAAGAGAGAATCATAAACAAGTTAACAGTCCATTCCCATTTTTTTGTTTGTTAGAAAAGGAATGAATACCATCAGGGTTAGGATCAGTGAGTAGAGAGCAAACAGACAATAAAACTAAAACGAGAGAAGAAGACAAATTAGTGGCTGCCATGACATGTAGGTTTATATGTATACATTACCCTTGGAAATAGTAAGAGCTGGAGACCATTGATCCTTCAAGATGTCAAGACAAATACTACCATTGCTGTTAATATTAGGATGGTAAATCTTGGTTTTGAAGTTAATCTATATATATGTAAATGAGTTAATACAGGCTCTTGTTCTAGCTTTATTATTCATTTACCTTTGGGGGCTTGAAGGGATAATCAGTGGGGAATTGAATATGCAAGAAAAAGACGCCACCTTGATATGGACTTTCATCCTAATAGTTATACAATCATACGATTCGAGTTAATTTTTATCCTTAACACCTTCTTTTTATTACATCAACTTACAGGACCCATAATAGAAGCTTCCCAATGGAAGATGTCATCACCAGTAGGACCGGCAGAGCAAGATGAGAGAGGATCGCGTTGGAGATCTATCAATTCCTATTAAAGTGAGTAAACGTTGAAGGTGAGTAAACACATTATACTGTAAGAAGAGAGCAATTCCCCTCCCCTCCCTTCATTCTTCATCGATGTAGTCGAAGGATACAACAAGGAATAAAAGTTTTTTAGTGTGATCAAACAACCATTCTGTACACATATCACCTTCCTTTTTTATATCTTTGTTATCCCCCCCCCGTCTTTTCAACGTTATATACCAATTAAAAGATCCTTACTTACCTTTCTAATACGTTTCATAGCCATCTTTGATACTTTCTTTGTTGAGTTGAGAAAAGAAAAAGAAAAAAGAGAAAGAAAGAAAAAAAATGAGCCTAGATCGTTCTCAGAATATTTGAAATCCCGCCATCAAACACACACAGATGTCACAGCCCATGAAATTTTTATTCCTTTGTACTTTCTCTTCCCACTTTATGGATCCTCTTCCGTTGACTCCTACCTTACTATCAAGTTTCAAGATAACAAAATCCTTTAGTGTCAATCGTCGCCCATTGACTTCTTTATCCTTTGATGATACTGGTGAATTATGTGTTACTTCGGCAGAAGATGAAAGTCTGAAAGTATATGACTGCAAAGACGGAACGTAAGCTTTTGGTAAAAAAAGAAAAAGAACAAGAAAAACAAGACAATGAAGAAAACAGTAATGATATTGAACTGATACTAACATATTATTATCAATAGGCTTAAAACAACACTCTTTAGTAGGAAATATGGGGTCGGCTTGGCTAGATTTACTCATCAAGCTAGTAATGTTATCTATGGATCAACAAAAGAAGACGGTAAGGGAAGCCATGGTATGACCAACACAACTAAATAATTTGCCTCTCTCTTTATTACTAGATACGTTACGCTACTTATCATTACACGACAACAAGTTTATCCGATACTTTAGGGGCCACAAGAAGCGGTAAGTACTATACATACCATAGTTAAACAAACGAGAAAGTAGGAATTAACTTTATCATTAGTGTGGTATCCTTGGAAATGTCACCTTCTGATGATCACTTTATCTCCTCCTCTTTGGATAACACAGTCAGATTATGGGATTTAAGATCACCTAATTGTCAGGTAATCAATCATTCATTCGAATGGGTCAAACTAACTTTTTTCTTTTCTCTCTTTTTTAGGGACTGATCAATGCAACAAGCAGGCCTATTGCATCCATTGATAACGCTGGTTTGGTATTTGGTGTTGGAATAGGGTCTGAAACAATCCGTCTATATGACATTCGATCTTACGACACGGTATAACAAACATTATTATACATTATCCTCTAGGAAACTAACTAACCACTGTCTTTTATTGTATAGGGTCCATTTGCTACTTGGACAATCATTGATCCACACTTACCTTCAGATAATTCTTATTGGACAAGTCTCAAATTCACCAATGATGGACAACATATTCTCATCACTACCTCTGGAAACACTCATTACCTTATACACGCATTCGAAGGGAGAATTGTCAAACGACTGATGGGTGACTCGATTAATCAAGAACAAGGTGGTTATCAATGTGGGGAACAAGTAGGTTTATCTCCTGATGCTAAATTTGCGTTTGCGGGTGGTCAAGATGGCGTGGTGCGTGTGTGGGATCTGCTTGACAAGAATGATCCAAATGATCCACCACCAATGATGGATGCTCCGGTCATGACTTTATTACAGCCTCGGGAAAATCATTATGGTCCAGATCGTGCTATACGGATCTTGGGCTTTAATCCTTCTTACATGATGATGGTATCTGGTGGGAATGAATTGGTAAGTGGCAAAAAAAAACAAAAAAAAAAGCAAAAAAAAAAAAAAAAAAAAAACGACATCATCCCCCGGGCTGTCTATTTTAACCATGACATAAAAACTATTACCGGTCTATCAATCGTCGAAGAATCATTCATTTATACTAACTGCCCTTACATTTTACTAGGACTTTTGGGAACCTACAGACTTGTCACTATGAAAAACAAGAAAACTCATCATACCTATCATTTATGTATTGCTCTCTACTTATATTCCCCCCCCTTTTTTTTAAAAAAAAAACTAGTCATTATATTTAATCAATCTCAAACCAATAAAAAAGTGTCTATTTTACAATGATTACATAGTGTAGTTGACGAATGAAAATTCCAGTTAGCGATAATAAGAATATAAGGGGTTCATGCAACTTACCATTACTACATTACACCTCGCCACCGAACAAGTACTTGAATAAACTTTGTATTGTTGCTGTTGTGCTGCTGGTGTAAAAGCGGGGTGGTCGATATTGGTCGCCATTTTGTAAACTCCTTTCTTTAAAATTTTATTGCTGCATTTTGATCTCGCCACCGCAAAGTAAATTCTTTTTTTCTTCCAATGCAATCAGAGTTGATACAGGCCACGATTCCTGAATTCAGTTTGGTGCTATCCCGCCGCTGTGGGTGAACAACCCGAGAGTCACAGAGACAACATAGTTTCGGTGTAAGGTATTCATTAGTTTCATGAACTGATGCCTTTTCTTTGAGAGATTGTTGTAACTTGGTTGTATTTTGGCGCTGGTATCTTTTTATTCTTGAATCATGCATGACCTTGGCTAGCATCCCCATCACAACTGACTTGGCTTGACGGGGTTTCAACTTGTGATCCACTGGGTTTCGTATTAATGCTTTTTCCGCAAATGCATAGCCCTTGCCGTTGAACCTTTCCATAGTTTTGCTTCTTGATCCATGGAAATTGGTGGGTAGAATGTGTACAGAATATGTCGGTATTGCTGACTTTCATGTAAGGTCCCAATGTAAACATGGTGCTGATCGTCTTGGTTTTTATGCACTTGTTCAATCTCCGACAGATATCCTTCAGCGGCACTGATATTGGTTTGCTCCTTTTTTTTTTTCTTCATGACATGGCGGCAATAGTCGGTTCTTAAATGGTTACTAATTCTTTGAGGTTGGATATTATTGGAGTGGACCTTCATCAACTTCTGTACTTGCTTTGCATCATAATTTTCCATTTCTTCTTCCAGTGGTACGTGCAAAACAATGAGATTTGATTCATGCAACTGAAGGCTGTGTTTTGATTTCAGATCCCGATTCTGCATGAATTTTCCAATCCAGCAAACCAAGTATCGTTGCCAGGGGTAGCCTAAGAGAGAAGTAATTTACGTTTGAAAAAAAAAAACCAAAGTCTTTTCATCATGATATGCTTATTATTGGGGTCAAAAAACATTAAACTTCCACAAATACATAGTGAATGTTATTTTTAGCAATATCACATAATTAATGTCATTTTTGCCATTGATATAAAATTATTGTTATTTTTGCCATTAGTATTTTTTTTTTTTTACAATATGTTTATTGAGTGTTATTACTTCTGATGTATGTCAATTAAAAGTTTTTAATCAAATTGTGTATCTTATGGTGTAGAAAGACATCTCTCATCCTCATCCTCTTCATATTTTTGTTTTTTCGTGCTTTTAGTCCATTATCAACATCAACATATCCAACAAGAACACAGTAACAGCAACAGCAGCAGAAGTAACAACACCAACCCGGGGGGGGGCATAGATATTTTCGCTGTCCAGCTAATTTTGGATTTTACACGATTCATCATGTTTATAGGTGTTATCCATCGTGATACATAAATCATTCATGATAAAAACATATTCATTGATAAAAGTATTTTTATTCACCAGCAAACATAAGATAAAACAAGACTTTATTGACATTAAGATTCAATATAACACTATATCTACAATGAAACTAATCTACCACTATTGTTATCCACAAGATATCATACTTTGATCTTGCTGGACCAATGATTGATTTGCCATTCATATATATCCCCAGTTCCAATCAAGAGGTGTACCATCATCGCACTTGACCACCCAATCCATCCTCGATGTCCACCGCGTTTGCGATAGCATCATTCTTCTTTTCAACCAAGGCCTATTGCATTCCATTCAGAACACGTCATCCTTTTTCCCAGTTTGTTGTATCAGCCAAAAAAGAGATTCGTCCAGGATCAGTTGGTAGGTATTGATTCTACATCAACATGAATTGAAAAGCATTAGTATTAGAGTCTTGGGTAAGGTGATTGTCCAAGAAGAAAGATAAAATATACATTACTACCACTTTCTCTTTGTACCTTTGCCGTGTTGATCCTGTTTGGATATCTTCCAAGAGAGCCCATTACTACCACAGTCAGTTGCTTCGTCACCTCTTTTTGTTTCTCTTTATCATTCAATCGTTACAACAAATGGGAGTTCCTTGTTGAAGAGGACCAAGTTGAATGTCTTTGGAATGGAAATTCAAAGAAGAAGGAAATGCTTTTTCGCCAAGTTGTTAAAATCCCGCCACATTGCCAACTATAAAAACGCGATTTCTAAAATTCCTTTTCTTTCCTTCTCTTTCCTCTTTTTTTTTTCTTTTTTTTAAACTCCCCTATACAAAAACCTCCCCTTTAAACAAACCCCCCTCCAAGAACCTGTGTTTGACAGACAAGTTGTCCCCCGCACTCATTCCTATTACTGGCCATGATTACAAGATGGGTTAATTCACACACAAAAGTAATCAATGAATCACCTGATGGCTGTCTATATGAAAAACCTGTTTTCTGGTGGATGTAATCTCATGGCTTCCTCTCTCTTATTGTGACTCTGGTCATAAAGGTAAGTGATTGCATCTTGATTGATACCCTGCCAAAGTTGTTACTGTTTTATACTCTAACTGATTTGTTAATTATTTACGCTAGGTTTATGCTCCCTCTTTGCCTCAAATATGTGAAGTCTCCTGTTAGTAATCAAATGGATAAGTTGGCAGATTTTGCGAGGCGGCTACCTTTGTGTAGAATAGCGGCTTGGCCTAGCCTTGTCGCCGTGGCAGGACGTAGGCGACATCGTGTCCTGTTCCAAACCTGGATCTGCTGGCGAATGGGTTGTGCTGGTAAAGCGGGATGTCTGGTATGTTGAAGCATTATTGTGGATCTACCTATTCTCGGGCATGTTGCACTAGCCACCAGTTACGGCGCTCCATTTGATTCTTGGGGATGGATCATGATGTGTAATGTTCATGGGTACTTTATGGTAAGCAAAAAAAAAAAAAAAAAAAAAAAAAAAAAAAACATGAAAAGACAATGTTACTAATTATCCTTCTTGCTCTTATTGCAGGTTTGTCTCCATGCATTATGGTCGGGCTTTCTTTCTTGATTGTTTTCTCTGGTGGTGTATGGTCTCTCTTTGCTTCTGATACAAAGTAAGTAAACAAGAAACAAAAACATGAAAAGACAAGATTACTAATAACACTTCTTGCTCTTATTGTAGGCTTGTCTTCCTTTATTGTTACTTGGCTTCCATGTTTGTTGTCACTTGTGGTGTATGGTCTCTCTTTGTCCCTGATATGTGAAGTCTCCTGTTAGCAATCAAATGGATAAGTTGGCAGATTTTGCGAGGCGGCTACCTTTGTGTAGAATAGCGATTAGGCCTAGCCTTTTTGCCGTGGCAGGACGTAGGCGACATCGTGTCCTGTTCCAAACCTGGATCTGCTGGCGAATGGGTTGTGCTGGTAAAGCGGGATGTCTGGTATGTTGAAGCATTAATGTGGATCTACCTATTCTCGGGCATGTTGCACTAGCCACCAGTTACGGCGCTCCATTTGATTCTTGGGGATGGATCATGATGTACAATATTTATGGGTACTTTATTGTAAGTGAAGGAAAAAAAAACATGAAAAGACAATGTTACTAATTATCCTTGTTGTTCTTATTGTAGGTTTGTCTTCATGTATTATGGTTGGGCTTTCTTCCTTGATTATTTTATCTGGTGTTTCGTGGTCTCTCTTTGCTTTTGGTACAAAGTAAGTAAAGAAGAAGAAAACAACATGAAAAGACAATGTTACTAATCATTCTTCTTGCTCTTATTGTAGGTTTGTCTTCATTTATTGTTACTTGGCTTCCATGTTTGTTGTCACTTGTGGTATATGGTCTCTCTGTCCCTGATATGTGACGTCTCCTGTTAGTAATCAAATGGATAAGTTGGCAGATTTTGCGAGGCGGCTACCTTTGTGTAGAATAGTGATTAGGCCTAGCCTTTTTGCCGTGGCAGGACGTAGGCGACATCGTGTCTTGTTCCAAACCTGGATCTGCTGGCGAATGGGTTGTGCTGGTAAAGCGGGATGTCTGGTATGTTGAAGCATCAATGTGGATCTACCTATTCTCGGGCTTGTTGCATTCGCCACCAGTTACGGCGCTCCATTTGATTCTTGGGGATGGATCATGATGAACAGTGTTTATGGGTACTTTATGGTAAGCAAAGAAAAAAAAAAACAAGAAAAGACAATGTTACTAATCACACTTCTTGTTCTTATTGTAGGTTTGTCTTCATGCGTTAAGGTGGGCTTTCTTCTTTCATTGTTGTCTCTGGTGGTGTATAATCTCTCTTTGTTTCTGCTACAAAGTAAGTTTCGAAGAAAAAAACCAAGAAAAGACAATGTTACTAATCGCTCTTTTTGGTCTTACTATAGGTTTGTCTTGCTGTATTGCTACTTGCCTTCGATGTTTATTGTCACTTGTGGTGTATGATCTCTCTTTGTCCCTGATATGTGAAATCTCCTGTTAGTAATCAAATGGATAAGTTGGCAGATTTTGCGAGGCGGCTACCTTTGTGTAGAATAGCGGCTTGGCCTAGCCTTGTCGCCGTGGCAGGACGTAGGCGACATCGTGTCCTGTTCCAAACCTGGATCTGCTGGCGAATGGGTTGTGCTGGTAAAGCGGGATGTCTGGTATGTTGAAGCATTATTGCGGATCTACCTAGTCTCGGGCATGTTGCACTAGCCACCAGTTACGGCGCTCCATTTGATTCATGGGGATGGATCATGATGTGCAATGTTCATGGGTACTTTATTGTAAGTAAAGAAAAAAACAACATGAAAAGACAATGTTACTAATCACTTCTTGGTCTTATTGTAGGTTTGTCTTCATTCGTTATGGTTTGGCTTTATTCCTTGATTGTTGTCTCTGGTGTTTCGTGGTCTCTCTTTGATTCTGGTACGAAGTAAGAAAAAAACAAGAAAAGTCAAGATTATTAACCACATTTCTTCTGGTTGTAGGTTTTGTCTTTCTGTTGGTTGTTTCATACTTGGTTTATTTAATACGGCAAGGAACGGCGTGAATGACAAGATCTTCTCCAACTCTTACTTGGAACGCCGATGACGGACTATATTTACAACTTATGCAACGGAAGCACGACAATGGATGGCAAGATACGATTCTCTGGCGGAATTCTTTGGCTACATTCCTATGGAAATGGTGGAAGAACTACAAGCTGTGTTGGAAGGGCAAGCTTTTAGTTGGTATACTCGGCTACAATGTACTACCAAGAAGGACTGTGTGGCACTGAATGGCAAATTCTTACATCAATATAATGAAGACTCATATCCTGTTATGGCGGCTGTTGACGAACTCAAGTTAATCAAGCAAGAAAAAATGGCAATTGGTGAACTGGCTTTTACATTATTACAGTAGTGTTAATTATATTGTCATATTGTGTTGGTTATTATCCCTTATTCCCCATAGACCTTCTATTATAAATATCTACATAGTCTTATTAAATCAACTACTTATCTTATTCACTACCCTTTACTGTCTTATAACTTGACAGGGCTAATGAACTTTTGACGTACAGCTAATTACCCAATTACATTATACGGTTTTTGCTGGACTTCCCATTCCCATATATGGATTTGAAAGGGGGCGGTTTTTTGATAAATATGTACAATAACCTTGATGCATCTACATGTCTTCACTCCACCTGCATATCTTGATTTTATCTATATGTCTTCTATTCATCTATATGTATTGTTGTATATATAAATGCCTTTTTTTCTTATCTGGGTGTCCTTTTATTAATTTATATGTGTACTATATGTGTTTCTTCTGTCTATATGTATTGCTACCATCTTTACCGCCTGCATCGACCTGTATTGCAATGTATCGGTCGGTGTCACCATTGCTTATATGTACGCCTTTGTGGCACCAGTATCGGATCTATATAAATTTCAACATTGCAGTATTGACCTGTAGCCACCCATAATCACTATATCCATCTATATATATAAAAGTCGATTTGGAATGGCAAAAAGGTATCGAGGTCGTGCATGAATTTCGGGATATAAAAGAATATTTGTCTGGTTCTTCGTACTTTCTTTCTCTTTTTCTTACAATACAATTGACAGGTGAAAGTCATCGCAGGCCTGAGCATACTGATACAAGAGTCTCAGAGTTTGGCTTTTGCGGTGACTTACGTTGGAAATATGCTATAGTGTCCACATCACCACTTTAATCATTAGCATCTGTTGACAATTTGAGCGAGCAGAGTCCTTCCAAATCTTAGTAGAGGCAGGCGGGATCTGAAAATGAAGTCCGGTTCCTCTTCGTCCTTTTTTCTCCCTCTTATAAATGACAGGTAAAAAGACATCGCAAGCTTGAACATACTGACACAAGGGTCTTGGAGCTTGGTTTTTGCGGTGACTTACGTTGGAAATATGCTATAGTGTCCACATCACCACTTTAATCATTAGCATCTGTTGACAATTGATCGAGTAGTGCTCTTACCAAATCTTAGTAGGGAATCAAGGGGCGGGCTGGATTTTTCAAACTGGCTCTATTACCGTATACGGGGTTTTGCTGTACAGTACATACAGCAAAAATAACGGTGCCCCACTGGGCGCACCGTCTTTTTCATCGACATTACGATCACCAGCATTCTTGCTTTGTTTGGAAGAAAAGGATTTGTTGATACAAGGAGTTCTATTGTGGTTGCATTGCTTTTTTGGCGAGTGTCAAAGTTTTGTTGTGTAGGGTGGTATCAGTGCTCAATGTTTCTTTTTCCGGCCACAAATACCAATCACTTGGAGGAACCCAGAGGGCAACAGGACAAGTTTCACTGAATTAATCAATGATGCCGGTCTTCTTTACTGATGGATTGTTCTAACATGGTAATAGATGAAAGAATGAAGCCATATTTATTTTAAAATCCCGCCCAATTACAGTACAGTACTTCAAAATTTTGAATCACTCCAGGTGAGAGCGGGATGTAAACGTTCATGGACCAGTCTCACCAGCCAATCAAAATCGAGTACATCCCCATTATAAATAAATTTTGTTTGCCGTTCCCCCTCATTTTTTTTTTTTTGCAATTCTTACTCTTCTCCCCTTTCATCTCGCCATCAGGACGACACCACTCAACAAACCACATGAAATTATACGCCACTCTCTTTACTGTCCTCTTTATGGTGGCAAGTCATGTATCAGCAGCAGGTCAAGACGATGTATTTGAATGGCAACCTGAAATCCATCACCAGTTTCGACCTGCCGAAACCATGCCTTCAACCTGGTTCTCACAACTGTTTACTCTCATCGTACTCTCTCCGTGGCTCGTCCTCGCTCTCGGTGTAAGTACATTACTTGGCGTCTTTTTACTTGTCTATTCCAACCAAGCTTTTGTGTTTTTTTATTTTTGAATCTAGTGGACAGTGATCGGTGTTACTCCTAACAAGGTGGTATCGGGATTATCAAGTCAACGTGGTATTTGGATCTTGGCCTTTGTAGGATCTTTGGCTGTGACGGATTACCTCTTTTACTTGTACTGGACTCAATGGAATATCTTTAGAACGATGACTTGGGTGGGTAGCTGGTCTTTGGTTTTATTTGTCACTGGTCAACGTGCCTTGTCTTCTGTCCAACGTCACCGACTTGGTCAACAATAACTAACATCAACGGCAGGAGTACCAGTAACAGTAGAATAGTAGCATATGGTTGTTTTATTATAATAAAGTTTATGGTCTTTTACTAGTTTTATTAATTAAATAAAAGCAACAATAAAATATACGATATTTATAAGTGGTTGAATGAAATGATCAAAAGCAATCATACATAGGAAAAGAAATCAAACAATCAGTTACTACTGTAATCAGCCCCTTTCGTCTATGGAAATGATAAAAATTATCACCTAAGTGCAGTGTGTGTGGGCTGCGATAACTTCCCGGAAAGGATTTGAACAAAGGTAAGGAGTGAGGACAAAGGCATGGAGAGAGAGAGCGCAGATTCATACCAAGTGGCCAGCATTACTACATGAATTGTTTGATTGTATAACCGTTGCAGTCTGGCTGACCACATTGGCAGTGGCGGAAGGAGAGGATTCATCCAACTATATTGGGGGTGGAGGAAGCAGGGCGGAAAGAAGACAAAGGAAAAAAAAAAGATTGGCGATCAGTGTTGTGGAAATGATAGCGTATGAAAATTGATGGTAAACCAATCATTCAAACAATGGATCAGAATGTCTCAAAGATAGGAGGTCGTCAGTGCTGGGGAAATCGTACGATTTTTAGGATCATGTCTACATGTAGTCCATCAAATCGATAAAAAATAAGTGATACAAAAAGATGGGGTCTTTATTAGACGTCAAATGGGTTATGGTATACATGTTAAAAGCCAAGCACCAAGTCCCTTGTGTCAATTTGTCCGAACTTGTGATGACTTTTACCTGTCATGAAACCCACTTCGTGTTCAAACCCCGATTTACCTTGATTCCGTACTAAGCTTTTGGATGGGCTCTCCTCGCTCCATTGTTAAAGGATGCTAATGATTAAAGTGGTGATGTGAATACTATAACCCATTTCCAATATATTTTACCGCAAAATTTAAGTGCCAAGATCCTTGTGTCAGTCTGTCCAAGCTTGTAATGAGTTTTACCTGTCTTTTGCAAGAAAAAGGACGAAGACCTTTTTTACAGACAGAAGCAAAAATCATTTTCAAATCCCGCCAGTCCCTAGTCAGAGTTGGAAGGAGCTTTACCGCTCCATTGTCAACGGATGCTAATGATTAAAGTGGTTATGTGGACACTATGATCCATTTCCAACATACTTTACCGCAAATTCAAGTACAAATATTCTTTTGTTAGTATGTTTAGACTTGCAATAACTTTTATCTTTTCTTTACGACGAAAGATATTTTTTTTCTATGTAGACGAAGAAAGCTTCATTTTCAAACGCCGAATGCCAAAATTCAGTGCGCCTAGCAATTCCTGATTTGAGGGCGTGATCATGGAGGGGAAGCGTTGTCAGTCGAGATTTCGTTGTAGAGCCCAAATTTATTTAAATAGAAGAGTGTTTTATTGTACTTTAACTGTACTGTTATATTTTAAATCAGTAGCTATTATACAGTCTACGTTTCATATTCCCTGCTCCCTTTGGCCTTTGGCCAAATGGTCGGCATCCTTCGGGTACTGTCTGCAGCGCAAATTTGTCGCAGACAACATTGGCGTTTCCAAAAGACTGGGGAAGACTGGGATTAAATCGGGTTTTAAAAGACGTTGAGTTTGAGTGTTTTTTTGCGCACTTGTATGTAAGGTTGTGTCATGGAATTAATTGTATGTGGATGTTATTGCTACGTGGTTGGGATACTATGCATGTAAAGCGTTTTATGGATATATACTTGGTTATTATTGGAAATTTAAAAAGGACCCTTCGAGTTCGTACCAACTCTTCTTTTTTTTTTGTGAAAGAAATAAAAACTGATAATGTTACCATTACTATGATACATACACCCTGACGATATTGTTGTCTTTACGGATCAAGTTTAAGAGTGAATACACTAAACCAATGTTTGCGCATAGTCTGTCGACTGAGTCGGCATTTGAAAAATAAATCGGAAACCTCGAGATATATGCCGATGTTAGTTTTAATTCCCGATCCGTATGCGCCAGATCATCCATTAAAACCCCTGTGGCAGAGAGGAATGAATGTTTTTATTGGTTGAAAAGCATAATCTAAATATTAGTCAACTATGAAATCAAGTTTCCTCGGTCTTTGAGGCACAAAACTTTTGATAGTCCTCCTCAGTCATCAGAATGGTGGCTTCAGTATCTTCGGCCATTTGAATTTTGTATATCCAACCTAATGTTCGTTGTAATGATGAGTATAAGAGACAATGAGATGTTTTTTTTTACCTTTATCTTCGGGACTTTTGTTTATCAGTGTTGGATTATCAACAAGAGTTTTATTAACTTGGGTTATATTCCCACTCACAGGAGAATAAATATCACAGGCGGCTTTTGCAGATTCAACAGCACCCACATTTTCTATGACATGATCCGGATAGATAGTTAATGAATGGTCCTTTGTAATTCCTTTTCTAATGTCTCCTTTACCATCTAGAGAGACCTCTGATCCCACTTGAGGGAGCTCCACAACCACCAAATCACCCAATGAGTCTTGAGCATAATTCGAAATGCCTACAGTACCGACATTATTGTCAACTGAGATCCATTCATGATACTCGGTATATCTTTTGGCTATGAGAAGAGAAAATTTCAGTCACCAATGCAAAAAAAAGGGGGAAAAGGGAGGACTTACAGACAAAACCACGGGTAGCCGCCAGAGAGAACGCTTTATTGAAAGAACGAAAGAGGTTCATGCGGGTGGACATTAGTTGCATTGACATACTGGAAGAAGATAAAAGATAAAAGAAGAAAAGAAGGAATGGGAGAGATTCAGATCTTTAAATTCGGAGGGTAAAAGCATGTCAACCCCCCCCCTGGAATCCGTTTATGGAAATCGTTCGATTTGCGCATAAGCTAAGACTAAAAAAGAACTCACATGCTAGTAATCTATGATGCGTAGTAACGATGATGCATTGTTTTAAAAGATTATCATGTTCAACATTCGATGGTTGGCAGTAATTCTTGCTTTGTGCTTGAATTCATTTTTTAAATCCCGATTATAAATTCTCTCTTTTTTTTTTTTTTTTTTTTTTTTTTTTTTTTTTTTTTTTTTTTTTTTTTTTTTTTTTTTTTTTTTTTTTTTTTTTTCTCCCCTCCCTTCTTTTTTTCGTTCTTCTCTCTTCGTCTTCCATGGATCCTGTTATTTTGGGATTGGACCCTTTGATGTGGACTCACGTCAAACTCTTCATCAAAGATGTAATCGAACTTGTTGAATTACCTGATTGTACTGGTAAGGCATCTCACAGACGACGATAACAACAATAATAATTGACCTGACCAACACTTTTTTCTTAATAGACATTTACTGCTTTGAAGATCATAACATACGGAACGTGGAACTCTGTGGTATTATTGTGGCAGTGGAACAAACTCTTACAATGTTGATTTATACTTGTAAGCCAACACGAGTCGATAATGAAAAAAAGGAACATGTGTTTGTCTAACCTTAATTTGTGCGTAGTGGATGATGGCACAGGTACCATTGTGTGTACTTGGTGGAAAGATTCAATTGATACTGAAGAAATGATCTCTCTTGGCTCTTGTGTCCGTATCTTTGGACTTGTAACTACTTTTAAAGAAAACAGGCAAATCAAAGTGTATGAACTAGGTAAAGTAGACCCCTTATGACCTTTGATATCCGTTTGCTAACTTTTTTATTATTTGCATATTACCTTGATAGATTTGATCACTGATCCGAACTGGGAACTGATACACGCCCTTCAAGTCATGGCTTTACGACGCAGTAACTACCAAAAGACCTATGATATCTCCTCCAAAGTCAAACAGCATATCGGCACCCTGAAACAAGAAATGAAAACAAAAAAAGTGGTACCATCCATTACTTCTCATGTATGCTCTCTCTCTCCTAATCCAATCATTGTCACTTGACTCACACACACTTTTTTTGATATTGAATTAGAACCCACATTTAAATCGAAAACAAGTCTTCCAACAAACACTCCTCGAACTCGCTAGTATCAAATATGGCACAACCACCTCATTCACACTGAAAGAATTCACCTCTGATGATGACATGTACGATTTGGCAGACCAACACATTCGACAAGTAACAACAGAGCAACCAGCAAGAAGAATGGTTGAAAACTTGATCTCTGATATCTTCAATGCTTCGGAAAAGGAAGGCTACATCATCAAGACAGACGATGATCGATACAAGTTATTCGACGATTATGATATGGAGCAGGAAGTGCTGGATATCATACGAAGCAGTGTTAATACATCAGGCAAACTAGGTAATGTAGATTTGAGGAATGTTTTATGTAAGACTAACCACGATTGTCTCATTTATGTTTTAGGCGGCGTCAATCATCAGTATATCAGCACCATGATCCAACACAAATACGAACGCCAGGCGAAATCGGTGATCAACAATTGTATCAACAACATGGTGGAAAAAAGTATTATATACAAAACCGACCCTGGGCGTGGATTTGCAACTTGTGATTATATGATATTAGAAGACTAGTAAACCCCCCCCATTCCCCACTATGTATATATAAATCCATCCAATAAAAACCATATACCTTTTTAATTTAGCAATAGTGATAACCAAACTGACTTTTTATTTGCATTACACAATCAAATGATCAATAAACTATAGAGGGGGATATGAATGGTAGATACATAACAAAAAAGACATTTAGAATACAAGAGCAGCACCCTTGGTCTTCTTGTCACCACCCAATTCAAAGTGCTTGCAACGCTTGATAGGAAGTTGCATCTTGTACTTGCATTTGGTGCATTCCAAACGGAGCACGATCTTCTTGGTAGTCTTGGCCTATTCAAACCCCGCCACCCCACAAATGTCAAAAAGGTGAGTTCCAAGGGATAATAATCCACTATATTCTATATAGACTATATATATTGATTTGGACTTACCTTTTTGTGGAAGACGGGTTTGGTTTGACCACCATAACCGGATTGCTTACGGTCGTAACGTCTCTTACCTTGAGCAAAAAGAGAGGCTTTACCGGCCTTGTATTGAGTCACCTTGTGAGGAGTGTGCTTACGGCACTTGAGGCCCTTGCAGTAAGTGTTACGCGTCTTGGGAATATTAACCTAAAGAAAGATGCCATGTTGAGCAATTAAAAGAAAAAAAAAAAAAAAAAGTCAGGACCATGGTATCCTACACTTGTCAAAAATCAATCTTTTCCCATTTTCCTTTTTTTCAAAAAAGAAAAGACATCATCCATCCATCCATTCATTCATCCATCCATCTGTTCAGTCCATCCATCCATCCATCCAAATGTCGCATCACGTACCATGCCGAATAACCGTAAGTTGAAAGAAGGAACTTCATAAAATTGCCGTGCTTTGAAATGAAAAAGTAAAAAGATGCTCGGCCAGTCAGGCGGGATTTCAATTTGTTATCGGGAATTGAATCGCATGAAAGAAGTGCCTAGGATCAAAGGTAAAGAACCCTGATCTTTGAAATACTCTAGGGATTTTTTCTTTTTACAAGATAGGGGTGTGCATCAACAGTTAGTTATGATGGTCGATCCAATTCGATATGTATTGAAAAGTCAAGTGAGGTTACAGGGTTGTTTTTTTTGGGGGGGGCAAAAGGCTCGGTGAAAAGTTCAAGTTTAAGGTTGCATTGGGTAGGAAGATCTGGGATGAAGACATATAGTTATCTTATACTGCCGGAGGCATGATACTCCATTATTAAGTAACCTCGTCAAAATTTGCATTATTGGTCTGCATATAAATAATTTAAACCCCGATTTTTCCATTTCACAACAGTAAAGGGTCATAAAGAAGGTGAATCAAGTTGACAAGAGCTGTATTATAATTAAATTTTTATTTCATAACAATAAACGTCTAAAAAAGGGAGATCTAATAATATTCTATAACTAAAGGGTAGGGGAGGATCAATACACTTTTAAGATCGATATACTAAATGACTAGAGTAAAACCATCCGACCAGCGCTTTTCTTGATTTGATTCCACTTGTACTTTCCATGTAACCACCAACCATGTAAATAAGACCGCCCAGATTTGAAGTTACCCTGTCTAGTACTGATAGTACTTGTTTGCATGGATGAAGACGCAGGAGGAGTCACTAGAGCATCGGGTCGAGCACGAAGATCCTGTCGATAAATATCAGTCCATGAGAGTTCCTTGAATAAATTCTCCGTTACTGGTGCCAAAGGAGCATGGTTATTATTACCGTCATTATTACCGACAGCCACATCAAAAGTAAATGATCGAGATGTTGTTCGCGTGGGTGGTTTTCCAGAGAATGGGTCGGAAAGAGGTGTCTGTTTCATGGCAAGTGGATCGGTATGACATAGGGTGGAAGCAAAGCATGGTGAATAGTGGTCGTGGTGGTATCTTGATGGATCATGTAAGCAGGAAGAGGCGTGAGTGGTGGATAAGAAGGACGATGCCGAGGGTGAGCAGGGTTGATGAGGCGGACAAGGTGCTCTAGAACTTGGGCAAAAGTTGGGTTGGGAATAGGATGGAATGACTGGCCGCGTGAGCAAGTCGTTTTGATAAGGACCATGAGGGCAAGACCAATGACATTGAGCTTGTTGCCGATCCATTTCATTCCGAATACATAATTCACAGATGCCTATTGAATGGTTGATATGTTGTTGTCGTAGTTGTTGCTGTTGCTGTTGTTGCTGTTGCTGTTGTAGTGAGAGCATTAGATTCAGTTGACTTGAAACTTGTTGAAGCATCAAAGATAATTGTTGTTCATGGTGAAGGACGGCTTTTGAGGGAGGGAGAGAATGTACCTTGTTTTTCTTCTTGCCAATCATGTCTTGATGTACCACGTGGGAGAATAAATTGAGTATACTTGGTAAGAAAAAAAAAAAGTAAGAGGAAGAAGTAAAAGAATGATAAAAAAAAGGGGGTGGGAAGGGCCGCCAAGATACCGCAAAGGAACTTTTTTTCCAGGCCACATATCTGACTTTAAAACCCTTGACACCTACCTCCCCCTTTTTTTTTTTATCAAAATGCAGAACGTATGAGGAATAGTCCGTCGATGCAATTGGTTTTGTTTTTGTTTTTCATGCCATGCGGATAATAATGAAAACTTGACATCGTACATGTTTTAGGAGGCGTGGAAAAGGAACCGACCTACTATATAAAAAAATCCCAAAAGAGGTAAAATATGCATCTCCAGTTCTTTTGCTTATATACATAATACACTAAAATGTATTATCTGGTGACAATTTAACTTCTTATTCAACTCATTCTCAATCATCACTAGGCGCATCTCGCTTGCCATTCGTTCCTATGGATTTAGGCTTTTGCGAAAAAAGAGACAACAATACAGAATGGACCCTCAAAGAAAACGAAAAATGGAAATTTGAAACGCCGACGACTGGATAAAGAAAGACAGGGCGTACGCATGATCCTATTTTTTTTTTTTTTTTTTTTTTTTCGATTTCATCTCTCCTTTCTCTCTTCCTCCTCCACTTCTTCTTTTTTTTTTTTTATTTTATTATTTAAACTACAAAGGCTTCTTTTGCTTTTTGTCTCTTCTCTTTCTTTATTCTATTCTTATTTTATTGTTAACATAGATTTTATAAACATGACATCCATCCATGGCTCTGAAAAAGAAATCCATTCCATCACCCATAGCAAATCTGCCATCTCTCCACACCTCATGAACAAAACAGTACAAATGGATAATGTGAAGCATTATGAAGAAGAACAAATCGAACATGTCCATGAAGGAACGGCGTCAAATAGAAAAGCTCTCTTCTTGGTCCTGAAGGCTTTTATTGGAACTGGGGTCATCTTCTTGCCAGGAGGGTAAAAAAAAAAAAAAAAAAAAAAAACACTTTACCCCTTCCCCTTAAATTGGAACACTAATGATTGTTTGCTTTTTTTTATGCATTAGATTTGTTAATGGCGGGCTCATTCTATCCATCCTATTGATGCTGGTAATTGCTGCTATTTGTATGGTAGCCTTTTACCTCTTGATCCAAGCACAACGTATGATTGGTGGTGATTATGGTCATATCGCTTATCAACTCTATGGTCAATGGCTTCGGTACCTGATTCTCTTCTTTTTATGTTTCTCTCAAATGGGATTTGCCTCTTCTTACTTGATCTTTGTCTCTCAAAACCTTGGCCTGGTAGTGGATCAACTCAGTCACTGTCACCGTGCATTCCCTTCCAATCTCTTTATCTGGCTGGTCCTGTTGATTATTGTACCTATCTGTATGGTTCGCAAAATAGAAAAACTGTCATGGAATGTTATTATTGCCGATGTTTTTATCTTGTTTGGTCTGATCAGCGTCATTTACTTTACCTCGGATCAAATCAGTAATAATGGAATAGGTCCTAATTTGAAAATGGTCAATACATCAAACTTTGCCCTGATGATTGGAACAGCTGTCTTTTCTTTTGAAGGCATTGGCATGGGTAAAATAAATAAAAAAGCACATATATATCGGGGATAGGACAAGACGGATAGGAACTAAAGCATGTATTCTTTTTTTTTTTTTATTCATTTTTATTAGTGGTACCTATTATTCAAGGCATGAAGCACCCTGAACAATTCTCAAAGGTGTTGAATATGGGGATGATCATATGTACATGTCTGTTTATTCTGATTGGAACTTTGGGATATATCGCCTATGGTGAAAACACACATGCAAGCGTGGTTTCGAACCTACCTCACCAAAACGGTCTAGCTATCACTGTCCAACTATTCTACGCCATTGCCATCATCTTGTCTTCCCCATTTGTCCTCTTCCCACCCTTGACTATTATCGAACATGGGATCTTTGGAACTAATCATTCTGGCCGGCTCAGTCTAAAATATAAATGGTGTAAAAATCTAGTCAGGGCCTTAATTCCAATCATTTGTGCTGTGGTCAGTTATTGCGTAGGTGCTGCTGGGCTGGATCGATTTGTGGCTTTGACAGGGTCCATTGCATGTGTGCCCTTGTGCTTCATCTTTCCTGGTATGTTCCATTTCAAGATTGCAACATCGAAAACCCAACGTGCCATTGACATTATCATGATCCTTTTTGGTATGGGAATCATGATTTATACAAGTAAGTCTGCCCCATCAATGCATGAATAGATTACTTACCTTCTCCTTTTTTTTTTTTTTTTTTTTTTTTTTTTTTAGCTTATGTAAACGTCAACTCTTGGATCCATCCTCCTCCAACTTCTGAATCCGATTCTAACAACACTTGTCCTTTGTAATCTCGTTATCCATCAACCTTTTGTATATATATATAGTCACCTTTCCCCTTGGTTTACCATTTTACTTTAACACTTGTGACAATAAAAACTACTGATACATTTTGATTTGAAACAAAAGGGTGTGTATTCTCCTCTGGGTTTGAATTATAAATCCCGACTAATGCAGGTGCTCTTCAAAAAAGGAAAGGTAAACAAATCTCATATCCCCACAAAATTGAAATTCCGATTCTTATCTCTCTCCTTTTTTTTTTTTTTTTTTTTTTTTTTTTTTTTTTTTTTTCTAGCCCCAAGTATATCTGCATCCACAAACATTCTCTTCTAGGTTTGGTTAAAATGGAGTGGATCACAATTAGCAACAACTGTAACAAGAACATGAAGAATACCTGTGTCCGATTAGAACTACAAGGCTGCACACCATTTGCGACTGGATGATCAACAGTAAATGGTGCTACTTTAGATCGACCACAGTAAAGTAAGTAAGTATATAAATATATGTTATTGTTAAAAAGCTATTGATAAACTTGCTTTACAAAGTAGAATGAACACACTGGCGTGGCACGGAATTTACCAAATCTACACAATTTTGGAGGGGTACTCTTCGTCGTCCTTACTATACTCATCATACAGTTATGAATCTACTTCCCATCCAGTTGGACCTGATTCTCTTCAAGACATGATTAACGATTACTGAAGAATCGATGCTTTTTTGAAAAATAAAGCAACTATGGTTTATCATCCTCGACTCACAGGTAAAAGCGTAAACATACTAGTCATGTAAAAAAGATATAAACTAACCTCTATTCTATTACTGAAGGGATGAACAACATAATAATGTATGGTCCTTGATTGTTTATCGGTATGATAGCTTGTCTTCAACTTGAATCATGATGTAAGTGTAGAAGGATCATAGAAAAAAAGTGATGGATACTGACCACATGTCTTCCCCCCCTTTTTTTTTTATCAGGTCGTGCAACCAATGTCAATTGTATCATATGCGATTGACATCATCCACATAGTGTAGATTTCTCGGTGACAGCAATATTCTACCTTTTTAAAATACAACACAGAATAGACCCCACATTATATTTTTACATGGTCTAATAAAAAAAAAAAAAGTTATATTATCCAATTCTCATTGACACAAGTATTTATTGATTGATAAATATCAAGGTTGGTATAATCTACATGACATCACTACACTATATTCTACAAACAAACTAGATACAAAAACCAGCTAGTACTAATACTAAAATGACTAATCTGATAAAGCCCTTGTTGATTCCCCATCTTGTAATCCTTCGTTCGCAGTAGGTACCTTGTTGTTGTGATCAGATTGATGCTGTTGTGCAGTTTCAGCTGATTGATGATCGTTGTCGGTAGAATTTAATCGTATATTGTTACCATCAAAATCAGCAGGTTGATCCAAGGTTTCTTCTTCATCATCATCGTCATTAGGGTTTCCCGATTTCTTTGCAGTTTGTTCATGTGCCTTTGTCATTGCCAGATTGATGCGCTAGATATGTATGATGTATATGTAAAATAAAAAAGCAGCTATCATGAGTCATTTTGTTTACATGTGTATTTTTATAAAGCATCCTACCGTGGCCAAACGATATTCAAAGTCATATTTGCTGTATTTCAGGGCTGTTTCCCAAAATGTCTTGCATCGTTTCTTGTTATCTAAACCCCACGATACGACACCTGCTTCCCTATTATGTTGTTGTTGTTGTTGTTGTTGTTTTTTAAAAAAAAAGAGAGATCAGTTCCCCTTCTTTACCTACACATTTTAAAATCCCGATTTACCAGTATGCAAACGGCACGATCCATCGATCGATCTTGATAGAGTCTCTGTGGTCAATGATCCAATTCAAATGAATGATCGAATCTCGGTATCTACCCATGGCATTTTGAATAGAGGATTTGATGAGAAGAATAGCACCCCGTTGGTCATAGTACTTTGGTGCAGGTGTTTGGGGCAGAAGCTCCTTGGTCCGAATATCAAGTTCCATTTGCTCCGCTACGACGATATACGCATGAGCCTTGTCCACCGCCTCCAAGCATTTCTGTAGTTGATCCGGAGTCATAAAGTCAAAGGCATTGTATAAACAAAGGTATTCCATAGCACACACCGTCATATCCATGTCTTGATATCCACTGGCTTGTAATGCCTTGACCTTGCGTACCACATAGTTCTCCATCATCGCTGTGCTGGATGTTTTCGAGCCCATCAGATCGGGTACTTGTGCAAACGCCAGGATCGCCTCGGTACGGTTTCCCATCATTTCCAAGCATGCCCCTTGTAAGTACCGGAAGATGGCAGGTGACCAGTATCGTTCCTTGTAGAGCATATCAAAGATGTTGGCCGCCTCTTCCCATTCTTGTTGCATCATATGATTGAATCCGATTTCGTAGCTGCACATGTGTAATACTTCTACTTCTGCCCATTCGTTTTTGCTGATTTCGATGGCATACATGAAAGATTGTGTTGATAGGGTCAAATTGCGCGCTAATCGTGATGTCCGTCCGGCAAAATATAAAAAGAAGGCAGAGTTGGGATATGTTCGCTGAGCATCTAATAGAGTCTATGTATAGCAACGTGAGTATCGACAATCTATGTTATCTTTTTTCAACCCCCCCCCTATTTACCTCGATGGCCGGTTGAGTGTATTCGTCGGAGAGTACTTGAGGACAAAGAGATGTTAGCACCGTGTAGTAAGCCAGTAACCTATAAAAATCATATCATTAAAGTCTTGTACATGGGTGGGTGGGGGTTGTAATCATTTGGGTCCTTACATTAAAGATGCCATGGGAGATCGAATACGACGATCTTCTAGACATAACTTCAGTAAAGCAAACCCAAGATGTTTGTCAGCTTTCCAACCAAAGGCGGATACCACACGAAGGATCTTCTGAGGCAAACTGGCTAGGATCAAATGAACGGTACCAATACTACAAAAAAAAAAAAAAAACCAAAATTGTTAGTATCCCTACAATGTAAGAGTTTTTTTTTTTTTTTTTTTGAAAAAAAAAAAAAAAAAAAAAAAAAAAAAACTTACCCAAACTGGATACCTGATACGGTATCACGATCGATAAAGTCCCTATGTTCTTGACCCATCCTCTTGTATTCTTGCCATACCATACTGTAACTGACATATGCTATATATACATAAAAGAGAAAGTAAGATACCATTTAAATATCCCATTGTTTACATTACCTCGACGTAGATTCAAGCCACATTTGATATAATTCATGACATTTTCCTGCAATAGTTGTAAGATAGCCATCTGAAGACAACATTCAGCCTTGATGACATGGGCACGCAACACACCATTTGGTAAAAAGTCGACACCTTCTTCTTGAATGGATCGTTTGGTGACAGGTTTTGGGCTTGAAGGTAGACCTGATCCGCTGGATGAGCCACGGGAATACTTGATATGTTGATAGTAACTTGAGACATACGAGACCACCGAATCACCCACGTTTTTCTTGGTAGCCACATCAATTTGAGCATTGGCCAGACTGTAAGTGGTTGAAAGGACTTGAATGGCGTTTTTTGTTGCACGATCATCGGATGTCTATATAATAAAGTAAAAAAGTGGGTGAGTTTTCCTTTTCTTGGGGAGGGGGGAAGGCATTACCATTATAGCTAAGTGGTATATAGAACAGAAAAAAAAAAAGAAAAAAGAAGATTAGCCTATCTACTTTGTCTGCTTACAATTTTTACCTTTTAAAAACGCCATAGAGCCAAGACCTAAAGCATGTAAAGGTTCACTAACATTCGAGTTAATATCCAATTTGGTTCAACCCCCTCCTCCCCTTCTATACTTACAATTGAGCATATTTATCAAACAAAGCTTTAGCCTTCATAAACCGGTTATTGAATAAATGTCGAATGGCACGAAGGATGGGTTCGTCTGTTTAACAAAGAATAAGAGGATCAGTTACCAGTTTGATTTTTTAAAAAGTTGTATGTTATCTACTGTCTTGCCTGCTTTTTCTTGTTGTCTCGGAGTTAGACTATTAGGTAGTATTTGTTTCAGGTCGATACTATTAACAGAGATGAGGTTGGCATTACAATCGACACCAAAATCGTCACTTGGTCTTCGAGTGCCCATAGTTGGTGGTGGTGGTGTACCAGGACTAGGTGGCGAGATGTCTTCCAGAGTAGGTTCAATGTAGTTGGCTTGAGGTATCGGAGAAGGAGGTTGTTCCAATAGTACAGTGACATCATCAGTAGGTTGCTGAGAGGTTGGTTCTTTTTCTTCCTCATCTTTGTGAGTTGTTGGTGATTGTGGCGAGTGGGATGGGTCAATAGTCGTTTTATCAACCGAGGATTGGAGTGCATTTATAACCAAACTGAGTTCTTGTCCATCGTTTTCCAAATCGCTATCATCTTCATCAGATACAGAGTCATCAACTTTCAAAGTGGCCACTTTATTATCTTGTAGAGATTCGGTCATGTCGAAGGATTAATTTATAAAGTGAAAGAAAAGGTGAGAGAAAAAGAAATGCGGGGTTGAAAAAATTTAAGTAGTTTTTTCTTTGTGTCACCTTTTTGGTTCCAACACTTGAACTAGTGCGTATGCTCAGGTCGTTTGCTCAGATTTATGGTGATGAATAAAGAAGAATGCAGAACTACAACACATACCTATGCAAGCACTTTCTTTCTAAACTCTCATCAAGTAAGCGTTCCTGGAAAACCTCATACAGGGGCAATGTTGAGACAACGTATTTTAAGCCCCGAAAAAACTGAAAGATACAAGCGATCTAATCCTGGCCCAACCATGAATTGGGATGTATCTACATCCCTTGCATAGTATAATGACCAAAGTAGGGGATTGAACAAAGAAATACAATGCATGAACGTCGGAATTTCAATACAAGAGATCCGAGATCAACACTATCGGTCTTTCAATTAGTGTAGGGAATGGAAACCAAACTTTTCCGGGCTTGTGGATACGGTAAAAATGTCGCCCGTAAAACTGAATATGTGTTTTTTTTTTTTTGGCATCATCGTATATGAGCATAATCTCATCCGATGGGTAGACAAACATCAATGATGAATCTTGCACAGTAACCACGTTTTTTAATTACTGTTATGTGTTGTCCCTGATATGAATGTTTCCCACCTCCTTGAGCATTGTAAATGCAAGAAAACTGCTAGACTACAAATTTATTCTCCCTGGAATGTCATTGTCGTTTTCGAGGTGTCTCTCATCATACTTGTTATATTTGCATGATGGGCAATATGATCCGGCTCATGATAATCCGAAGGTCTTGATTGGCTCAATTGTCTAATGTTCAAACCCCGTCCATCAGGAAGATTCCGTTACTATCTTGAGGTTAAAACAATGAAAAATATGATTATAAGAGAGAGAGAGGGAGGGAGAGGTTTACCATACTATTGGAGACATAAATTTGTAATGTCTGGTTTTTGAATAAAATAGACAATCAAAGCAGAGTAGGTGGAAGAAAGAATTCTGACGAGATCTCGGATGAATTTGGCCCAGTTGATCCTTCTCTGCATACATCGGAGTTCAGGTCTAAAAGTCTCCACGAGGCGAAAGTGTATAAAAAGCTATCGTTTCTTTTCTTCTTCTTTCTTTTATTATTACTTTTAGACTTTTTTTTTTTTTTTTCAACAAACATAATGGATGAGAAAACATTAAAACAGCATGATGACCATCCGATGGTCTACAATTACAATGATGGTCAATCAGCATCGACTGTTGTCCACCAAACAAAGTCATACTTTGGTGAAACTGAAGGCAACAACGTGGATGTAGAAGGTATATACAGGAAAAAGAAAAAAAGTAACATTTTTAACCGTGTGATTAATGCGATAACCTTTTATCTGACAGCTGCCAAGCAAGAGTACCAATCACTCAAACGCGAATTGACCCGGATCAGCCGAGCATCGTCTCGTCATATTGGCCGCTTGGAAGAAGGTATCGCCACTTCAGATGAATTCAATCTTGATGACTTTTTGAATGGGATGCATGACGAACAAAGAAATTCTGGCCATAAAATGAAGCATTTGGGTGTGATTTGGCGTGATCTACAAGTCAAGGTAAATTTCAAATCCAGACCAGGTCCATCCATTTTTAACTTTTTCTTTTTCTTTTTCTTTTTCCCTTCCTCTTCCTCTTCTTACATTCATTAGGGTCTTGCTGCTGATGCTCACACTATTCAAACTGTCTTTAGCTTTATTGGTGGCTTTCTTCAATTCTGGAAATTCTTTGGCGTCGGTGTATCTGGTAACAAGAAGGACATTCTTCGCAACTTGACTGGATTCTGTAAAGATGGCGAAATGCTCTTGGTGTTGGGTCGACCTGGTGCAGGGTGTACGTCACTACTAAAAGTGTTGGCAAACATGCGTGAAAGCTTTACTGATGTCAATGGCACTGTCTCATATGGTGGTATCAATCCTCACGTCTTCTCCTCTCAATTCCGTGGTCAAACCTGTTATAATCAAGAAGAAGACATTCATTACCCTACATTGACCACTCGCCAAACCTTGGAATTTGCTCTTCGTACAAAAACACCTGGAAAACGTCTGCCAAACGAAACCAAGACTGAATTTGTGGATAAAATTATTTACATGCTTGGAAATATGCTGGGTCTTACGAAACAAATGAACACCATGGTGGGTAATGCCTTTGTCCGCGGACTCTCGGGTGGTGAACGCAAACGGTTGTCTATTGCTGAACAAATGACGACATCAAGTACCATTAATTGCTGGGATTGCTCTACTCGTGGTTTGGATGCTGCCTCTGCTTTGGATTATGTGCGATCTCTCCGCATCATGACCGATGTGATGCACAAGACAACTATTGCCACTTTATATCAAGCTAGTTCAAACATCTACAACCTCTTTGACAAGGTCTTACTTTTGGATGATGGCTACTGTGTGTACTTTGGTCCTGGTGATCTTGCAAAGGCTTACTTTGAAGGTCTTGGTTTTTACTGTCCTCCTCGCAAATCACTCCCTGACTTTTTGACTGGTCTCTGTAATCCTCTGGAACGTGAAATCAGGCCTGGATTTAAATCAACTGCTCCTAAACATGCTATTGACTTTCAAAAGGCTTACTATGAATCGGATATTCACTCTAAAATGATGGCGGAACTAGAAGAATACGAACAGAAACTACGACAAGAAAACTATGCTGATCACTTTAGGGACGCCGTCACTCAAGAACACCAAAAGCACACTCATCACAAATCACCTTATATTGCTTCCTTTTATCAACAAGTCAAGGCTCTTACTATTCGGCAATACCATCTTCTCCTCAAGGATACGGAAGCTTTAATCTCTCGATATGGTACCATCTTGATTCAAGGGTTGATCACTGCCTCTTGCTTTTACCTGCTTCCATCTACTGGTTCTGGTGCTTTCTCTCGTGGTGGGGCTCTTTTCTTTGCTGTCCTTTTTAATGCCTTTGTCTCTCAATCCGAACTGGTGCGTTTCTTGATGGGTCGACCTATATTGGAAAAACAAAAACACTATGCAATGTTTAGGCCCTCCGCGTTTTACATCTCTCAAGTGGTACTTGATATTCCTTATGCTCTTGTACAAGGTAAGTGGCGGAAATTGGAATAAATTTATGCCAACTTCTTTTTTTCCTTCTTCTTCTTCTTCTCCATAGTCCTCCTCTTTGAAATCTGTACTTACTTTATGATGGGGTTAAACTTGACTGCTGGCCGATTCTTCACATACTTTATTGTGTTGTTCTTCATCAACATGACTATGAATGGTTTCTTCCGATTCTTTGGTGCCATCACGTCTTCATTCTTTGTCGCTACTCAAGTCGCTGGTATCTGTAAGTATACTTTTAGCAGAGGGTTAAAAAATAATGATCTTATTAATAATATTCTATCTTAATAGTACTCGTTGCTCTTGTTGCATACACCGGCTATACTATACCTTTCCGTAAGCAAACCGATGAAATATATGAACCCAATATCTTTGAAAGAAACTGACTTTTTTTCTCCCATATAATAGAGAAAATGCATCCTTGGTTGTCCTGGCTCTACTGGATTAACCCTATGACTTATGGATACAAGACATTGCTAATCAACGAAATGAAAGATCAAGTTTATTCTTGTGATGGTCCTGGAAATGCTGTACCATTTGGTCCTGGTAAGTTTTGTCTCGTGCATATTCAAAACCTATCTTGTACTTATTTTTTTTTCTTATTATTAGAATATACTGACTGGAACTACAAAACTTGTACTATGCAAGGCGGTGTACCTGGTGAAAGCTTTGTGCTCGGTGATAACTATCTACGTCAATACTTGTCCTACGAACCTAGCCAAATGTGGGCCCCTGACTTTGTAGCTGTTATGGGATTCTTCATTTTATTTACTATTGCTACTTCTCTGTCCATGGAATATATTGCTGGTGGAAAAGGTGGTACTCTCACTCGTCTCTATTTGCCCGGAAAAGCCCCCAAACCTCGCTCGGATGCAGAGGAAGATGATCGCCGTCAACGTCAAGCCAAGATTACAGAAGAAATGAACTCAATCTCGACCGGTACGACCTTCTCTTGGCAACACGTGGAATATACTGTGCCGATTAAAGGTGGTGAACTGCACTTGTTGAATGATATTAGTGGTATTGTCAAACCCGGCCACCTGACTGCTTTGATGGGATCTTCTGGTGCTGGTAAAACTACTCTATTGGATGTCCTTGCTCGGAGAAAAACGCTTGGAAAGGTGGACGGCCGTGTCTATTTGAATGGTGAAGCTCTAATGTCTGATTTCGAACGAATCACGGGCTACTGTGAACAAATGGATGTGCATCAACCGGCGGTCACTGTCCGAGAAGCTCTCCGATTCTCCGCCTACCTCCGCCAGCCTGCCGATGTACCGGTCGAAGAAAAGAATGCCTATGTGGAAACGATCATTACTCTTTTGGAAATGGAAGATATTGGCGATGCTCAGATTGGTGATGTTGAAGCTGGATTCGGTATCTCTGTTGAAGAACGTAAACGATTGACTATTGCTCTGGAATTGGTGGGTAAACCTCAGTTACTCTTTTTGGATGAACCCACTTCTGGTCTGGATGCTCAATCTTCCTTTAATATTATCCGATTTATTCGTAAATTGGCTGATGCTGGCTGGCCTGTTCTGTGTACTATTCATCAACCCTCGGCCATTCTCTTTGAACACTTTGATCATCTCCTTTTACTTGTCCGTGGTGGTCGCACTGCTTATCATGGTGAAATTGGTCCCGATGCTCGTACAATGATCGATTATTTTGAATCCAATGGTGGTCCTCAATGCTCACACAGTGCTAATCCTGCTGAATATATCTTGGAAGTGGTGGGTGCTGGTACTTCGGGCAAGGTAACTCAAGATTGGGCTGACATTTGGGCGGGATCAAAGGAAGCCTTGGCACTAAAAGAAGAATTGGATCATATCCATGCCACAGCGGATACTTGTCCTGCTAGACACTCTGATACTTATGCTACATCTCTTTGGTCTCAATTCAAACTGGTACACAGTCGTATGGCTTTGGCTTACTGGCGGTCTCCTGATTACAATGTAGGTCGCTTTTTGAACGTGATCATAACAGGTAAGATAAATGAATCCCCTTTATGATCCGTAAAATAACTCTCTTTCTTTTTTTATTTTATAGCTTTAGTTACTGGTTTCACTTATTGGAAACTTGGAAACTCGGTGTCAGATCTTCAAAACAAATTGTTTGCTCTCTTTTCCACCTTCATCATGGCCTTCACCCTCATTATCCTGGCTCAACCCAAATTTATGATCGAACGTACCTACTTTCGTCGTGAATATGCATCAAGATACTACTCCTGGTTACCTTGGGCTATCTCTGCCGTCCTTGTCGAAATTCCTTACATCTTATTCTATGCTGCTGCCTTTATGTGTGGTTTGTACTGGACCGCTGGCATGTCGACTGAACCTCAAGCTGGTGGCTTCTTTTATCTCCACTTCTTGATGGTCGTTCTCTGGGCTGTCACACTTGGCTTTATTATCGCTGCCATCGCAGAGGTGCCCACATTAGCAAGTGGTATGATGAAGCATTATTACGTTCTCGATATATACTAACGACATCTTTTTTTTTGCTCACTATCAATAGTCATCAATCCTCTGATTATATCTGCTCTTATTCTTTTCGCCGGTCTAATGCAACCCCCTAACTCGATGCCTAAATTCTGGAGTTCCTGGATGTATTGGTTGGATCCCTTCCATTATGTAAGTACTTTTAACAAGGATTGTTGGTGAATGTAGATAGATATTAACTCTCTCTCTCTCTCTCTCTCTCTCTCTCTCTCTCTCTCTCTCTCTCTTTCTAGTACATCGAAGGTCTGGCGGTCAACGAACTGGAACATTTGAAGGTTGAATGTACTGATAGCGATCTGGTGAAATTCCACCCTCCTCCCGGTCAGACCTGCGGCGAATACACCACGGCTTTCTTCAGCAACCCTGCAACTCCCGGTTATATTGCCAACCCCGATGCCATGCAGCCTGAACAATGTGGTTACTGTACCTACTCTTCTGGTGAACAATTCTACAAGTCCAACTTTCAATGGGGCGAACGATCGAAATGGACCAACGTGGCTATCCTAGCTGGCTTCTTTATCTTTAACGTATTTGTATTTATTTGGCTGGTATACCTGAAGCGTAAAGGTAGACGTTAAATTAGATGTATTATGTAGTTATTATTTGTCCCACTGTTACTATTAATTGTTGTCATCATACGCCCTAATGTACTTTACATTCCCCTCCTCTCTCTCTCTTTTTTTTTTTTTTTATCTATCAAATAAAGTAATCTATTTTATAAAAGCTTCTTGTTGTATATGTCGTTTACTCGATATGTAACGATATGTAAACTAGATGACACTGACAATAGCTACTACAGAAATTGGATCACCAGGTGATCCACTTGAGTGACAGATAGATGGTCTTTTATACTGATACTTTGTCAAGCGACGTGCTGCTTAATCACCCAAGTGATAGATTCTATAAGTACAGAATAAAAAGTGATACTAAAGCATACATAGAGGTTATAAAACAAGTTTTTATTGATATAATTGATTAACTAGACTAAATCTATACTAAATCAATTCGATCTATAAAGCCCTTGTGTATATACATCAAAGGTGTTCTATAATTTACAGATAATCCAAAAAGAAGATTGTCTGACCCTATCTGTATACTAGTTACCTTTATCACCAATGTCGTTGTAATCACCTTATCGCTTTGTTTAGATAATCCATCCTGTTGACCGTGTAGCATTGAAAGTGATAAGTTGGAATCACCTTCTGACGACTATTATCAAGGTGGTACCATTATGACCCATAGAGCTTATTATCCCCAAACTACTCCTTATACCTTGATATTCCAGTCAATGTTCAACAGTTGATTAGTTGGCCAAGGTGATAAAAAAAAAAAGAAAAAAAGTTAATACCCCTCTTTTTTGGATTCCTTACCAGATGTTGAGCATTCCACCAAAGTCGGTATTGAATAGAGACGACACATTGACGTTATGCGATACCCAGTGATCACGAAAGTTAATCATAGGCAATAGTCTAATGTATCAAAATAAGAATGGTTAATTTAGCTAGTGTAGGTGAGTCGTACCTTTGGTGGCGGGATGGTATACCACTGAAGACAATCCGCTAGACATAGGACGAGGACCAGGAAGAGGTCAAGTTTAAAGAAAGTGAAAGAAAAAGAAAAAAAGAAACTCCCCCACACACTATTTAATTTCCCCTTGTCGGCATTTGTAAATTAGAGATTGATGTCTTTTCGCTTCACACAAAGCAATTTAAATCTCCCGCAAACAGTGCGGGATTTAAACCAACTCAATTTTTGCATGAATGAGGAAAATGTGAAAAAGAGTGTGTATTTATAACTGTCCCTCGATCTTGAGAGAGGATGAGAAAAAAGAAAAGGTATCGATCTTGACACATGGTGAAAAAGAAGGTTCACTGTCTCACAAAGTCTAAAATAAATAAAAAAAAAAAGGCTCATTTAAAGAGGAAGGAAAAAAAAAAAGGTCCCTCTTTCCTTCCTTCTTTTGTATCCACTACTATGCTATGATGTTGGAATCATATACTCCACTTGCTACCACTCTATCAGCACGACCTCTTTCTTCTCTCAAAGTCTTACTTGTGGATGATAATCCTATCAATCTTCATTTATTACAACGAGTCCTTTATATGTTCTTTGACATTCAGCATATGGATTTGGCTCATGGGGGTCAACAAGCATTGCATTTGCTCGAACATCAACTTTACGATGTGATTCTATTGGATATTGATATGCCGGGATTGAATGGGGTGGAAACGACTCAATTGATACGTAAACAACATTCGATCTCGCCCATACTGGATGCCAATAAAACCATTCCTATTATTGCCGTCACTACCAGTGATTCCTTAGAAGCAAGGCTCATGTACCGAAAAGTCGGCATGGTAAACTTTCTCCCCTCCCCACCCCCTTACCGGGAGTTACCGTTTATACTCAAAAAAAGTTTTTTTATTATTATTATTGTCATATTAGGATGCATGTCTAAGTAAACCAATCATACCAAGTCAGTTAAAGTCTCAGCTACTTGAACTATTGGAGCCTTCACCCATATCATTATAAAAAATCATACGCATCTCCTTTATTTTATTTTTTTCTTGTCTATGTATATATATCTCCAAATTCCGATCAGCCCCACTATACCTTCTTATCGTTCTTTTGTATATACTTTCTTTTTGCTTTTACTGTTTTGATATCATTTAAAAATAAACTTGTTTATTCCATGTACGAAAAAAAGATGCTCATGTATTGATCAGTTGACAGAAGGAATCTTCCCATGGTATAATAGTCTCGGCCCCCTTTTTTCAACTCCAGACCCCATGATTTTAAAGTTTCCTCGCCTGTCCGTTCACCCACCCGAGACCTTTTCGTTTATTTGTTACATCCTTGTGCAAAAATAAGGATGATATCGTAATATAAAGTGTCGCTTGACCATATTAAGAGAGAGAATCCCCATTCCTACCAAGCTGTTCCCATGAGCATAAACTTGATCTTCAACATATCTTATCATTCCCCGTGAGTTGACCTGATGATTGTCTGGCCCCAACGTTATTTTGAAATCCCGGTCGATGATTGCATGAATGCCTCTCAAACTCCGACTTTTGAAAGGAAGACAATCTGATCATAGAACCAAGTAAAAAGTGTTACAGAAAATAATCAACTTGATAGAAGAAACATGCTTTGGACCTTTGCCACAAAGTCGAGAACTTGTGGTGGCAGGATTTGTGCTTGAGTATTGAAACCCCGTTTCTTCTTCTTCCCTGGGGTAAATACTATCAGCGATGTATCAATGTGACCAAGATGACAAGAGCTCAACAATATTCAAATATAAGTTTGACAAAATTTCATGAACACTTCCAAGGACACTGTGTGCCAACGATATAACCATTGAAGTTCTTGGTTAAAGAGAGTAACGAAGAAAAGAAAAAAGGAAATCCACTGGGTCGGGGTTTACAAACGTTTGCATTCCCACAACGGGTCTGTCAACCATGATTTTTAAGTACTTTCTATCTTTCCCATAATGAACTATACATGACCAGCCAGTGGTTCGAATTGCAACTGTCAAACAAAATTTGGAATCACAAGTTGCATGATACAACGCTAATAAAGACTTTGATTGATTCAAAGAACCAAACTATTGCCAGAGTATCAAAAACAGCATATAAAGTATGCATTATCTTTTTTTTGGCCGTTCAGTTCCCAGCTTTTCAAATTTTGCGCAAGACATTACCTGGTCATGTTGCAACACAAAAACAAAATTACCAGGTTTTGGAGCATACGACGAAAACAGTCAAACAATGGTCGGTGCTTCAGTAATAATCGTTTATATAATGTTAAACAGAGATTTTATTTTATTTCAAGTTGCTGTACAAGGTGTTTATTTTATTCATAAGTGAGAGATAAAGTTAGATAAAGATTATATACAATGAATAAATGGGAATAAGGGGAGTCAACTAGTACTAAATGTGAGAGAGAAGGAGGGGGGGGGGAATTAAAATAGATCTTCGACACCATTAAAGATTTCCGAGGTAGGTGTTGGTGGAGATCGTATATATTGTTTTCGAGTAGGTTTGGTGATATATTGATTTGACAATGTCGACTTTTTCTTTGTATTCGATCGCCTATTGACAGATGTTGTTGTTGTACTTGTCGTTGATGTTGGTTTGGTGCTATCATTGGAGGAGGTTGGCCTTTTCTTGATTTTCCTTGATGGCCATTCTTGATTGAATACACGCACATGTCGTTCACACCGAGGACATCGTTGAGGTCTCCAATCGGTAAATGCAGCACTTGGGCTCCAGGTCCATGTTGCCAATTCATTTGCCACCGCCAAATCAACTGCTGAAGGATCAGATATCGTTTCAGAGTTCAATGTTCGCCCACATGCCACACAATCCAAATCTGATTTACTCTTGCTGTTATCTGGTTGTTTTTGCTTGTTGGTGGGTTCCTTCTTGTTGGTTGATACTGGTGATGGAGAGGGTGTTGACAGGTGACCAAGGTTTTCATTGCTGCTGATTGATTCCAGATCCGAATCCGAGCTGCATATTGATGATAGATCAGAGACATCGTCCATAAAGTCGTCCAAATCCGAGAGTGGTTCATCATCAAATAAAGGATCCTGCCATTGTGCTGTTTTTGTATTTGTCGATGAAGATGATGTTTCCTTTTTTGTTGGTGTGGTGGCGATATTGCTATCCGTGATCTTTTCAATGGTATTTGTCGAAGGTGGAGGGGTTGGTTTCAGTTGATAAATGTCTTGATCTGGAGATAAACCCACAGCTGAGTCTGCCTTGGTGTCGCTTGTTGAGTCTTCATCATCCCGCCATTGTTGTTGTTGTTGTTGTTGATCATAATGGTTGCGCATCACTCGATCCGTTGCATCTCGGTGTATGTTTGGGCTGACCACTACCGTGATATCTTCCTGTTTGGGTCGCACATTAAGATATTCGGCATCCAATACGGCATTGCATAAAAGATCAAGAGGACTGTGTGAGAAGGAGGATTGCTGATTGTCGTTTCCGCTGCATAAAAAGTCGATACTCATCACCTTGGGCCGTTCATCATTAGTTGATATGTCGTTGTGATCTTGTGGTTCCTGTTTGATCAAAGGAGGAGAATCGTAGGCATCTTGATTAGTATAATTGTCGGTATCTGTTATATCTGCATCTTCATCCTTGTTGTTGTTGTCCAGTACACCGATCAGTTGTTCCAGTTCGATATGATGCATCCTTGCTATTTCTGAAGAGGCCCGCTTCTTTCGATTAAGGCGCTCCACTTCACGATCTATTACAAAACAATAATACCCCATTAATTAATTATCCTTTTACCCATACTTAGATTACCACTTACTATTATGTAGAGTAGATTTTCTTTTTCGTGAGCTTCGTCGATAGCCAATGTCTTCATCCTTTTCAGTACCAGTAGATTCGCCATCATCGTGCTCGGAAGCAAAATATCCGGTCCGTTTCCTAAGTAAGAGTTATTAGTACATTGGTATAACCATTTTCTATGATGTAAGTATTGTTTTACTGTAGAGTACTTACGTTTCACATGTAGCACATCGACATTCACAATTGTTTTCCCCAAAGTAATGTTTTCCATAAAACGCTGTCAATTCATCCCCACAATTGATATCCTTGATAATCTTGAAAGTAACGGAATTAGGCCCAAGAGAGATAAACTGCATATGAGAGAAGAGAGTTAGAATGATATTCCCACAGCATAAAATAGTATGTTATATATATATATAGTAATTACTTTGGCATTTGGATCACAATCATGCTAAAAACAAGAAAATGAGCGAGAGAGAGAGAGAGAAGAAGAAAAAGAAAAAGAAGAGTGAGTTTTAGATCAGTACGATCACCTAGAAGGATAATATTATACTTACATTAACAAACCGAGCAGGACCCAGAAACAAACAGTTGCATTGTTTTCTTGTTGACCACATTACACTGATATCACGATTCCCTTTCTTCAGTTCATGTTCTTGATGAGGTTCCATATGAGCAATTATACCAGTACATAGCCGCATTTCATCACCAGTTTTCCAATCCTTTGTTACCGACACACAGGCTTCCACATGGCGGCCTGCACCTCCATATCGTCTTGTGTCAGCAATTTCAAATCCTGCATTTGGCATATACCTTGATAAAAAATTTAAAAAAAAAAAAGATGATGATTTGAGTTTCCTATATGTCACTTGTTATTCCATACTTACATGTATAGGTATCGTTTCATATGTTGAATGAATTCTTGTTGTTGCTTTGTTGATTTGGTTGCCAAATAGTGTTTAAAGTAGTCCATCCTATTCAATATCGGAAAGAAAAGGATGAGAATGCCACATATTTATAAAAGTCGGTTCTTTTTCACCCCCTTCCCATCACATTCTCTTTCCATCCAAATCCTTCAATCGTAATGTATGGCGCTGATTATAAAGAAGAAGAAGAGTGAGTTTACAAGGTTACACATTTATATCATCCCGGTTACACTTTGTATCCGCCATATCGATACCCTCCATTGTTGATCTGAAGGATACCCGCTAGTCTATTTTTTTTGTTTTCTTTTAGTCTTCTTACCTTGTCACTTTAGTGTTGCCGTACCATGTATATAGAAGGATTTGAATGAACTAGGTAACCCCCCCCTAGTTTCATCAACCGCCCCACCCACCCCCTATTCCAGTCAAAGTAAACAATAACAACAACAACAACAACAACAACAAAGTAGAAGGATCCCATTAAAATAAACAGTTGCCAATAATGTCATTAGACAGGAATCCCCTTCATCCATCAAGTTTAGTGCAATGTGTTGGGAGAGTTCATCATTTTTTAAACGACCAAGTAAGGAATGATTGTTGCTGTCCATTCTCCGTTATCGATGGTATTGTCCATTGTTGTTGTTGTTGTTGTAGTTGTAGTTTTTCCCAAAAAAAAAAAAAAACTCCCTTTTTGCCTTTTTTTATTATTAATCTGCTTACCTTAGCAGTTCCTTCACAGCTTCGTTTGTTTTCCCTGTGGCCATCACCTTGTCTTGTATGATCTTTAGCACCTTGTCAGATCGTATTCTTGGTCGCCGATGGTCATTGTTCAATTTGATAGTGTCAAACCATAAGAATTGAGAGTCCAGGAAGATGTCGCTGAAGAGATCGTCAAATTTAGATAATAAACAGAAGTCCATTTTAGAAAGTGTGTAGATATAAAGTAGAAAGAATCACGGATTCGTAAAAATAATAAAAACAAGTAATGATATAAGGATAAAGAAGATGAGGAAGAAAGGTATTTACAAAGGGGAAGGATCGTTCATTAAGGGTAAAAGGAAGAAGTGGGAAAGAAGAGGAAAGAAGAGAAAGAAACAAGAAAGAAAGAAAAAAAAACTTCCCACAAAACCATGTGAATGGGTCCAGCCGTGAATATTTTAAGCGCCGATGTAATATCCGAGACCTATCTTTTTTTTTCCGTGATAGTTTGACCTATCATTTTATCGATGATGAAAAAAGAAAGTTGAATGACTTCACAAGGTGATGTAATTCCTTTCGAATAAGGATGTATATCATCGTCGGGGGTAAACGCATTGAACATTGAAATGAAATGGGGGATTTACTTTTTATTTCTTTCAATCTGTGGCATATCATGTGGTGCGGGCTTTGAAACAAACAAGGATGGAAGGAGTAAAATCAAGGGGGAAAACGTCTTTTTTTTTTTTTTTTTTTTCACTCTTTCTCTCTCTCTCTCTCTCTCTCTCTTATCATTGACCTCTTCATGACGATAACCAAACACATCAAAGATAAAAAGCATCTCAAGGGACCTATCTTTGAATCCGACTCACCAGAACCTACCTTATTAAAAGTAACTAAACTTGATCCATTGTAAGTCTAAAAGAAGTGGTACCTTTAACCTGACCACATACTCACCTTTGTTCTTGGGTTGATAATAGAAAAGATTACAGAACTCAACCTTGGAAGAATGGATTAGGAACAACGTCTGAAATTGGTATCTATCCACCTGAAAAGAACTTTACGCTGGACTCATTCTTTTGGCGACTCAGTACACACGTCATTCAAAATAACTGTTACTTCTCCTTATTCCCTGGTTACGACTGGTAAAAGAAAAAAAAAAGATAATGATAAATAAGATACTAACAATTCACACTTGTCTATATAAATGACCATCATATGATGGGGTGGTGTAGTACAACAATCGTCCTTCCCAATGAAAATAATGCAACCTTCAAGCTCAATCATCAAGACCGCGAAAACTTTAGCACTGTCAAACCCCTTTTCCCTTATACATGGCATGGTGAATGGTAACGTCTTATTATTATAATGACGAAACAAATTTGACTGAATGCAATTCTAATCAACCACTTTTTCTTCTCCTCTCTATTATGAGAGACCTCTTGCTACTCATATTATAGGGAAACTCATTGTAGAATAAACAAGCATCCAGTAAAAAGTCTTCAATTCATGATCAAGCGTGATCTTGGTAAAGCTCAATTTAATGTGGAAAAGATTGGTCAACCGGTATCAAATGAAGGTGGTGAAACGGGCAAACGCTTGATTCTTGGTGTCTTTTGTTTGGTCTATGTGGTTGAAGGTTATGTCCGGATCTCTTTGGATGATAGTACTCATCAATCTCGTATCTCAATGACACCGGGCCAAACTCTTTGTATCGAACGGGATGAAGATGCCAGTCCTACCAATATGCTGATGCAAGCTTCTGATGAACATGGGATCGTTGGAAATGATGATACTGGTAAATGAATGATGATGTGATTATATCAACTGATTAACTTTTTTTTTTTTCGCAGATGCCAATGTTGTAATCATTCAAATCTCGGAAACCAAGAACCACGAAACGTCAAGTATCAGCACCACTACCGAATACTTTACCTATCCTCATCCTTCAAACAACCTCTCTGCCAAATCACCTGGTATACCTTCGACCGCTACTACTCCTGCTGTCATACCATCAACACCTATGACCGAATTTGATGCCCCTAGTGCAAGAAGACGTCGAGATGGGAATCAAGAACGAAGAAGAAGCTCATTGGTCCTCTATGATGATCAAGGCAAATCCATCAACAAGAGTAAACTACAACAACAACCATTGGATTCTAGTACCAATAAGGATCTTACTGCAACACCAGAAACTATACACGAAGACGAACACGTATCACCCGAAGCAACCACCACCAGTGAAAAAGCATCAGTGGCTCATCCTTGGGCAAATCAACTGGAACGCACCACTAGTATTGATGATGACGTTCGTCGGGATAGTGTCACCACCCTTTTACGTGGCTCTTTGGATCCGGCTCAGATGTATGTCCCACCTACAGCTGCATTAATCAACAAGGATACTGATGTACCGCCTCCTGTGGTCCGTGATCGATTGGTAATTGAAGATTATGCTGTCTATACTGTCAGCACCGCTTGGATCAAGATGATGGAACAAGGATTATCTGAATGGATTCGCTTACCTGTGATTATCTGTCGTGGTGCAGAAGATGGGTAAGATGCAACAATTGACTAGATGTGTATAAGGAAACTCACCAGTTTTTTTTTAGGCCTGTTGTGGGGATTACAGCAGCTGTCCATGGGAATGAATTGAATGGTGTGCCTTGTATTCATCGGTAAGGTGCACACCCCATTTTGTAATAATGAACTAACACATGTATTTCTCTTTTTTTCCTTTAGAGTTGTGTCTGAAATAGATGTCCGGAAACTAAAAGGAACTGTGGTGGCCATTCCTTGTGTCAATGTGGTGGGGTACCTGAAATTCCAACGTGAATTTGCTGATGGGCGGGATCTGAATCGACAATTTCCAGGAAAAGAAGACGGTTATGCATCTCAAGTCTTTAGTTACCATTTAATGCACAAAATCATCTCTCAATTCAACTACCTCATTGACTTGCATACTGCTAGTTTTGGTCGGGTCAACTCTTATTATGTTAGATCGGATATGGTAAGCTGTACATTAAAAAAAAAAAAAAAAAAAAAAAAAAAAAAAAAAAAAAGGTACAGGGTCAGGATTTTAACGGTTTACTTTTTGGTGGTTTGGTAGAATGATCCTGTTTCTGCTACTTTGGCTCATTTACAACAACCTCAAATTGTACTCCACAACTCTGGTCAAGATGGTAAAATAGGGATTGGATCATGACAGGATAAACTGACTAACATACTCTCTTTTTTAGGTACACTCCGATCAGCTGCCAGTGCTCGAGGCATCAAGGCTATCACAGTCGAAATCGGCAATCCACAACTCTTCCAAAATCAATATGTCCAGGTAAGAAGAGAGAAAGGAAAAAAAAAACAGTTACTAAATCAATTGATCTGCCCGTAGTGGTCATACTTTGGTATCATGCGAATCTTGGATCATTTGGATATGTATGGTTTACCAGAAACAAATGCACAAGAAGATGAAGGCCTTAGCCGTGGTCCTCCTAGTACGATTCTATGTTCCAAAGGATTCTGGATCTATACAAAGACAGGTGGTATCTTGGAGGTCTATCCTGGGGTCAACAGTATTGTCCGTAAGGGTGACACTATTGCTCGTGTCAAGAACATTTTTGGTAACCTTGTGGAAGAATACCGTGCTCCGTGTGGTGGAATTGTAAGTTATACATGGGGGAGAGAGTGTCATCTATTGATTTATTACTAACTGATCCTTTATAGGTGATTGGAAGAAGCTCGAACCCTGTGGCCATGGCTGGTGACCGAATTCTCCACTTGGGTGTGATCAAGAAAAGAGGAGAAGTATTACCCAAGGAAGCCAAGGAAAACTATTAAATGCTTAAACCATATCGAGTAAGTATGTACATACATACTCTCATTTGTGTCATTATGTACTAACCATCTTTTTATTGGCTAGGGACTATTATTTACTGCGATCTTCACTATGCTTCTCTCTCTCTCCCTTTTTGTTTTGATGTAGAATATATGTAGGATAGTGATACCTTGTAATCCATACTGGACTCCTGAATTTTTTTTTTTTTTAAAAAAAAAAAAAAATACACTTTATGACAATAAATAACCATCAACATTTGATGGAAGACATGATGATAAATAAAAAGACTTTATTAGATTGTTGTTTGATGATTTATAATATTATATACAGGTACAAATGGTATGATGTGATTTAAAAAAAAAATGTAAAAAGTTGGGGCCAATAAAAGGATATATATATTTATATATATTCTAAAAATGTGTTAAATTAAAAACGGGCGGTGGAGAAGGAAAAATGGGATGGTAAAACAAGTTTTGACATGGGGTGAGGGTTAAAATGTGATTGTCGGCCAAGATAAAGAGGTGATCTATAGTCATCTTCTTCCGAGTGATCATCATCCGTATGATGAAAAGAAGAGAAAGTAGAAGACAAGCCAGGATCAGCATCCATGGATGTTTCGTCGGCCACAGGTATAGACGCCAGATCCATATGATGTTGACGTTGATAGGCACGAGCACGGCCATTCTTCTTGATAATTTGCTGTTGTTGATCCATGCGTTGTTGATAGTCAGCTTCGTAATCCATAGTAGGGTCGATCGGTTCAGGTTCATCACAAAAGTAACCCAGTTCTTCAAACACATGATGTGGATCGGATTGTATAATATGGTTGTCCTTGTCACAAGTGGTTTCTTCAGGTGTCAGGGAGAGGATTTGAAAGAGGTTTTCTTGTAATTCACAATCGTCCAGCCAGTCGATCATATCTTCATCGTCGGGTTTGCTATAATCGTAATCGTCGTCGGTCAATGATATTAATTCGAGTCCTGGGATAAAACAATCTTGATCCGGTACAATGTTCATATTGTAGGTGTGCAAGTGTGGGTATAAGCAAAAGAAGAAGGAGGTTTTTGATTTTTTGAATGCAAACGCCCACCATTCTTTTATATCGGTTAGCAACGGGAAAACAAGGAATTTTCGAGATGATTCAGCCAATCATATTCTCCGCTGGGATTTGACTCCTAGATTCAATTTTGATAAAGGAAAAAAAGGCCTGATATTGGAGCTCAATATCAGGTCATGAGAAAGAAAGAAAAAATAGAAAGAATAATCATTCAAGTTATTACCCCTCCCCCTTTTAAATCAATCGTCATGAATTCCTATGAATGATCTATACCATACTTCAAGTACCATTTCCATACAGTAAAACAACCCATGTTTTTGTTCCTCCGAAGCCTAGAAACCAAATGTCCCCCCCCCCTGAGATGGCGGTCTTTAAAAAAACTTTTTTCTTTATTTCAAATTACATCCCTCCGCAAATCCCCAAATGCGGTTTAAGTAAATGTACTAAACTACTAAAACATGTAAAACTAGATAACATAACTACAATGTGTAAAAAATCATCCACCACCAAAAGAGTCAACAGATGTCCCAGGATTGACTAAAAAGATCAAATAAGGGAGTTAGTCTTCATCATTGCACATGTAAGATCCATCATCCGACATGTATTAGTACCATACTTTACCTTCACATAGCCCCACAAGCGGATCATCCATCATAGGGTAGACTTGTCATTCGTAAGATATCATGACTACAAAATAATGGTTAGTTTGCTTTTTTTTTTTTTTCCATTGGTCGCTTACTGGTATTATCGATCTACGCACAGGACAACCATGGCACGAGGTCACACTACCCTAAAAAGTTACCTTTTCTGCCCCCAATCAAAAACCAGCGGTGAGAGTTGGAGTAGAATCATGCACAGTGTTGTTGCCTGTGATGTCCAAGTCCTGTTCAAACAAAGAAGTGGAGATAGCAAGTGAGTCATATGGCCAAAAGCTTTTTTTGGTTCAGTTATGTTTACCTTTGTCACCCTACCCTTTCATTTGAAATGCCACCTTGATCAGGGCCGCCGATGGTTAATTGAAGGAGGGAAAGAAAAAGGAAACGTTGCAATGGCCGTGTTTTCAAATCCCGAAAGAGCGTCTTTTTTTTTCTTGTCCAAATAGAAACTTTTTCCTATCCCGCCATTCATGCGGGTATATGATTTTCAGATTCCGACTGAGCGACTTTTGTCCTCAAAGTCAAAAAGTACCTCACATGCGCAATTCAAATCCCGTCATTCATGCAAAATGCCCTCATTATTTTATTACTCTAAATTCCTACGCCAATCATTTCCAGTGATAGATTTTCTGGGAGCAGACAGTGAAGATTCTAAATTTGGAGGTTGGTAAGCAGGAAGGAGTTCCTGCCGCCGATGTCGCAATGCATCCAGGTACTCGACATTTAAAAAGTATTCTCGCAGGATGACCTCCAGTTCCTCCACTCTGGATTCCAATTGACTTGGCACCAACTGATGATTGGCTTCAATGTCTTCTTGCGGTTTATGCTCTGGTACTGACCTTGTGCATGTAAGTTTGGAATGACCCCGATAGAACCACATGGAAAGATTGTGGCTGACTCCGAACGGTGTGAGACGAGGAGTACCGAAAAGAAGAATATACAGTGCTGTCAATGCACCGTATGCGCCACCACTTAGTGCCAACGCCGAGAGAATAGTGTGTTGTCTTTGCTCAGTCTATATGAAACTCGTTTAGAGCAATGTTCTATTATGGAATCAAGTGCCTACCTGGACTTGAAAATTGCTTGATTTTAGTGCCACGCCGAATTGTCCCTGGTAGTTCTACAGCAATCATGGAAGAAAAAAGAAATCAATTCAAACGCCGCTTGGTTTCAAATTCATGCAGACATACATACATACCCCATAAGTTGAATATTTTGGTGAGAGATGATTAAAGTCCCAAGCAAACTGATTGGTCTGAATGGAGTCAATGTCATAATAAGTGCTATTCTATATGTGTATAAAGTAAACACATTAATCAATGATGTTTTTGAAACGTGCGCAGCCTTACCAAGCCAAATACAGACATCGCATTACGTTTCAAAGCCCGATAGCGAGATGGTTCAAAATAGATCATCGTCGTCTGATTTACAGTGGATGTTGAAATATATTTTTGTAGTTGAAGACTACTCCACGTACTGTCCTATAGAGAGAAAGAGAGGGGGGGATAATCAGTAGAAAGCTCCTCATCGATGTTTTTTTTTTTTACCTGTTCTGGGAGCAGTTTCTTCATATCGTCAGGTGTGATCCGCCAAGACGAGAACTCTTGAGAAAACGTTGTGATAGCCACATTGGGAATAGATAAACTTTGTGCCGAGACAGCCGTCAAATTATTAATGGCCCAGTAAATATCGACTCGACGCACCAAAGTCGATGTGGGATCGTTTGTTGACCCGGTCCCAAACATCACTTTACTGTCATTGCCTTGAAAAGCATAACAATGTTGATTGGTCGTGCTCTGTGCTCCGCTGTTCAAGAATCCTGCACAGCCCGGTATGACATGTTCGTTATAGTTCATGTCTTGAAACACACAGGCAGTGATACTGAAATCACTACCGGTGACACACATTTCAATGTCTGGTGAGATGTAGCCGCTGGTGGGAATATCATAGGTGGATAATAAGAGAAGAACGCGGTCATTGTAAATCTATGGTGCATGAATCAGAAATCCAAATGAGGAAGTCGGGATTTGAAAATCAATCAGATTTTTTTTTTTTTATGTCTTTACCTGGTATATTAAATAGCCCACATAGGCTAAGAAACAGCAGGACATGAGAATCGCAGTGATACCTCTACTGATGGCAAGTGATTTGGGCTCTAATGGCTAGGTTTTTAAAGAAGAAAAAGAGCGTAGGTGAGTGGTCCTAACCTCTTCCATCATTGAGTAACATACCCTTTTGTGTAGTGCTTCGAAAACAAAATGCATGTGGAAGAGAAGAGAAAAAAAAATAAAAGAAACAAGAAAAGGAACCCAAGAAAAGAAAACGCCTTTTTCCAACATTCTTTATACATATCTTTGCGTAACCCTTTCAAAGCTTTTTATGCAAGTCTTTTGCTGCTATATAAACCTTAATTGGTCCATCGTTTACCACTAGTGCCACCTTTTTTATCATAAAGAGACCGCCCAGCCCCATTTTACGGAGCATCTGCAAACATCAACCAAAACACAAAGTGAGAATAACAAATAATATCATATGTCTTTTTTTATTATTGGCAAAGCGGGGGGGGGATTAATATATACAATAAGGGGATCTAATTAAATTTAAAAATATAGAGCTACCCTAGTTTTTTCCAGTGATTGGTTTCCTAGATAGAGTATGTTCCAATAATACATCATGGTGTAAATGTGGTGAGAGATCGTCCGTAGCCGTTTCCATGTACTCCTGTCGCCGCCGTGCCCTGAATTCATCCAGATAATCCACATCCAAAAAGTATTCCCGTAGGACCGATTCCAATTCATGCACGCGAGATTCCAATTGGGCAAGGTAGGGTCGAGAAGATGTATCGGCCGTCAGAGGAATCGATTGAAACAAGTCGGGTGGTGGTCGAGTGCTGTTTGTTTTTTTGCGACCTAGTTTGTTTTTCCCTCGATGATACCAGATCGACATGCCATGAGTAAAGCCAAAAGGAGTCAGCTTGGGGGTGCCAAACAATACACAATACACAGCGAAGATCACTCCGTAGCACCCACCTGCTAAGGCCAATGCTGCCAAGACTGTATGCTGGCGCTGTTCGGTCTATCACCAGACATGTGTTTATATAAAAGAGAGAGAGTGTGTGTTAATAGTGGCATATTATTAGGATGTTTCAGCTTACCCTGACTTCCATATCACCTGCTGTCAACATAAAAGAGAATTCCCCTTGATAATTCTATCATCATCATCATCATCATCATCAGGTCAGTCGACTGATTCCTATTTGGTCTTTTTTACTTGCCCCATGTTTCGTATAATTGACGTTAGCAAAGTTGAGTGGCCAATCATGTTGTGAGGTGTGTAACGTATCGATATCAACAAAGGTGCTATTCTAAAGTAAAAGAATGAAAAAATGAGATATAGTATGTTTTAAAAAGCAGGGTTCTTTTTTTTTTTTTTTTTTTTTTTTTCACTTACTAGACCCAAAATAGATAATGCATCACGAGGCCGGATGGCACGGTATCTTGAAGGAGCAAAGTAAATCGTACTCCAATAGTTCATGGTGGAAGTAGATACAAACCTTTGGAGTCTCAGATTACGCCAAGCCATTGCCTGTTCATCATTATCATATATTTATAAAAGAGTTATTACATTTTACAGGTGATCTCTCTTTTTTTTTTTACCTCTTGTGGTATCATGTTGTTTTTATCTTCAGGAGACAGTCGCCATGAGCTGAATTGGGGTGAATACAGTGTCACAGTGACTGATGGGGCCCAAGGATTCACTAGATTAAAGGTCGTAAGATTATCGATTCGCCAATACATGTCGACCCGCCTGACCACCAGTCGTTGATCCACACTATCCGGATTCCCCAGTTCCACACCAAACACCAAATCGTCTGTTTTAAAAACCCAGCACCATTCAGGACCAGGATGGTCGGCAGGCGAGCCAACAAGATAAGGAGTGCAACCAGGAACTACTTTAGCATTGTAATTCATATCCACCAAAGCACACGAAGAAATGGTAAACCGACTACCATACACACACATTTCAACATCAGGCGCACCATAAGAGTATAAGTGTTCAGTCGAGATGATTAAAAGTCGATGGTCAGAATAGATCTAGTTTATAGAATAAGAAAGAAAGAAAAAAGGAAAGAGAAGCGTTAGGATAAGAAAATGTGGGACCCAAACTTTTTAATTACCGACCTGATACAGCAAGAAGCCGACGTACGCCAAAAACACCAATGATAATAAGATTGCAGAGACACCTCGACTGATCGCCAAGGATTTAGGTTCCAAAGGCTAAAAATAAAAGAAAAAGTTAATACTGTATCGTTACTGTTCAGTGTTTATTAATTTACCCGTCGATGTAAAGCTTGGAAGATAAAATGCATGTAAAGTAAAAAAAAAGAAGAAGAAGAAGACAACATCAGACTACATCAATCTTTATTAGCTTATTGGGTATTTTGGTATGTTACACTACATCAACATAAACAAAAAAGAAGACAATGCATCATTAACCTTGGTTTTGAGAAGATGAAGATCGATGTTTGTTGAGGACTTGAGAGAGATTAGAGGCACGAGATAACATTCGTTCTTGTTGATAAGATGATAAAGATGATAAAGATGATGTAGACATGATTGACATTCGTTTCCTATTGTCTGTAGTGTGGATGCTCATAGCCAATGAGATTCGTTTGGTGTTAGCAGCAGTTGATCGACCACTGACCATGGATAATCGATGGTGAGGTGATGAGGGTGATAAAGGTGGTGACTTGTGTGTTGTGGCCGAGTTGCTGAGACTGGTTAGTCGTGAAGATCGAACATGATTCAAGTTGGTACTACTAATAAAAAGAAAAAACCTGTTAGTCACCACTACTCTTGTTGTTGATGATGTTGTTTTATGCATACCTGATCATGGTGGATCCCGTATCCTTTTCGTCCAAATTCAGACCAAAATCATGAATCCGAATTCCATCCATTAGTTCAGCCAAATAGTCACTAATGGAAAGTAGAGAGTATTCGCCTTGTCCCACCAACCTATCCACTTGAGGATCAATCAGAGATGAAGCCACATGTCGAATACGTTGCCCAATATCAGCCTGTTGACGTTTCAATTCTTCAATAGCATCTTGAAGATTTTCATGGACAATTTGGAATCGTTCCAGTTCGCGGAGAATCCATTGATGTCGATCCTGATCCTCGGTGGTTGATGATGTTGCTGTTTCACCTGGTGCCTGTTGTCGGTCCGTGAGATGTGCTGCCAAAGAAGCCTTTTTCCGTTTTGTTGGATCCGCCTCTTGTTGGTACTGTTGTGTTGCCGCACTGGTATCGATTCCAGCAGATACTTCGTCCACCACTTCCCATACCTTGACCACTTCTTCTTTGCGATGGCGGATGATCATCTCTACTTCGGTCTTAAAGACATACACCTGTCGAGCCACCTCGGCCGCGTCACCGTAAAGATTAGTCATTTGGCACCTGGCTTCGTCTACTTCTTCACTGGCTTGGGTTAGACTGGCTTGGACTTCCAAGAGAGATTGGCGAGACCGGCTGATATGATGAGCAGCCAGCACCTTGAGACAATACAAACTGGCATCCATGCGAGCAATTAGACATTGGAGCGAGAGTGGTGTGGGGCATGTTGTTCTGATACGTTCGGACATGGCACGGTTGGATGTGCGTTTGGTGCCTTCCGAGCTGACCGAGGAAGAAGACGAAGAAGAGCAGGAGGATTCGTCAATGCCAAGCAAGTGTTCATTATCTTCATCATCCAGTAAAAATGTCGCCACCAGAGTAGGATCTTCTTGCCATTCCTTTTCCACCCGTACCACCGGTCCATCTTCAGTGTCCAATCGTTCTAAAAGACCCTGTAACAGTAAAGGAGGACGTACCTGGCGTAAAGATTGTTTGATCGTGTCCAGCTTCTTTTCTACCGCTTCATGTTCCTTTTTCAGTGTCGCTGCTTCTTGATCCAAGAGAGATTGACGATTAAATAAGGTCCGAGTACATTGCATGACTTGATCCAATTCGCCCTGGACGATAGCTTCCGTTCGGTCCGATGTGGTGGTGGTACCTTGTTGTATAGATTCCAATTCCTTTTCCAGAGCCAAACAGACATCGTACATACGCTTCTTGCCCTCCATCACCTGGTCGCATTGGGTTTTGAGATCATCCATGTCTTTTTGAATTTCACAGAGGTTGGTGCTAAGAATATCAAATGACAGTTCCAGTTCGTTTAAAGACCGACATTCTTGGTTGGATGATGATTTCGTATGCTGTGATGTCGAATAGAGTGACGCTGTCATTTGTTGCCTTTGCCAATGTTTTGCCGATTTGGTTTTAGATGGTGTGGCATCCGTTGTGGGTGAATCCTGTGCTGTTTTTGTTACTGGTGGTGGTGATGATGATGGTTTAACAGTCAACATTTGCTCCACTTGTTGCCATTTTTCTTCTAGCGCTGTCCGTTCCTGGGCAAGTTTGGAGTCCGCCTTTCCCGAGAGCACTTGCTGAATTACATAATCAAGATCGCGACACAATCGCACCCGGTCTTCACGTAGAGCCAACACTGAATCATCGCCACCAGTCGGAATCGTCATCAGAATCACCAAGGCTTGCATCAAATTGATCATACACGACGGCAAATTACATTGTTCACCCAGTTGTTGTTTTTGCTGTTGCTGTTGTTGTTGTTTGAGTTGATAAAGTGCCATTTTCCGCCAAGTCTCCACCTGCCCAATCAATTCTTCTTGATCCACCTCCAGTTGACAAAACCGGCTGTCGATTCGTTCAAACACATCAAATAGCTTGTCCACCTTGTCTTGTTGCAAATCCAGTAATTCACAATCGGCTTGATGTATCTGTTCCACCTGTTCCAATTCTTCTCGGTAGTGAAGCATGACCTTTTCTGCCCGCTGATCCGTCTGGTCAAACATGTCGTGAGCTTCGCGTAGTTCAAATCGGAGGTGGACAATAGTGCGTTCAAGGTCGGTGGGTGATGCTTGGTTGGTAGGTTGCCAGGATTGAAGAATGGTTTCGGTGATGAATGCCAACGCCTTTTCAATCGAATCTGTGAATGTGGTTTGGTAGCTAAAGAAGGCATTGAGGATTTGTTCAAAGTCTGCGTCGATCTGATCCAGGACATCGCCTTTTTTCTTGAGTTCTTTGGTTCGATTGGCCACTGCTTCAGAGATCGAAGTAGGCAGAATAACCGAGGGTGGTGAGGCAACAATTGTTTTGGATGTGCTATTACTGTGGTGATGTGTGCTGCTACCATGTATTGTCGTTGATTGGAATGTTGATCTTGAGACGGATCGAGTCAAAGAATGTCTATAGTCGCTAGCTGTATCGAATGGACGAATAGTTCCACTGGTATTATTGCTGATAGATGATATGGTGGATGTGGTACGAAGAGATGTCTTTCGTTTCTTTTCCTGTGCTAAAAAAAAAAAAAAAAAAAAAAAAAAAAAAAAAAAAGAAAAAGAAAAAAAAAAGGAAACACATAAGAATATACATTCATTTACCATGTTTTAAGTTATTGTCTTACCTAGCATGTATTTCCGGATTTCCTCTGTTTTACAAACATCCAGGGGCGTTTGTTGTTTATTGTTTTTTAAATACAGATCAGCATTGCCTTCTATAATCAAGACATCCAGGACTTCATTGACGGCACCAAATTCAGCAGCAAAGTGTAAAGGAGTATTACCAGTAGGATCAGCAATATTAACCAAGGCGCCAAATTGGATCAATAAGGAAGCACATAGACCAAGGTGAGCTTGTACAGTGGATGCCGCTAGAATAGATTTAGTCAATGGATCTTCATCAGTTGTAGTTGGTCGAACTGTATTGGTGTCAGAGAGAGCCGAGCGAGAAGACATGACACTAATGGTTGATAGACGGTTGCTATCAGTAAAGGAAGAGGCTTGCGGGGTCGATAATCGTTGTTGTTGTTGGTTGTGTAATAGTAGTTGAGAAGTATTTTTATCTTCTTCAAAATGTGTCGGCATAACATGTGCAGACGATGAGGAAGAGTTCGCCCGTCGACGGGAATGTTGTTGATGTGTTGATGCTGTTTTTGTTGTGCTTTTTTGTATTCCCCATGATTTCCCGTCTTTATCCACACCGATTCTTGCCAAATGATGAAGTGCTGTTCGGCCATAATAAGTTTGTGCATTGATGTCGGCTCCAGCTTGGTATAACATGGTCAGAGTATCCAAAGAAGGCAATGGTTTGACGCGCATAGCATGGTGAATTGCAGTCAGACCAGTCTTGGGATCATGATAGTTGATCAAAAGAGCATTGGAAGATCTCTTGTTGTTGAGCTGCAAAGGTGGTGACCAAAGTAAAAGAGTTTGTAGAGAGACATGGTCATGTGATTTGATAGAATGTATAAACGCCATTTGGACCAGTTGGACAATTGGTGCTGTAATAGGATCCATCAAGTCAATACCTTGCAATACATCCTTAAATTCCAGATGAGAAAGTGATGATTGGTATTGTGGAAGTGAAGAGATAAGAGTCGAAAGTTTGGTGTAACTGGCAGGATACCGAGCCACAGGGTTGACAGGTGCATGGATCATCTAGAGAAAAAGCCATTTAGTGATTCGTGACTTTATCAAATAGTTCAATTGATCGACTTACTGTAACATCTGGTCGTTTTCTTCGCAGGGATTCTTCACATAGTTGGACAATATCAGGATTCATTTCAGCATATTGAATGGCAGACCAACCGTGACTATCAGTGATGTCAGGAGAAGCATCATAGCTAAGGAGCATTTGGACGATAGGCAAGTTTCCATCCCGAGCTGATTAAATCCGTAAATAGAAGATCAAAAAAGGTTAACACTATGATTGTTTTCTTTTCCCACCACATCATTCATTCCTCCCCCCCCTTTTTTTTTCCAACTCCTTACCTGCGTACATCAAGGCCGATGCATTTTTACTGTCTGTTCCATTCACATTCACACGACCATCCTCCAGTAGTAATTGAATGATATCAGATTTACCCAGATAGCTTGCTAGACATAAAGGAGTGATGCCTTTTATTTCGTATTGAGGTGCATCCAGAGTAGCCACATACAGATTTGGGTGTCGTAACAAGACATTTTTCATTATAGAGAGGTGCTCTTCGTGTGTTTTTGATATTAAGGGTAAATTTGTTGGATTGATATTTGATGTGTCCAGATCCAGTCCATAGATAGCACATATCAGCGCCGTCCTATTCATCATAATCAGAATATGGTTAGTAAGTATAATAAACTACAAAAAGATAACTGTATCAATACAGGAGGACCGCCCCCTTCCTTCCACTTTTTTTTTTTCCCTCCCTGAGTCACCACCATTTAGTTACCTTCCACGTCCATCTTTTATATTAATGTCAGCACCTGCACTTAAGAGTAATCGCACCATGTCGATATGACCACCAAGGACAGCAATGTTTAAGGGCCTTGATTGGTATTCTTCGTCTGAATGGATATTGGTGAGTAGATCGGGTTGTGAAGCAATGTCGGCGGGTATGACAGGTGAGTAGGTATTTTTCGCATTCCACAGGATGGGTGAGTTGACATCGATGCCGGATTGTATTAGTTGTCGTGCTTTTTCAATGTCGTTCTTTGCCACCGTTAATAAGAAGTCCATGGTTATAAAGTAAAAAGTATAGAAGCAACAATAGTGATTAGAGTAAAAAGGTAACAATAGCGGAAAGAAAAGGGAAAAAAGGGGGAGGCGCCGTACAAAAATTATATATCCTCCCCCTCCTTTTTTTTTTTTTTTTTTTTTGAACAACCAAGTGGGTTGGTTTTTCAAATTCCGATCTTGGTCTGTCGGCTGCTGTGTGTAACCATGCTATTGATTTTCAATTTCATATCTGATCAATATGCATTAGTCTTTCCCGTTTGGTTTACCTTGTTCTATTGACTCAGCAGAGCAGAAAGAGAAAGACAACTTACATGTACTATTGTTCTAGTGAGCGTTGTATGTTTATTCGTCAAGAGGGTATTTAAAGCAGAAAGTCCTTTTGTCTCGAATATGGGGAAAAAAGAAAGTGTGCGAGAATGGTCACGATATGTTAACAAAGTTCCTCATGGGGGACGAGGTAGTAGTTGAAACCCAGTGCTTTGTCATACGTTCAAGACAGTTTTTTTTTTTTTTGCCCCAAGTTTTCCCCTGGAGCTCTTTTGAATTCCCGAAAGTCGGCATTTCAAATTTCCCTCGCGCGAGACGAGCCTTCATAAAAAAAAAATACACGGACGCTCTTCCTTCCCTATCTTTTCCTTCTCACAATCTCTTTTATATAAATAACACAATGTCTGCCAAAAACATTCCTCTCACTAATATGACTCAATGGTTAGGCTTTTTGGAAAGAAGAAGAGAAAAACCAAGTATCCCAGCCTCAATTACTAACACGTCTTTTTTTCTTTCTTTTTTTTTTTTTTTTTTTTTTTTTTTTACATCTTTTATAGTCTAGAAGCTTGGGCCACTTGGAATGGAAAAGGTGCCACTGTTTTATCAAGTCTTGATATTGACAAACCGGATGGGAATGGGGTCGTACTCTCAGAATTGACTACGATTGTGTCAGGCAGTAAGTATATATAGTAAAAGAGAACATTGGTGAATTGGTAACTAATCTTTACTTTTGCCTAGTGCGTCAAGCCTTGGAAGCTATGCATGAACGATTTGATCAGGTACCGAAGGACGATGCTCAATATGGAGTGTATAGACAATGTATTCACATGTTTGATCAAGAATTCATGGTCAAGGTAAGGAAGAAATAATAAAAAAAAAGACTGGTGTCCCTTATGTTTGCGGCAGAATAGACTCATGCTTATTCATTGTTGAATTTAGGAATCTATTTTTTCCATTGTAAAAGAATCTGGCTTCCTGTCAAAACAACAACTAACCGGAAGTATATCTTTATGGAAAGCCGAAGCCTATTTGGACGACGATGTTATCAAGCAACTACATTAGTTTAGTCACACATACCCCCTCCCTTCTTTATGCTATAGTCTTCTCCCCTTTATGTCCTTATATCATCAAACCAGTATTTATATCTTTTGTTTTAGTTTGTTTTCTTTGCAGTTTGATGTAGTTTATATTGATAGACTTTGGATGTGTGGTAGGTGCTTGATGCACTTGCTTGTACAACGAATAGGATCTCTCTCTTTCGTTGTTTCACTGAAAAAGAAGCTTATATATCTGTTTAACCTTCCTTTGTACAAAATAACATTAATAAAGAAATGCATGTATGCTATTTATCTCTTCATCATCCTTGTCCATGGACCAACTTGCCTCTATTATGACTTCCAACCTGTTGCCCCATATTAACTTGTAGGATCCACCTTCTTTTTTTTTCTTCTTCTGCACCTCATTCCCTAGGTTTGGTTTCCCGATGACTTCTAGACTCTTCCCGTCAAGGTCGGGAAACACAGGTTGATACAGCATGGGAAATTCTCGGTCGGGATTTGAACGATAAATTTATGCCGTATCCGTGATATAAAGAAGAACAGTAGCCTTTCTCTTTTACACATACAAACATGCATAAAAACTATCATCCTTACATCATAAAGTATTATATAGAGGGGATTCTCAACAAATAAAGATTAGAATACTAAATAAAATAGACAACTACTGTAAACTCTAATGAAACTCTATTGGGCGCAAGGGCCCATCGGGGTTTACAATCTATTCATAGTTGGGTTGATCAGTTTATTTCATCCGTGCTGGCAAAAGCTTCTAATTAAAGGCCACCCAAAAGCTTATGGCACCACATTTGGTAAACTTATAATTGTCCTGTGAAAATCATGCATAACTTATCATCATATATAACCCTTTTTGTCTTTTAATTATCACGACATGTTTTTGTTTGGAAGTGAGACTTACTATTGAATCGGCGACCACATATTTACACCCACTCCTTTTTTTTTCTTTTGGTCAAAGAGTTTAAAAGATGGAGAACCAACTTTTACAATAAGCGCCACAAGATCATTGGTTATGGGTAAAACTGCGATGAGTAGGAGATTAATACCTCCTATTGCCCTCCAAAGTCAATTGATCCACTCTTTCTTTTGTTAATGACCCTCCTCTTTCCCAGGCTGAAGGAGACAAAAAAAAACCCTGGGGAATTCAATAAAGTACATTTGATAAACGGAGGCTCATCAGTTGACATGTCCTTTGATATGTAACCAATTTAGAACACTTGTCAACTCTGCTTTCAATGCTGGTATAGGAGTAATAGTATTCCCAATCAGTAAAATGTGCGAAAAATGCAATTACAACGTAAAGAAAAGAAAAGTATGGGGGAAAGAGATGACTGAAACGATTGGAATACAAAGACGGTGCCACAAAATTATAGATTGTCTCAATCAATAATTGAGGGGGTGGTTTGTCAATCGTGAAAAAAAAAAAAGGCTCTCTTTACGACTCCCACTTCCAGTTTATCCGGTTGTCGGTATTTAAATCCCGCCGCATGAATCGGGGTTTCAACAGGATCGACCTCCCCCTCCTTCTCAAACTTACTCCCTTCTTACAAATCAAACTCCATTCTAATAACATATTAATGATGATAATGAAATATAATAATATACATGCTTTTAATTAGGATAATGAAAAAATAAGAGGTATCTAACAAATCGTTTCAAGTTTTCTCTTTCGAAGTATACGACCGATGGTCTTATTACTGCTATTCTCCTTTTTACATCCGAGCAACAGTCTTTCCAGGGATTGTAGTTGATAGAGCAAAGCAAGGTTTGGACCAATAGCAGGTGCGCGGAGCTGAACGAAAGAATAAGCATCATGCAAGGACAGATGAAGGGAATGCATAATGTAGCCAATGACTACGGTTGCCGATCGGGCGACTCCACATTGACAATGCACCAACACCACCTTTTTATGTTTTTTGGCCTGATCGATTAATGCCATGGCATCGTTCAATCTGATCTGCTCCCCATGTTGTCGTGTTGCCAGTTTGTAGTACCCTTTGGCCGAATGCGTCGTATTCAGTTTCTTTGACCACGGGATGATGTGGCTAGGTTTGCTCACCTCGGCTGCCACATTCAACAAGCAATCAATGCCATTAAGCTGGTCTAGGCTATGTGCGTTTGTTTCATTCCCAATGAAAAGGTAGGGTAAGATTGCGATCGGGCCTTGATGGTAGGATGTATGATGCTGAGGAGTGGATAGGGTTACTCTTTGTCTTTTGGAGGGTTTAGAAAGACTTAGTTGAAGTTGTTTTGTCGATTTACGTCGAAGTGATAGAGAAGATGTGGCGGGGATCGTGATCATTTCAGGGGTAATTGAATCGGGAATTGGAGTCATCGATTAGTCTTTTTTTTTTTTTTTTCAAGGAAGAAGAGAGAAGGGAAATAATAGTGATAAAAAGTGGATCTTTATATACCTTGCCCAAATTAAAAAGAAAGAGAAAGGAGCGGGGAATGAGAAATAGAATTGCATTTCTTCAATAAAGCATTAACCAATCAACACCAACCAATTTATTAGATAGTCTTTTCTTTCTCCTCAACCGATCCCTTTCCCTCCTTTGAGTAGAATCAGCTCCCATTTGCTTTTTATGGAAGGCCGGACTTGATTTGCAATATGGATCTATGCAAGTCTAAAGTACACTGTTTCTTTTTTCCCGTTCATTATACTCTTCTTCATTATGCTCTTTTGATTCATTTCGGCGGATCCTTTCCCCAATACTTTCTCCTGAAGTTTTTATATATACATCGATATATTAACCACTACTATATTTATCTTATTTTACTTTTTCTCTTCACTGCGTTTCATTAGCTCACATATTTCCACCATTCTCTATACAATAATGCATTAATCGGACTTCTAATCAAGGTCTGGGCTGAATTTGAAAACCTTGTTTAAGAAACGCCGATCCTCTCAGTCTAATGACAATAGAACTAAATGAAATTATGTCAAAATTACACATTCTTTAATTAGGATGTCAAAAAAAGAATAATTGTTTTGTTCTAATTAGTTCCGAGTTATGGTCACTCCTTTATCCCCAGTTCAATTTTCGATCTTTTCAAAGTGCACGATAATGTAAACCCCGACACCCCTTTTTGGGTCAATGTTTAAGAATAGACAGGACCTCATAATGCATTTAACAGGCAGTGTTTATGTAATGCGTACATAATCGTTTGCATTTTGAACAGAGTCTGTGGGCTGTAAACGGAGTCGAAGTATCCAATCTATTAATCACATTGATATACCAGGAGCAATTATAAGGGGAAGACTGTAGACAAAGCAGATGATGTGATCAGACATGGGGAGTATAATCTGAGCCTTTATATCCCTACAATAGATGACTTTACCGTAAGATCGTACATTGGCCAGTAAAAACGAAATCAAAAAAGTCTCAATTTCCTTAAGCGGGATTTCAATTTCATTCATTTTTTTTTTTTTTTTTTTTTACCTGCTCGCTGTTTTCTTTTCTTTTCCTCTCTCTTTTACTTTTAGACAACTTTGTGGATCAAAGGATTAATGGCTTCCAATGATATCTCTTTTATAGTTTTTATACCCTTGGTTTTGTGCTTACTGTCCATTGCCTTTCTTCTCTCTGTCTTCTATGCACAGCGTCAACAACAACGTGGTAGGTTACGAAAAAAAAAAAAAAAAATTAGACATGCTATCCACCTTGATCAATTAACTAAAGTTACTTTATGATATAGACCTTCTCGACTTGACGCTACATCACCAAGAACTCACCGATGATGAACTGGAGGAGATCTACGAAGGCAGCCATAATGACGTGGTGGAAGACGACAATGCTGGCGAAGGCTCATCAACAGCAACCTTACGCATTCGCAAGGTTGGCAAGAAAAAAGGGGAAAAGCTACGTAGAAAAGAACAAATGCGACAGTACAGAGAGGTAGGTCAATGATATTAATAACTTGCTAGAATGAACTTTTAACATCTTTTTTTTTTATGGTGGATGTATGATTGTAGTATATGGATCATCAGCGCGATGCACGAAGGGCTCAAGATGAAATACTGGACGAAGAATATAGGCGACAAAAAGCAGAAGAAGCCATCCAACGAGCCGACGAGGTAAAACAAGTACCAATAATTAACCATCATGCTTATCTTTTTTGGACTTGCGTAGATGGAAAAACGACGAAAACGACAGGAAAAGCTCGCCAGACAAGAAGAAAAAGCACGACTGAACCAGCTGAAACAACAGGAAAAGGAAATGACAAGGGCGCAACAAAGATTCCAAAAGTATCATACCAAAATCAAGACTTGGGTCAAGGTAAGAAAAAGATGGATCTGAAAAAAAAGGGGGGACACCTATATCTAAACGCATATTTTCTCTGTCTGTTTGTAAAAGGATACCAAGGTATGCCATGTGGATGAACTAGCGAAACATGTAGGTCTTACTGTAGAAGACACGGTGGCTATCTTACAACAACTATGCGACACAGATCCGGACTTTGATTTGGCATTATGGTCTAATGACAGATCAACTTTGATGTATGTGGTCCCATCTGATTACGATCGGCTGGCTAAATACATGGACCAGCATCATGGTAAATTGGTGGTCAATGAAGTCCTTGGTGATCCGTTTTTAATATTAGATAGGCAATTAGATTTGTAACTTGTTTAAATAAAAAAAATGGTATTGGTATGTTTTAATATTACAGCACTACGATACTGATTTGTAGAAATGGGGGGGGGTTTGCATGATGATGATAATGGTCTTTATTAATTAATTAATTAGTATGAAGAGTTAAAAACAGTTATTTATTGGACATTGAAGGGGATGGGGGAAGATATAAAAGTAAAATCTAATAGTATCAATGATGGGGAGGGGATCGACTATATCTAGAGGATGATCTTCGGCTACGTTGAGGAGATCTTGATCGACTATACCTAGAGGATGATATTCGGCTACGTTGAGGAGACCTTGATCGACTTGTTCTTTTGCTTCGATGATATCGTTGATCAGGCGAGGCTTCACGTCTTGAGTGTCGGTCATGTCTACCGGATATTCTTTGAGGCGATGGTGATCTTGATCTCCGTGTTGGTGATGCATGGCGTCGAGAAGCATGTCGTCTGTCGTCTTCATCACTATCGCTATGTCGATGATGTTTTCTGGAATGACGGTGCTTGTGTTTCTTGGTCTTCTTTTTCTTCTTGTCCTTTTTTGATGTGGTATCGTCGAATGGTCTGCTGTCTGTTGCCTGTGGAGTCAGGTAATCATTGCCTTTGTTCATTATTTCAACAGAGTTACTACCGGTGGCCATGGTAATCCGACTGTTTCTATTGATTTGTAAATGGGTGGTTTGAGACAAGAGGTTGGTTCATGCTAATTATCTTACCTTCCGAATCCCAGACCTTTTTCACCTTCACCTTCTGAGGAGTCGTCACCGTCTCTGTTCAAAGCATGGTTGATTTCTTCTTTGGTGACATTGCTTTCAATCGTCTTCTTTTTCTTGACACCCCTATATAATAAAAAAAAAAAAGGTGAGTTGGTATGACTTTATTGGTATCCATCTAATTTTAACTTACAAAGCAATCGCCATAGCATCGGCTTCGGCTTCCTTGAGTTTGAGCAGTTCAGCTTGCTGGGCCCTCTTTTTTTCTTCACTGTTTTTTTCCTTTGCATACCAAGTCAAGTCCTTGCCTAAAAGTTAGGATAGTGTTAGTATGGATTTATGAATTGTCACTACTTTGTTTTTCAACTTGCCTTTTTGCCATCGTCCAACAGGTGCCATTAGGGAATTCCCCAAGTAGTTTTCCCTATCTTTATCAGTCTTGACATCTTCCCAACTAAACTAAAAAAAATAAAAAATAAAATGGGTGTAAGTATCGATCAGGATACATGGACTACTGTAAATTTTACCTGATCACGTCCACCACGAGTACCTACAGAAGAAGAAGAAGAAGAAGAGTAAAAACATCAATATTAGACTGCAATTCATACACAAGTGTTAAATATATTACCTCCTCTTGTTGGATGAAACATGGTTAAAAAGAATGTTAAAGGAGGAAGAGTGAAAGAAGTGAGCAAAAACAAATCGATCGATTTATGAAGTGATGTTTAAAATTCCGTTTTTTAAATTCCGCTTGTCTGCCTGCCTGCCAAAGACAAGTAGATCAGAGGTGTTTATCAACATAAAAGACAAGATATTGTAAAAGACAAATGTATTGTTTCATTTATTTAATAAAGGGGGGTTTGTTTGAATCCATTTCTTTTGCTAATCTACGCCAAATCACTCGAACGTCAGGTCGACGATCGTCAAGTTCATCCATCACCAAGCTCCAAGCATCCATATCCTTGTCTTCAACATTACCGCCCATTTCCAACAAGGTCAATTTAGGCAAACCACCCTCCAGAAGCATATGTACCATCGCTTGTACGTCGTTCAACGAGATCCCGTTGCCACCAATATCCAAAGATTGCACTTGACTTTTTTCAAACCGAGGCAAACTGGCCTGTCCATCAATACCCCCGAATCCATTGACCTTGTTACCGAATAAACCCACATAATCCAGTGTTTCCGTTTCCAGCAAAGCCGCCAATCCGTCACACCCAATTTCGTTAGCGCCCAATTCCACATGTCGTAAAGAGCGGCATTGAGCCAAACAAGTTGCCCCGATATCATCGATGCGATTACCACGTAAATGGAGTTCCTTTAATCCCTTGATATCTTCGCCTAGTAATGTCAGACCACTTGATTCAATGCCATTCTGATCCAGCCAAATGATTTCCAAGTTGGATTGCTGTTTTTGTTGTAATTCTTGACATAGTGTCGTCATCAAAGCACTCCCTAAAGGTGAGGCTAATTCCAATTGAGCTTGTTGCTGAGCAGCCAAAGCACGTTCGGTATCTTCAGGTGCCATGGCCGAAGAAGGAAGTTGTAAATCGTCGTCAGCTTCTTTTGGTGTACATACATGCATCATCTTTAAAGTTTTGAGAGAAGTGCACCGCGCGATCACTTGTTTGGCCAATGCTGCCGCACCGTCCGTCAATGGATTTTCTGAGAGGTCCCATTCAATCAACCCCGATGCCATTGTATTGTTGCTGTTGCTGATACCGGCTAAAGCTTGGGCCAATATGTGAGCACCTTGACTGCCAATATCGTTCATTTCCAATCGTAAACATTGCAAGGCACAAGCAGGTGCAGTGAGCCATTCAGCCAAGGAGCTGACACAATGGTCGTTCAATTCGTTTCGACCCAAAATGACCTTGTTGATGGTAGGATGACCTGCTAGACTTTTCGCAAGGAGAGCCATGGCGCCTTGTTTTTGTCCCAAGCCCTTGTTTTCAAGATCCAGTGTCTTTAATCCTTCATTCACAGCCAAGCCTTCACAAAAGATCGACAAGAGGTCGAGATCATGGCCCAGAGTAGCGTCGCCAATGTTGAGTAATTCCAAAGTATCGTTTAATGTTAGTGCTTCGGATAGTTGTTCCATTGTCGCACGATCCAGTTTATGGCCAGAGCAATAAAGTTCTTTGAGAGTTGTGTTGCCAGCGACCGCCTTGAAGATCTGAGCCAATTCCACCGTACTGATTCGTCTGAAGCTAAGAATATGTAGAGAGACTAGTTTGGGATCGTTTTCTTCTAATTGCTTGATCCATCGCTCCACCGCGCCGTCATTTCCACCCCAAGACATGATAATTGTTGTTGATAAAAAGTAAAAGAAGAAGGTTGAAAGAAAAGCAATACTCCAACTCCTTTTTTTTTTTTTGCTGAGGGCGGGATTTGAAATAAAATTTTAAGTCTGCCTTCAAAACAGAAAAGACTCTTTCTTTCTTCTTTCCTTCCACTCAATTAATTCATCAACGCCATCTTTTGATTCTTGGTGTACCGCGACTCTTTTCACCACACCAACAGCTCACTAGTTACAATATGGTTATCTGACTGATATGCATTCGCCCCTAAAGGTAAGTTGGCAAAGATGGCTCAACTCAAAACACGAAGACGAACAAAAAAAAAAAAGTTGATATAGGGATCTAGGGTACCTCTTGTTGTCGACCCAAACCACGACTTTGATATACACGTATGGTTTTACTCTCTGGTAACCTTAAATGAACTATATTGATTACACTAATAGATATGTACATATGATGATTCATTCATATTACTGTTTTAGGATACGATGCGATGACGGATACAGTCATAATGGTATTACTCTAATACGACAACAATCAATACTAGCGATTCGATTGCAGCAGAGAATGATATCATATAGCAACTAGCAACGAAGGATGGATACACGCATATACCCCAGTATCAAACTGTCTTTAATTGGGATCGACAATTACTTTTTACCACTTAGCATCACCATGGTAATAGATATGACACATAGTATAGATAGGTATAGATATATTACCCCCCCCTTCCCGTAGTATTAGCTGAATCCCTTTTTTAAACTTTATTGTCATCATATAATAAACTTTTTCATTTTGAACAAAACCCATCAACTTCAATGTGTACAATAATAAATTATTTGATATTGCATAATTATTTGTTATTCCCCATTAAGATAAATATACCCTTCTTTGAAATTCATGCAGATCGAAGAATGTGGATAACTCCGATATCATGCATATCTCACTTGTGTGTGAGACCCGTTGTTGTTTACCAAGAGACGATCAAAATAAGTGTGTCATGTGCTTGATCTTTTTCTAATTCCTTTCTCCTTATGCTAAAAATCAGCTCATTTTTTTTTTTTTTGATTCACACACATCTATGAAAACCACAACCCTCGTCTTGATAGGTATTGAAGAATGACCCAAGGTTTTACTGGTCAGACCAATAAAGAAGTTCAACCATCTTCTTTACATATTATTCTACAGACTTGAATGAGCTTACCTGCGAGGCTTTTTTTTTTTTCAAACCAATCGAGAAGAATCCATGTATCATGCGCGCGGAGTTTTTTTTTCTTTTCGGTCCTCGGTAAGGTGTCAATGATGATGATCATGAGGGATAAAGCTTTTGCTGCTCTTATAATGTATGATATCCAAAAAAAGACACTGACATACTTAAACCAACTTCTCCTTTTATAAGTGTCCCGATTTATTTAAAAATGTTCATCTTCGGCTGTTTTTTCTTTCTCTTTTTCTATTCAAGGCCTACTCGTTTTTTTTTTTCCTTTCCTATTCTCTTTCTCTCTTCTCTTTTTCATTCGACATTAGAAAATGACACCTGTTCCTTGCTTTGGTAAAGCACATATACTCCCCCTCTTCATCAGTAATCATTAGCTAACTTTATGTTCTTTCTCCTAGTATTCCCTTGGAAGAAGAAACGAGCCAGTCGATCTAAATCTACCATCATGCCAAATTTTACAAACTCCGATTTGGGATTTACCTCTTCTGCTTCATTACCCATCACTCCGAGGGATGTCATTTACACAACTAAACCACCATGTTATTATGAGCGTACATGTAAGATTCAGCAAAGCAGTAGACTCGATGATGATGAAGAAGGGAATGAAGATCTTCCACCTTATGAGTGTACGGTCTATAAGATGGGATTCATGATGATCAAAACCGAGTTGGAAGAACCGACGAAAAAGTTACGAAGACGATCATGGAGGTAAACCATCGGAGTTTCGGGATTTCAATAACACTTTTTTTATTTTATGATATTAGAAAGCTCTACATTGTATTATGGGGCACCACTATTCGCGCTTATAAAAGCATTCCCACGACGGAAAATGAAGAAAAAAAGCCGATATGGTGTTATTCTATGCAGGATGCAGAGGCTGGCCAAGCAACCGATTACAACAAACGCCGTCATGTTATCCGACTTCGCATCCAACAAGGACCCCAGTTTCTAATACGAACCAAAGGTGAAGAGGATCAATTGTTATGGATCGAACATTTGCAAGCCTCTGTGAATGTTAGTTTGGATTTAGATACACGTAAAATGCCACAGTTTATTACTTCTTCGAGGCGGAGACGACGAGTACGAGTGCATCAGGACCGTAATATACCTAGTCGGCATCATCAACGGGAAGGAGCCTTGATCTAGTTTTAGCTTTGATAATTACTATTAATTAATCCAACATGTATTATAAATATATATACACAATCATTACATGTATTCCCTCAGTAATGTTTTAACCAGGATATTTTTCAAATCCCGGCTTCTCACTTTGCATTGATGTAGATTTCACACCCCGCTTCATCTGTCTTGATGAGGTAGGACAAATAGCAATAGTTGGATGCATTTCGTTCCCCTCAACTGCAACAACGATATATCTTTCACAACAGATTCTCCCTCCTTTACCTTTAACTCTCCTTTTTTTTGTTATCTAATGCATGCTTTTGAGAGACTTTAAAGTTAACTAGAGGAGATGCCCCGCCCCCACCGAATGAGGAGTTTTAAATACCGACAAGGGACGGCACTATTTCAGCATAGACTACTTTCAAGCTAAGACTTTCTTGTTGATAAAGAAAGGAGAACGTGGTGAAAGGAGAGGACATGGTTATACAATGATCTATTAAAAGATTTACTTTATACAGTTTAGAATGATGATTCTGATTTTTGGTATAAGATTTTTTTGAGTAACGTTTTGTACCTTGGCGGACATTGTACTTTTTAAAAATCCTGAATCAAAAAAAGTTTTTTTTTTTTTTGTTCCTTCTTCTTCTTCTTCATCATCATTCCCTCCCTTTTTTTTTTTTTTTTTAATCCATCGTCATCACTCTACTTTGCTGTACCTCCACTCTTTTATATACATACTTCACTAATATACAGTAGCTAACATGAAGGCCACTCAACACAACAGATTAAACCGACCTATTGGTGGCATATCACCCATCGACACAACAACAACAACAACAACAACAGCTAATAACAGAGACGCCCATCAGACAAGTGTAAGCTCAGGTCATCTTCACTATATTGACAATAATATCAACAATCACGCACAGCCCACACCATCTCCTTCTTTTTGTGGTGACGTTGACGACTTGATGCTGCATAGACGCATTCAACAACAATCTAGTCATGGAACAACACCACTCACCAGTCACTTGCAACAAACTATTAATGAACAACAGAAACGGTATGTACTTGTTACTGGTGGTGCGGGTTATATCGGTAGTCATACTGTTTTGGAACTACTAAATGCAGGTTACTCTATTGTGGTGATGGACAACCTTGTCAATTCCAATTTAGGTAAGGCTAACTAAATGAAATGATACGATTAAATGATATAATGTTTTTTTTTAATCCAACACTATTATTAGAGGCATTGATAAGAGTAGAACATCTGACTGGAAAGCCCATTGACTTTGTTAATGGTGATGTGACGAATGAACAAGACTTGGACAAATTATTTGCACAATATGACTTTTGGGCAGTCGTCCATCTGGCAGCAATCAAGGCAGTCGGTGAATCAACAAGGATACCATTAGATTATTACCACAACAATGTCACGGGATCAATACAGTTATTTAAAGTGATGGATCGCCACAAGGTGAAAAACTTGGTCTTTTCTTCAAGCGCAACAGTCTATGGGGGAGGCGGCGAACGACCGGTGAATGAATCTGCCAGTCTGGGTCCTGTCACTAATCCTTATGGCCGTACAAAACTATTTGTGGAAGAAATCCTTCAAGATGTCTGTGCTTCTGACCCCGAATGGAATGTCTGCCTCTTGCGCTTCTTTAATCCGGTGGGTGCTCATCCTTCGGGCCTGATTGGTGAATGTCCACAGGGCGTGCCTAACAATCTGCTACCGTATGTGATTCGGGTGTTACAAGGTCATCTACCATGTGTGCAAATCTTTGGATCTGATTATGATACGACGGACGGGACTGGTGTGCGGGATTATATCCATGTGTGCGATTTGGCAACTGGGCATGTGGCAGCGTTGAAGAAATTGGAAATGGAAGAAGAACAAAAGAAGAAGAAAAAGGAACATTTAATGGGGCTATCATCATCATCAATACCATTAACACTTCCAGTAGAATCATCATCACCATCATCATCATTACTATTATTACCAACACCGAAACCTTCTTATTCATCATCCTCAGCATCATCATCATCAACAACATCATTATCTGGATCAGATTCGGATTCAGCATTATATTCGTCTTCCTCGTCTTCACTCTCCTCATCAACCACATCATCCATAATATCATCACCATTATCACCATCTTCACCGGCAGTAAAACAGCGTGGACAATGTATGACCTATAATCTTGGCACAGGTGCTGGTTATTCTGTATTGGAGATTATCAATGCTATGGAAAAGGCGACTCAAAAGACAATACCTTACAAGATCGTGGACCGTAGACCTGGTGATGTGGGTGTTTGCACGGCGGATGCGACATTGGCAAATGAAGAATTGGGTTGGAAACCATCATACACTATGGATGATATGTGTCAAGATATGTGGCGGTGGACAAGGCGGAACCCAAATGGCTATGAGGGACCTTTGATAGATAGTGATTAGATAGACTCTCCTCTTTTATATCTTACTTTACATTATTCTCTTATTTTACTACTCTTCTTACTTGATATCTCTTTTAAACTAATAAAACATTATACACATACATTAAATACAATCTGGGTTAAAAAAAAAAGGGGGGGGGGTTGGTTATATTTATATACACACTTTTTTTTATATATTAAAGGCAGTAGGAATTTGAATTACTCTGCGTGGTATAGGTTTCGATTTGGTAAAGCAAAAAGCCTCAAATGTGGATTCCGATAATTTATTTTATAAAAACGAGAATACTCGGTTTTTTGTTTGCTCTTCTTCCTTTTTTATTCCAATCCTCTTCTTCCTCCCTCCCTCTTTACTTTACATACTGTTTATTCTACTTTGTAGGTAAACAACATACGTTCCTTTTATACATTCCTTTTTACTACAACAAATCAACCTCTATCTCTTCTTCTTCTTCTTCTTCTTCCAGTGTCTTACTGTGTTATCAAGACTTGGGTACAGTATATACCTTTATCGATTCACCCATGTTTTTTCTTTTCTGCCAACCCCTTAATTTCGGTCGGCGTTTGAAATTACTTTTTTTTTTTTTTTTTTGGGTGTTCTTTCAAAAGTCTCCACTTTTTTTTAACTGACTCTTTCTCTCTTTCTCTTTTACATACTTTCTAGATCTCCTATTTTAAAACGATACACCACTTTCTCGCTTCCATTATTACACCTACTCAGCCACCCACACCCCTTTTATTCACCTTACCTTCGTGGGCATTCACCTCTCTTTATCCCTCCTTCTTCCTCTCTCTCTCTCTCTCTCCCATTTCTTAGTATTCTTCTTTAATGCCTAGTCCTACCAATCCCTCTACAGGTAATTCCTCTCATAATGTCGTCGGTGTTCACTATAAAGTGGGGAAAAAGATTGGTGAAGGTAGTTTTGGTGTAATATACGAAGGTAAAAGCAACAATGAAACCCTACTCTGTCAACTTGGTCTAACCATCTTTCACTACCTTAGGAACAAACTTGCTCAACAATCAACAGGTGGCTATCAAATTTGAACCTCGTAAAAGCGACGCTCCTCAACTACGTGATGAATATCGAACTTATAAGATTATGGCTGGTACTGTTGGTATTCCTTCTGCTCATTACTTTGGTAAGACACAATAATAAAAATACATCACCTGTTGTATATTCACCCTTTTTTTTTTATCAACTAGGTCAAGAAGGACTCCATAATATATTAGTGATTGATCTCCTTGGTCCTAGTTTGGAAGATATGTTTGATGTATGCGGTCGTAAATTCTCGACAAAAACGGTGGCCATGCTTGCAAAACAAATGGTAAGTGATGTAATATACAAAAAGGTGGAATACTAATAGTTTGATCATTTAGATCGATCGTGTACAAACCATTCATGAAAAGAATCTTATTTATCGAGATATCAAACCTGATAACTTTTTGATTGGTAAACCTGGAACGAATTATGCCAACAATATCTTTATGGTGGACTTTGGAATGGCCAAGTTATACCGTGATCCTAAAACAAAGCAACATATTCCTTACCGTGAACGAAAAAGTCTCTCTGGTACTGCTCGATACATGAGTATCAACACTCACTTGGGTCGAGGTATGTCTATTATTAAAAAAGTGGAATAGTTACTAATATTATTATACACCTCAACAGAACAGTCGAGACGTGATGATCTGGAAGCATTGGGTCATGTCTTTATGTACTTTTTACGTGGTTCTTTACCTTGGCAAGGACTAAAGGCGGCTACTAATAAACAAAAGTATGAAAAGATTGGCGAAAAGAAGCAAACAACCAATGTCAAGGATTTATGCTATGGATATCCTGGTAAGTTTTGGAACAATGAATGGAATGAAATACTCATCTTTTTGTTATAGAGGAATTTGGTATCTATTTGCAATATGTACGAAAACTCGGATTTGAAGAATCGCCTGATTATGATTTTTTGCGTGAACTGTTTACCAAGGTGATCAAGAACTCTGGACAAGTAGATGATAATATGTATGATTGGTGCCTCTTGAACAATGGAAAAGGATGGGAGGTAAGTAAAATGGTTTTAATATAAATGAATCCACACTCACTCACTCTCTTTCTCTTATAGACAATGTCAAAACGACAAGCTTCCCGTCATGGCCTTCCTGCTAAAAAGGTGATTGAAAACAACTTGCGTCAGACCACTCAATCACCGACACAAGAACAACAGCAACAAGATGTATCTGTCACTCCTTCACCTGCAGCTCAAGCAGTGACCGATAACAACTTGAATGGATCATCACCTCATCGAAATGAACAAAAGAAACCTGGATTTTGGCAAAAACTCACCTGTGGATTATGTCATTAGATAAGCTTGTATCCTTTCCCTTACCTCTCCTACTCCACTCTCATTTGACTATATCTCTTGTTAACAGCATAGTATCCTTTTTTTTCTCTCCCCGTCATTCTCCCCATACTCTCTTCTACTTTTTTTACTATTATAACTGCAAACTTAATAAAGAACATGATCATTTTAAACTTTATTGTAAATCAAGGTTTACCATCCACGTGTCAGGGTGATCTATTTATGATAAGGGCCCTTATTCAAACAAAACAAAAAGAAAATTCAGACATACCCAGATCGACATGTACTCCTTCACGATGTCCCTATCTATCTATTTTTGGGGTCATTAAAGGTTGACCTAGTCATCATATTTTTTCTTTTATACACCGTGGTTTCAATCATCCCAATGAATTTGATCACCAGGCTGTATCATAACCAGGTTTCACAAATTTCATCTTTGGGAGCGACAAAAACGACACATTTGTATGTGTCTATCTGAGTATTGAGCAAAATCATAAATTTTTTTTGAAACATCGATTCTGATTGGTCGATTTAGTCGGGATATCAATTGACTTGCGGGGTTACATTCCCGGAAGTTTGACAGCAGAGTTCCGATTGGTCGATGAAATTCGGGTATTCATTTGGATCAACCGAGCCAGCTGCCCCAAAGGGGTGATATGTATGTAAGTATATTACCACTTTACAGAGTGAAAGCTCGAGGAAATGCATGCACTCTCCATCCTCGTTCTTTAAAAAAAAATGTTTGAGACACATGGATCTGTCCGTTTGTCTGTGGTAATGACGCCATGACGATAAAGAAAGAGAAGAAGAAAAAAAAAAAGAGGGGGAGTTGATGCCTGTAGAGTGGGGTCAACGTTTAAAAAGTGGAGACGATGGACTTTTTATTGCATAAAGTAAGGATAAACGTACCCATATGGAAGTAAGGGTTTTTATTATTAAAAAAGAAGTACGGTTTAATCTATAGCTATCTAAACTACGTGATGTATTTTAATTTAATCCGTATTCCAATACCAGGACGCACTTTTACTTTGCCAAGTTCAAGCCCATGTCTAACGCAGACACCCAAGTTAGTATTGGCCAAAGTTGATCAGAGGTAAAAACTCACAGTTGTCAATTCTTCGTATCCATTTCTTGTCGTTCGTTTGGTGATGATCGTTTTTTTTTTTTTTTTTCTGTCAAGGAAAAAGTGTCTTGTTGGTGTGTCGTTCAATAAATCCGCCTATCCTTTCTGTCGCCATCGTGGTCCAAAAGGGGTCGAGGCTCTGTTCCTAATGAAAGAAGGTGTCATCTTGGTCATAATGATTCCCCAGCATCAAGTCAGTGTGCTTCCATAGAATAACTATTTTTCTTTGTTTTGAAGCCTAAATTTATCAACGACACATGTGCGCAAAAGTAAGTTGAATGAATCAAACAATAATTCCATTATCACTTACTTTAGCAGAGCAGCGGTAAACAATGTATTTTGAAGTGGACGGTTCAAGGTGAGATGGGTGGTATCAAGGACTTTATCTAAAAACAAAAACAAAAAGAGTGTTAGATTGGTGAGATTACCTTCATGGCTGCCCACACCAAGTCTTGATTAAAGAATAATTCATTCATCAAGTCACTGACAATAACATGGGATAAGACCGATTGGTCGTGTGCTGATCTTTATTGAATGTTAGACAAAAGAAAAAGGGAAGAAGAAAAATGAAACAAAAAAAGTGACCAAGAGTGCATGACCGGGGTTTGAAATACTAAGCGTCTAGTTCCCAAATAAAGAAAGAGGAAAACCAAGTTGAAAACAATCGATTCCCAAGTGACAAAGTGATGGTTAATCAAATATAGTTAAATTGTTTTCTAAAGAAGGAATAATCAACATGTCAACCCAACTCCTTATAGGTATCAGCTTTTTGGGAAACATCTACCATTCTTCCTTTTTAAATGGTTCAAGACCAATATCATACTACCTTTTTTTTTTTTTTTTTTTTTTTTTTTTTTGCAGGAAACGGGATGCCGATCGGGACATGAATAGTCGATGATTTGTAATTCTGCAGATCTATCTCTCCCTATTCTACTCCCCTTTGACGACACAAAAAGTTACTAAATTAGATAGTTGGAGCTAAAAGTTTCATCTAATTACCCTTACGGTGGCTGACATTGGATGGTGGAACCATGTCGATGGTTTTCCTTTCTTATCCTTATCTTTCGTGGGGATATTCTTTTTGAAAAAATCCCGGTGATTTGGTCCCAGTCAATGCAGTTCTCTTACCATAAAGTCATGGTATTTCTTTTCAGCCTTTGGTAAGCATTACTCGTATTTAAATCCCGACAGACGGACATGCCATGTGATTGGTAAGAGGGGGTTTTTATTATTTTTCCAGCTCTTAATTTTTCTCTCTCTCTTTTTCTCATATACTCCTTCTTTTATTTACTTTCTCATCTTTTTTTTAATATTTTTTTTATATCAATCATCACTCTCCCCTTTATATTGGAAACTTTATATTACTCATATATCGATTTCTCTTTGTGTATATTTCTCTTTATCTACTTTCCATCTATTCCTTTTTTATTTACTTATACAACCCTATTGTTTACTTTATATAATGAGGGAACCCAACTTGTGCTTCCCATCACATAATAAGGCGGCAGTTTGTATTACATCATTACTCTATGATAGAAGGGCTTTGGACTGTACCGCTAGCTTACCACTCATCAACTCTTTGACTCAATTGGCCTATCTCACTTCGACTTCTCCTCGTATCAGAGAAATCTTGGTATTGGATGGTGGTTTGGAAAGATTGGTGCGCATCTTGTCCCCGCAGTATCTTGAACCTGAACGACGTAATCTATGGAAATGGTCCTTGGCATTCCAGTGTGTGGTTAATGTTGGTGTTAGAGGAACCGAACAAATCCGAACCAAGGTGGTGGATGCTGGTATGATTCCTATTGTGCTTCGGGTGCTGGAAAACTTTTTACGGGCTCTGGAACTGGTCAGACAAGAAAGTGATCGACAAGATAACAACAACAACAACAACAACAACAATTTGATATTAACATCAACTACTTCCTCCTCCTCATCAACAACAACACAACATGCGGATTATACGAATCATCAAGGTCTTCTGGAAGGTCTCTTGACTCATTCAACTGCTCAACAATTAGGTTTGTATTCCGACTACATCAATTAATTGGAAATGTGCAATGACTTATTATTTCTTTTTTATTATTATTACAAATAGATGGGTTACGATCAACAATACCTTCCTCCATTCTGAACATCGCCAATCTTACATCTTCTGCCAACAATGATAACACAATGATACCCACCACTGCGAACGATAAAACCTCACATGGAAAATCGATCTCACCTCGCCAAGAACACCGTGTCCTCCGTAAATCAACCTTCCCGTATATCAAGATCACGGCTGCTCAACGACGAAGAAACCGATTGAACCGAACATCCAAAAAAACAGTACCAACATGGCAAGATCCTCGAGAACCCAACATTGACAATGTCTTTTATCGTGAAGAAGATATCCTCTTGTCTCTTCAACTCTTGGCTTATCTCTCAAAGTATCCTCACATTCGCGACCAATTCCACACCAATTATGATCGTAATGTCTTTTCTGTGGTCGAACGGTTTTGTCATCGTCTGCATCCAAATCCAATTCAATACTGGGCTGGTGTTATTATGCGGAATGCTTGTCGTAAAGATGAAACTAAAGGTGGTACTCGTCGGTGTGCCAACATGCATTGTGGGAAATGGGAATCTCAACCTCGTGAATTCGCTAAATGCCGCCGGTGTAGGAAGGCCAAGTATTGTTGCAAGGCTTGTCAATCCAAGGCTTGGTCTGATGGTCATCGTTGGTGGTGTGTGGAACGTCATGCTACTGTTCCTCCTCCTCCTCAGCAACAACAACAAGAATCATCAACAACTCAGGAACAACCACAACAAATCGCTCAAAATGCTGAACTTGCGGAACAACGCCATCAACTGGTTCAACAACAACTATTATCTGAGGAACTGGAATCTACCACTGGCACAGGTGTATCAACCGGGGATCTACAAAGACAACGCAGCACAACACCCACACCTAGCAACAACAGAGAAGGTAATATGCACCAACAGCGATCCGAATCCAGTACGACTATAGCAGGTGAATCAAACTCTGTGGGGACCAACTCACAAGATCGGCGTGGTGAACAAAATGATGGCGCTGCTCAGTTATATCAAGCACGAGCGGGCCCATTCCGTCGACATCACGCCTTCCATCATCTACTATCAACACCTACAACAACAGTGCCGACCATGAATCCTATTGCACGTCGACTTTATTCGCCAACACAACAACAAGAAGGACAACATCAGCCATATCATCATCACCTTCAACAACAACAACAACAACAATCACCAACATCACAGGAATCTCCCATGAATGATTTGTCACATAACAACAATAACAACAGACCGGTTCAAGAAGACTCCTCCCAGAGTGGATCAACGGAAACCTCGGATAATCGCACTTCATTAATACTGGATGTTGGTATGCAGATGGAAATCTGAATGGTGGTTTTATCCTGTTACATCTATTTATTCTGTACACATATATATTTATTCCATTCTTTATACTTTGGTCATCATACACACACACACACACACACACACCTTCCTCTAGTATAGTACTCCTCTCTTCACATATGCAACATTTATCTACCTATACATATATTATTTATATAGCTTTTTATATGAACAGATCCCTATCTCCACTTGTCATCTCCTCCCTTATTGCATGCCCTTCTTTATTTAGTTAGTTAGTAGTTGTCCTTCTCTTCTTTACTTCAATAAATTATAATTATAACATTAACATGTCTTTTGTCCCAGACCAATTACAAGGCATAGACCAAATACACACATGTATCATCTTCATCTACTTTAGGACAATCTCGAATTACAAAACGTTCAAATTCCGCTTTTTAAACACCAATGTTAAGCAGAAAACGGGATGGAGTTGTGGCTTCGCTACAAGACTGTCTTCGAATCGGAATGCAAAAGGCGCTGGAATGAGATGGATGGATGCATGAATGAATGGGTACTTTGCGAGAAGTGGTTGAATCCTTTTTTTTTTTTTTTTTTCTATGGTAGAGTACCCTGCAAAGAGGGGGGTACGGGAGAAGCTGGGTAAAGAGGACAGGCAAATGTCATCGCAAGCTTGGACAGACTGACAAAAGGATCTTGGTGCTAGGTTTTTGCGGTAAAGTATGTTGGAAATATATCATAGTATCAACATCACCACTTTAATTATTAGCATCCGTTAACAATGGAGTGAGTAATGAATGCCCTTTCCAAATCTTAGTAGGAGCAGGCGGGATCTGAAAATGAAGTCTGGTTCCTCTTTATACTTTTTCTTTCTTCCTTACAAATGACAGGTAAAAGTCATCGCAAGTCTGGACTGACCGACACAAGGGTCTTGGTACTTGACTTTTGCGGTGACTTATGTTAGAAATATGCTATGGTGTCCACATCGCCACTTTAATCATTAGCATCCGTTGACAGTTGGAGCGAGTAAAACCCTTTCCCAATCTTGAAGAGGCAGGCGGGGTCTGAAAGTGATATCTGGCTCGTCTTCGTACTCTTTTTTTTTTTTTTTTTTCTTACAAAGGACAGGTAAAAGTCATCGCAAAGCCTGTACAGCTCCATACAAGGAGCTTGGAGCTTGTATTTTGCGGTAAAGTATGTTGGAAATATGCTATAGTGTCCACGTGGCCACTTTAATCATTAGCATCTGTTGACAATGGAGCGAGTAGTGCTCTTCCAAAATTCCGTGCGCCTAGCATTTCCCTTTGCATTGATAGAAAATCATGTGAAATCCCGCCCCAATTACAAACTGCCTTGATGATCACTGCTCATAAATAATGAATCCGACTCCTACATACGACTCTACTGTTTCCCCAACATTGATTGAATTGATTAATTCAGAACCCCTTTCCATTCTTTTATTATTACCTCACATTGATTAATAGGGTATTCCTTTATCTTATAAAACGCTGCAATCTCTTCACCTTCATTTTTTCTTCTTCATCCTCCTTCCTCTTCTTCAAGCTCCTTTGGCCAGGCGTGTCTTCTCTCCACCCTCCTCCTTCCACTTCCCGTATGTGTTCTACTGAGGCTTCAACGATTTTCCCGATCAAGCATTAATGAAGATAGGTGTTCCATCAGGACTGCATCCGGGGGGGGGTTTTCATTACCACTTTTTATGGCTTCCCAACCCTTCACTGCATCAAGTCGGTAAGTTCTATCATTTCCATAGACAAAAGGAGGTGATTACATGTATTAACTGGCTGCTTGCTTTCTTTTCCTATGTATGATTGCTTTTGATCATTTCTTTCAACTATTTTTAAACATCGTATATTTTATTGTTGCTTTTATTTAATAAAACTGGTAACAAAAAGATTTATAAACTACAACAGAGGGGCTAAAAGATTACACCAGTTTTTTGGACACAAAGAAGCTCTTGAAGTGACGCATTTGCCAGACACAGACAACACCCAATACAACCAATTGGACGACCGTCCACCATACTACACGAGAATTAGTCAATTCAGATTGATCTCTGAATTCCATTTCACGTTCCTATTAATAAAGATAAAGAGAAAGAGAGTTAGGTCAAGTAAGATATGTTTGCAAAAATATACTTGCCCGTTGAGAGAGTTGTTCCCGACGGATATCTTGAACACGTTCGTTCAATTCGTGGACCTTCTTGGCCAAATCTATTCATAGGAAAGTAAGCGTAAATGTTCCTATTCCCCTCTTCTCCCCCCCCAGTTACCTGATAGAGTTTCCTTGTGGTCGTGCCCATCTCCAGCTGGATCGTCAAAATCCATATCAAAGGTGACTTTCTATAATATATACCAAAAAAAAAAAAAAGTAAGACAAGTGAATCCCCCTATCCCATCCCGTTTGATGACTTACTGTCTTTGTAGAATCAAACCAAGAAGTAGAAGTAGGAGATAAACATATCGAATGGTCACCCGATTCAGCCGAGGTAAAAGTGAACCGACCTTCAGCAGCCCCTTGACGAGACACCACAAAGTTATTTTGAGGAAGTTCTTCAACTGAAATATCCATCTTGAGGTCTTGATTAACTATCCATCTGTGTTGTGTTTCAGACCATTGTTCGGCTTTATAAATCCTATAAAAGAGATGAAGAGTGAGTGATGATTACTTGTAAAAAGAGAGAGAGAACTTACCCTGTCACCATTGTTTCTTTGGGTAATTCTTCCAAAAAGCATTTCTTTTCGGCCCCTTCAAGGTAAAAGTACAATGCTTCTACCCATGACGCATAGATTACAACAAGACCAAGGAATAGACTCACTGACTTTATCATCGTTATCAAGTAAATCAAAAAAAAAAAAAAAAAAAATATAAAAGAAAGAAAGAGAGAGATTCACCACTCCTTTCAACAAATAAATATTCAAATTCCGCATACAGACACTCTCCATTTTTATTGGTGGCGGGATTGTAAATTGAATTCAAATCAGTCCACCACGTCAATGCAACCACTATGATCGTACCCAATGATACACATTATCCGCCGAATCAAAGATTCGTATATCTGGTTTATGATAGTTTCCACCAATATAAGCATATCCACCACTAGGTACATGAATATTTTGTTTCGCTGCATAGCGTCCATCCGGTGGTATAACATAGATCTATGAAAAAGATAACAATGAGAAATCATCGCCCCCTTTTTTTGAACAACTTACTGTAAAGACAAGATCTACATCAGGTAATTGACTCTTATTACACTCTTTTTCACTATAATGACAGCATGACGAACCACCAGGTGGAATATGGGCATCAAATTTCCTATTTGAAAGAAAGATAAAAAAGTATTTTGTTTCATCATCCTTCGTATGAAGACTTCTTTTTTTTTTTTTTTTACTCATGAAAGGTGCCTCCAAATCCAGTGTATTGACGAACAACAAGATCTAATCCTTCTTCAGTGAGCTGGCTGTAAAAGCAAAAGGCAATTGTGGTTGATGACCAAGATAAAAGAGTAAAGAGAAGGATGGTGAGAAGCATATGGGTTATGATATAAAGTCAAATCAATCACATATCCGCTTTTATATAGTATTCGTGGAGACAATCAAATTGTAAGTTTATTAATCAATTAAAAAAAAACAATGTCATTGTGGAAGGGAATTATGATGATTCTATTTTAAAGATTAGGCTATTCTATCCACCAAGTAAAAAGATCGTCAGGTATTTCCATATGCGGTGGCATTGTTACTTGAGGTCGTATGTATTAACTCGACTAGTTAAAAGCATATAGGTATTAATTCCGGATAGGCAGTATTAACATTCATTTATAGAGACCTTTTCACCTCACATTGACATTGAGTTTGGACATCTTGAATCCTGCACCCGGCCAGATAGATCATCCATAGATCGTTATTGCTGTTATATCGTTGGTCGGGTTTGAAGTTGTTCTTGAGAATGTTCGAAAAAGACAAAGGAATGTGTGAGTTGGAAGTGTAATGGTATCATAATAAGGTTGAGTAGTGTTTTCGTATGTGGTGTTCCATGTTTGGGTGCTGTAAAAAGTTGGAATGGGAGAAAAGAAAAAGGAGGGAAAAGAAATAAAAAATCCAAAGTGAGGGTACACTACTTCAGCGGTGATTGAAATCGACGAGACGGAATTTGAAACTCTTTGAAGATTAAAAAAAATGGAAAGCCCCATGAATGATATCAATCCTTCTCTTTACATTATGGTACGTATCCCACCCCAATCCATCTGTCTGCCAATGTCATCCATTTATGCATCCTACCGATTCGATCATCCATCCAACATTATACAACTCAACCAAATGATTCACATGTCATCATGAACCTTTCGAAAAAGGGTCAACATATCGCAAAAATACCGACATTCATCTTCGAATAGCATCTACGACATCATGTGGGGAAAATTGACTGGTTGGGCGGGCAGATGGATTCCTTACAACAACCAAAAAAGGCATTTTTGGGTCCTAACTTCTCTCTTTTAAATGTCTCTCTCTTCTACTTAGGCTGATCAACAAACTACCCAAAGAAAGCGAACCTTCCGCAAGTTCAGCTACCGTGGTGTCGACCTTGACCAACTCTTGGACTTGTCCTCCGAACAATTCATGGATTTGGTTCACTGTCGTGCCCGTAGACGATTCCAACGTGGTTTGAAGCGTAAGCCTATGGGTCTTATCAAGAAGCTCCGCAAGGCCAAGACTGAAGCTCCTTCTGGTGAAAAGCCTGCTACCGTCAAGACTCACTTGCGTAACATGATCATTGTCCCTGAAATGATCGGTTCCGTCGTCGGTGTCTACAACGGTAAGACTTTTAACCAAGTCGAAATCCGCCCTGAAATGGTTGGTCACTACCTTGGTGAATTCTCGTAAGTAACATTATATATATATATATATATATTATATGTTTGTATGTTGTATGAATGGTTATAAATATCTCTTCTTCTCTTTTATAGCATCACCTACAAGCCTGTCCGTCACGGTCGTCCCGGTATTGGTGCCACCCACTCTTCTCGATTTGTCCCCCTCAAATAAATTATATGTTTGTTTTTTATTCTTTGTTGTTAAACATGCAATAATAATATACACTTTTGCCCTATATGTCTTCTTGGTCTTATTACTAGTTTGTATTGATTGGGTGGTGTTTTGTTATTGTGATTTGGTAAAATATTTTATTGATAATGGTATAGTGATTAAAGTGTGTATTGGGGGTGTTTTATTGTGCTATCAACTTTACCGCAATCTCAAACTTCATAAAACTTTCAAATCCCGTCTTTTAAACCACCCCCGTTTTTGCGCACCAACGGAGTTGTGGCTTCATTATGAAAATTGACAGCTCTATTGCCTCAATGGACAAGTGATGCTAATGACAAAAGTGACCATGAGCATTCCTTGGCCTATTTCCAACAAACTTTACATAATGGCTATTGTACCAAGTCCACTGTATGGAGCAGTATACCCTCAAGATCGTTTTAACCTGACTTTTGTAAAAAAAAGTTGCAGAATGAAAATTGACACACAAGACAAAACATTTCAAAACCCGCTTACTCTCGCCTAGAATCTTAAGAGGACTCTACTAGCTTAATGAACAAGTGATGCTCATGACAAAAGTGACCATGAGCATTCCTTAGCCTATTTTCAACAAAGTTTACATAATGGCCAATGTTCCAAATCCTCTGAGTGGAGCAGTACAGCCTCAAGATCGTTTTAACCTGACTTTTGTAAAAAAAGGATGTAGAATGACATTTTTGTTTTGAGATTTGTGTGTTGAGAGAGGGTGGGTGCATTGGTTTTTTCAGGCGATTCAACATTACTTATTTTCAAGTCTGGCTGGGTTTCAAATATGTAATTTTTGGAGGAAGGGAAAGGCTCAACTATTGAAACCCTACCGGGTGATCTTTGTAACATGGTCCTGTTCTACCAATTCGACTCTATATTCATCTCTTGAGTAGTTTTGAATCATAATACTCTTTCTTGATAACTGCAAAAGCGAAACATTATGGATACTTTACATGGAACATCTTGTGTATTGTGGGTCTGACAGTGAGGCATGAAGAAAAAAAGAAATTTTCAAATCCCGTCTTTTTTTTTTTTTTTCTAAAAAATAGTGTTCATCGTGGCTTTCTTTTCTCCCCTTTTCTTTTTCTTTTACTTTTACCAAACAATGTTTTTACACACTATTAAACGTAATCGTCTTGGTCTACGTTTGTTCAACTCAACAAGCTTACATCAACAAACAACAGAAAAGGTTATCTTCCTTGATGAAAAGGCGCTTGCAGCCTTGTCGGCTGATTCTTCAGTAGATCTGTAAGTTTTTATATCCTTTGTATATACATACTAATTACTTGATGCCTTGTAACTTTTTTACTTTGATAGAAATGTCCCATTTCGAGACCTGCCTCCTTCGTCGTCTTCTGAAGAATATACTCGAGGATCAATAGAAGCTGATTTTGGACGCAAACGAATTGGCTGTGTGGATCTACCGAAACCCTTGATTCAAGGTATAAACGACCTTGTAGATCGACAACCTGACAAACGACTTGTACGCACCGATGCTTTGCGACTGTATGAATCCTTACGCTCGACTTCTCGACTACCCTCTGAAAAAGAATCCTCGGATCGATACACCAATAGAAGAAACAAGTCCAAGTCGATTGATCAAAAACACCAAGCACCCACACCACCATCACCTCAACAGTCGGAACCACATATATTGTCTTATGGTCCTCGTGAATCTGCTGCTTACACTGCTGGGGTGTTACCTTCTACTTTTGCGGCTGTCACTAATGTCTTGATCGAAATCAAGAACCGACTCTCCAATTTTACACCTTCCTCACTACTTGATTTTGGCACTGGACCAGGAACAGCTATATGGTAAGATGATTACACTCTTGAAGTCAATCACATTAACATTCTCTCTTTTTTATTAATAGGGCAGCGCAACATGTCTTTGATGGGTTGGACAAAATCACGGGCGTGGATTTATCAGAGGATATGCTTCGAACAGCTGAATTCCTTCAAGGTAAGGGTAATCAAGAATAGGCAAAAAGACAATGATTAATGTATATATATATATATTACATAGATGCGATAGGTGCAAAGAAGGATATTGAATTCAAGCGGTATTTGGCCTATGATGCCCGGCAGCCCAAATCAGATTTGGTAATCAGTGCATTTACACTTGGCGATATCTCTTCTTTGGCTTTACAACGATCTACTATTCAACAATTATGGGATCAAACTGGTGATATTCTCGTAAGTCAATATGTGATGGTGAATAGTGATGGAAATATAAAATAGAAGAAGGGGAAACAGGAGGAGAATACTCACCCTCTCTCTCTTCTATATAGGTATTAATTGAACGTGGAACACCAGTGGGATTCTCCAATATTGCTCGTGCTCGGCAATTTGTCCTTGATGAAGGGAAAGAACAAGCCCATGTAGTGGCTCCGGTAAGTTTGTCCTTCTCTCCTCTCTCCTTATCTAAACAAATGGCCGTCGATCTACCTACCTTCTTTTACTAACTCTTTTGTATCTCTCTTCCTAGTGCCCTCATGACAAACCTTGTCCATTATTATATTCTCCTCAAGCCAACCCTGAAAAGTTTTGGTGTCACTTCTCCCAACGGGTCCAACGACCATCCTTCTTGGTAAGATAGACTGGGTTTAGGGACCCCTCTTTCCAGATCAAACTAACACCACTCTTCTTTCTCTCCATTTTTATTTTATTTTATTTTATTTATTTAGATGAAAACCAAGCATTCTAAATTCAATACAGAAGATTCCAAGTATTCTTATGTGGTGCTACGGAAAGGACCAAGACCGTCAACAACACCAGACACTATATTGACTGACGAATCCTCAACAATGACCATGGAAAATGATGCATACAACTGGCCACGACTGATTCAACCTCCTTTGAAAAAGAATAAACATGTTGTGATGGATATTTGCTCCTCCTCAGGTAATACACACATACATACATACATACATATAGAAAAGGACTGGAAAAAATGCTTTTCAGCTGAAGACTCATCTTTTTTATTTTTATTTGTTTATTTGTATGTACTGGGCTAAATAGGGACAATGCAACGTATGGTGATTCCCAAATCTCAAGGTAAGGTACCCTATCGTGATGCCAGGAAATCAGCATGGGGTGATGCATTCCCACATGGCTCTAAAAACAAGGTGGTCACTCGCATGAACGAAGGCATTGTGGATCAAGATTAACAGCATCAATTTGGATTAATAGTAGTAATAGATAGACAAATAGATAGATACACAGTTATTACTTTATTAATAAACATGGGGATATTGCTTAATGCGAAATTCTAGACTATATTGTATAAACTAATATAGAACGATATGTTGTTACTGCTATCATAGAGGATGTAATAATGGTATCACTTTTTTTATTCTTGCTGATCATATGTATCTTATAAATCGAGTAATGACCCTCCTTGATATGTACTCCATTTTTACCAAAGTACTATCCGCCGTGTATAATGATAATTACAAGGTGTCTACTTTGATATATGCGGGCGGGGTTTAACCTCCTACATACATTTTACCTTGGCATGAATTTGTAATCGCCGCTAGTCAATCAGATGACAATTTTCACCCATGCCTTCCAAAGCAGCATATAATCAATCCAGTTGGGGATATGTCATTATGTTTAAAATGGTCATTTAAAAAGCACATGTTTATTTTTATTAATGCAAATGTAAGAAGATAATGAGTAAAGGAAAAAGGAATTGTAATAAGGTTTAATAATGAAGAGATAAAGATAATACAGATCTAATAGTACAAATTTGTGTGATCTATAATACAGGAGGAGGGAGGATAAAACTATAGTGATTGATTGATGATGATGATGATGACACCATCCGTTCCTGATACCATTCTAATTGAGGGACATATAGTTACCAGGTACCAATCCTCGGTGGCGACGTTTATCATCTAAGATTTCCGCCTCCCACCATCCATCAGGTTGTTTTCGAATCACTGCCAGGGAATCATTTGCTTGGAATGACAATTCGGAATCAATCTACAATATATATGTTAGTCAAAAGAACCAACTATCCACCTATACTTTTTTTTTTTCTCCAGTAAATACCTTGGCTTCATAACTCCACATTGCACGCACTATAAACAAAACAAAACAAAAAAAACAAAAACAAAAAAAAAAAAAGTCAGGTTAATTATGCCTTTGTTAATATGTTTATCGCTACGATAGTACCTACCTTTGTGTTTGTAAACCGTTCCATCAGGCAATCGTAATCCATCATCCGCCGCAGGCTTGTCCTTTCGAAAGAAGATGTTGTTGAATGAGAACCCACTTTTAGGTGCTTCCTGTGGAGGTGTGTCGTTTGCTCCATCGGTAGACACATCGGCGGCAGGTTCTATGTTGTCGTCCTTGGCAGTATCTGTATAGTCCTTGGTAGCGTCGGCATCGTTCTTTTTCTTGTTCATATCGTGGATACTGGTGCCATCTTCTTCTTCCAAGATCGAGACTGTTTCCTGACCAAACCCACGAGTGTTCTTCAAATCAGCAGAAGCAATGTAGTTATCTTTGGTTGGTGGTTCGCGTGGTCCATTTACACTGTTGTAGCGTTGAAGACCTGATTTTGCTGGTGATGATGTCGTTGCACCTTCTCCTTTCATGTATTCCGCCGCTGCCGTTCCTTCCAATTCACCTTGTCGTTGGTCTTGCCATTCCGGAGGTCGTATGCCTATTCTTGAGCCAGATTGATGTGCCAGTCGTTCTACATTAGCCAGTGGTGGATCCTGTCCAGAATTAGATGGTGCTGGTTTGATTGAGGAAGGATAAGCAGTGTTTTTTATTGGCTGATACGTTGGTGCTGACGGTGGTTGAGAAGAAGTTATGATGGGTCGATAGCCGGGTGCTGAACCCAAGGATGGTTGATGAGCTGATGTCGTATCTGAAGGTGGATGATACGTAGCTACTACGGGTCGATTATTAGATAATGCTGGGGCTGCTGCTACTGATGATGATGATGCTGATAGTGATGGTTGGTGATAGGTTGCTGCTGCCGCTGATGCCGGTTGATGATAGGTTCCTCCTGTTGTGGATGGTTGGTATGGTATAGTCGGGTTGATCGAGGGTGCATATGTCACTGTGGGTCTTTGGTTGGCTGTATCAAGGTTGAGAGAGGTTGCTGATGATGATGTTGAATGACTCTGAAGGTAGAGAGACGATTGGCTGTTCCGCTTGGATGATTGAGTGCTTGAGGTTGTATAATTATCAGGTGGGTACAGAGTATTTGACTGAGGTTGTGATGTTCCATAATAACCATGTTGCTGCTGCTGCTGCTGCTGAAGAGGTGGTGGATGAACTGTAGGGTCAAGATAGCCAGGTTTGTTTTTTACACCAGTCGAAGCAATAGGCTGTAAAACAGATGCTTGGCTCGAAGGAATAGGTGTGTTGCTTCTAGAGTTGTTGCCATTGATCACGCTTGTGTTGTTTGTATGATTGGTCGGCCGAGAAGCTGCAGATGGTCCATTACGCCTAGCTGATATAGTCCACTTTTCTTCCCTCGGTTTCGGTACACGCAATGGTCGTTTAGGTTCATCATCAGAATCATCAGAATCACCATTGTTAGTCGATTTTCGTTGCCCTTGTTCCGATCCTTTTTTTGCCAAAGTGGAATTGTTGTTGCTGAATGATTGTTGATTAGAAGATGTCAAGGAGACTGACGATCCATTAATTCCAGGTGAGTAGTTGTTAGTTATTGTTGCAGAAGGTTGTTGTTGATTGTGAGAATTCGAGATTGGTATTATTCCATTTGCCGGAGGAGTCAATACAGTTGTCGCTGATGAAATATGTTTTGGTGGTGAGTGCATTGTGGCAGATGTTGGTGAAGTATAGTTGCTTGTGTTTTGCATGATTGAAGCTGGTTCCGCCGAGAATTTACGTTGGTGTTGTGGGTCGTCTTGTTGAATGCTATCCATAGATCCACGTGGTGTTGTTATATTACTGTGATTTCCTTTCGACATCCCAAGGTTGGATGATAAAAGGGGCGGTGATGATGGTAATGATGATGATGATGATAATGAATGATGCGCTGATGGATTGCTATGAATAGATTGTTGATCTTGTGAGTTTCGTTTGGTGACACCAGGATCAGACAAAAGGTCTTCCACTTCTTGAAAGGCAGATGACATTGTATCAATGGTAGTAGAAGGTGTATGTGTTGTTCCATGTTGAGCTGGTTTTGATGAGACCACTGTTGCCAATTTTACACTGGTGCCGTATTTGAGAATAAAGTCGTTAATGTCTTGGCGGACATCTGTTCCTTCTAATCCAGTTCGAATCCCTTCGCAGCCCTATAATAAAAGATTGATTAAAATATATGAGTATACTAATCCAGAGATCAAATATTTTCACTTACCCTATCATCCACGATATAAACGCTTGACATCATGTTCGCAAACCTATATTACCATTAAAAACAGTTACATTACTACCATCACTAACCAAGTATCCAATCACCTATACTTACGCCCAAATGTTGCTTCGTATAAAGTTGATACGCCTTTCTTCCAAATCTTGATAGAGATCACAGGTAATCTTCCAATCCAGTGTAAATTTGTCAGTCACCTCTTGTAGGATTTCCACCGAGTGTTGCCATTCACGATCTAACAAAAAAAAAGAAGAAAAAAAAAAAAAAGTCGTACAAGACCAAATTTTTAGTTTCCCGGTTTCAATTCATGGATCCACCCAAAAATTTAATGTTACCTGCCAATGCCAAGGAGTTGTTCACTGTTTCCAAATCTTCGCCATTCTATTTAAAGCACAAGTTGAACGGTTTAGTCACTTCATCTTGATATATATATATATTGTGTGAGTGTTTACCTCTTGTTTTTGCTTCAGTAATGCCAGTGCTTCATCATGAGCTTGCTTTGCCTATAGAGTGTTAAAGTGGTTAGTATTAATTCATTATGCCTGACCCATTTACCTTTTCCACGTGAGCCTGATGCATGTCTTTAAGGTGTTTTGAGTTTTCCATCTGGTGACTACGCTATATACAAAATCAAATATTATCATGTTAGTAACTATCGTCACAAATTGCCTGCAATTGATACTTCTTTATTCAACTTACAGCATTGATCAATTCACATTGCTCTTTCAGGAAAGAGGTCAATGGGGCACCAAGGGTTGTATTCAGTTGTTCAGCCATATCAATATGAGCTCGGGCAGTGGTTTCAAAGGCAAAAGGAATCCGTTGCATGGATGTAGCTAATGTACCCAGTTCTATTTCACCAAGTGTATAGTGAGATAATTCCATCAACCTTTCCCCATAGTCCTTTTCGATTTGAGCCCTACAACAGAGATAAAAGTAAAGAGGAGTCAGTTTCTTATTAGTATGATTGTCAGTGCTAATCTTTTCTTTTCTTCCAAGTATTACCTGATTTCATAGATCTTTTTCAAATCTTGGCAGGTTTGTTCAGAATTCTTTAGTTTATCAGTGAGGATGTCTATACCACGGTCTTCTTCGTCCTATAGATTAAAAAGCAAAAGTTTAGTGATGAATGCCCCCTTTTAAAAACAAGCATTTTCCCAAGATCACCAGATACTTTCAAGGTATCCCAGCAATCTTTTACTTCTTACCCAGAACGAATCTGCAAAACGCAACAATGTAGTAGCCATGAAGTGCTTGTAATGAGAGAGTAAAAGGAAAGAAAGGGACGATAAAAAATAGAATGAAGACAAAAGTAAAAAAAAGAGAGTTTATTTTTGGAAGCAAATTTTCAATCACCGACAGTCTATCAAATTAACAGTTGACAAAAAAAAAAAAAGGTGATCTGCATACTATATACTAAATGGGAAGAGAAGGGGAATGAGTTGCAAGTTACCAACTAGCCAGATCATTCTAAATCACAATAAAAGAAAGGAGTTAGTAAAAAATGAAGATGAATAGTTTTTTTTTTTTCTCCTTTTACAAACATACCTACTGCCATATAAGAGTCCATGTCAGCATCCAAATCAGCTTGAGAAGCCTTGGGACGTCTTGTGCGAGGGTTACCACCAGTATTACGTTGAGAGTTGTTACCACCACGGCGACCCCCTCGAGTGTTACCAGTGTTTTGAGTTCGAGTATTTTGAATTCTTCGGTTGATGGGAAGGGCACTTGCCACAGCAGCAGGTAAGTCAGCAAAAGCAATTCGCATGGGACGACCTATTGTTTAATACATTATTGACAAGAATGAGTACGGATTCACATTTTTTCATCCCATGATTTCCTCAGGTCTTACCATCAAGTTGGACATTGTTGTAGGTATTTTTTGCCCGTTCAGCATCATTGCTTTGTGCGTAAACAATGTCAGCCACACCAGAGGATTTACCAGTAGGAGCCAAGTGTAGGAAAGCACGTTTTACATTACCAATTTGACCAAAGAGATCCTATTAACAAGTATAAAAACAAAAAGGGTTAAATTAAAGGATGATGATGATGGCGATGATATTGGTACTTACATAAAGATCCTTTTCAGTAACGTTGTGGTGGAGATTGGAGACAAGAAGACTATTTCTTGGGCCACGAGGAGTAGATACTGGAGATCTTCGGATTGGTCCACCAGGAGCAGATCGTCGGTTTTGTTGCTGTAAATGGTAAGAGGATAAAAAAAAAAAAAAGGTGAAGTATGAGTTAACAAATAGGATATATAAATAAAAATAAAAAAAAGATGAGGAATAAAGGAGGAAGAAGGTAACAAAAGAGTGTATCCCAAGAGAAGAGCAGCAATAAAAATAAAAGACCAAACCACCAAGAAGTCAAATACCAAACAATACACGTCATACCAAACATAACCTTCGATATGAGTTGCCATCCCTTTCTCTATGTCGCATTCCTCTACTATACAAGCCTTTTTCTTTTTGATGGGTCAAAAGGGTTGAATAGCAAAAGGTAGTGTTGCCATGAGATCGTTCCAACAAACATGTCGCTATTTCCTTTACACACCAAGCCCCCTGCGGTTTCTCTTTTCTTCTTTTATAATCTTTTTTTTTGCATGCTTCACTTTGGTTAACCCCAGTGTTGATAAGGTGAGCAGGTAGTAGAAGAAGAGGATACAATAAAGAAGGAAGGACATACCGATTGATTTCTGTTGTTATTTCCACCTTGTCGCTTGTTGACACCACCAGAGATTTTGTTTCTGCGCTTGTTGACGTTGATCACTTCGTCGAGAGCCATATCAAGAGAGGAAGACATTGTTATAGTTTGTTGTAAATAAGTTGATGGGGAGAGGAAAGAAGAATTGTTTTGTGGATGAGAAAACGAGGAGAAAAAAGAAAAAGAGAAAACAATCCGCCCTCCCTTTTCTATTTTTTTACACGTCATTAGCTGGATTTGAAACCTCCAAGGAAAGATCTGGACTCCTCGAATTTGATTGGTTCACTATCAGATTCATTGTACGCTCAACTGGCAAAGAATTTCTCTCAATCGATGCCGTTAAACTTTATCCAAATTGATAAAGTAAAACATACGCCCCAGTTCCAGCCAAGCAAAATCTCCTATCGGCTCTTTCACACTTTACATTACTTTACTTCCCCACGTGCCTACAGAGTGTGAGGGGGACAAGGATTGCTTCATGCGATATTCAACAGCCGCTTGAAATATTAACATCCCGACATTTGGAGATGACTGTGTAAGTGCCACCCTATTCTTTGATTAGTATAATGAATACATCTACTGCACAAAGTTAATAGTTATAATCCAAAGAAAGGTAAAAGTTTATTTAATTCAAGCAAAGCTTGTTTTGTTACATGAGTATGATTACTGTTGACCGAGCATGTCAAAGATCAACCCCGCCTACATTTTTATTTAATACATACATATACAAAGACAAACATAGCATAGTGGTAAAGGTAAGATATAAATAAACAATAATATGACTATACAAAGATGAAGGAGTGAATGATATAAGGGTATAATGTGTACTAATGGGACTATATATATATAAAAAAGACCATGACCTATTTCCCTTTGCGAGAGGAAGGGACATGATGATGAGGTTGGTTGTTGGCGCCAACTCCACCTACACAGACATCAATCGATTTCACCCAAGAGTCGTTCAAGATGTCATCACAAGAGAGACGGGTATCAGGGTTTGGATCGAGAATAGCATACAATATGCGACGAGGACCAGTGGGGAGTTTTGAGAAGAGTTCGAATTGCTGAGTAGAGTGTTTTCGTAAATAGGATGCATATGCAGCATCGGTTTTTTTCGCGCGATGCCACACCAGGCCTTGCGTCCAAAGACAGTAAAGGACAATTCCAGCTGACCATACATCAGCGGCAGTACCCCAGTATTCCTTGTTGTCGAAAGCTTCAGGGGCAATATAAGGTTCGGAGCCCATTAGACCACGGCTTTTGTGACCCTGCGATGTCCAAGCAAATCGAAAGACGTCGCTAACACCAAAGTCAGTGATTTTCACAGTACCATCGGCCGCCAATAAGAGGTTTTCAGGTTTGATATCACTAGTAAAGATATATATATAAAGAAAGAAAGAAAGAAAAGGAGTTGAATAAAAATAAAATAAAAAGAGAGAGTATAGTGCCCTACCGATGAGCCACCCCGACTGAATGGATATAAGCAAGACCATGGATCAACTGTTTGAAGCAACAACCCTTTTCGATTTCCGTCATACATTCGGACATGATACATCCAAACAAATCACCACCAGGACACTATTAACACAAAGAAAACATAAAAAAAAAAAAGTGTGAGAAGATCATATTGTTTTGCTTCATTCATTTACTTACATATTCCATCACTGTATTGTATCGTTTTCGATCATCCAATACCAAATCAATTGTTTCCACCACATTGCGATGAGAGAAGGTAGAGGAGATACAGAATTCACTGGTCAGCTTCTTCATGTACTGTTTTTCGGATTCGGATCGTTGTCGTTTTCGGAATTGCTTGATGGCGTATAATTTTTCACCTTTGCCTTCCAGTTTGCGAGTGATCATAACTACCGCTGTAGACCCTTCACCAAGACGTCGAAAACATTGTCCATATTCCTTGAGTTTAGCAGTTTCAGCACGGTGAATACGCCGACTAGGTGCATTCGTTGTATTGGAGACGATAGAAGAGGTTGATGAGTTGAAAGAGGAAGGCTTGACGACATGATGGTTGGTACTGGTGTCGGATGTATTGCTTATAATGGGCTTCAAGTCGTTTTTGCTGTCAATAGTAGAACTTCTACTTGAGTAAGTGGAGTTGGATTGGATTGAATCTTTGGATATAGATGTTGGTAAAGGTGCTGGTGTGGCGGCATCCTTGGCAAGGTCGTTTATCATTGTCTTGTTGGGCTGGTTGATGGGTAGCCAGACATCCGCTGGAGTAGATCTATTTATAGTTGTAGAGAAGTAAACCATGTCCGGTAAAGTGTTGTGATAATGTATATGGATATATTGAGAGAGGGATTCAAAAGAAGAAAGAGAAATATAAAGAGAAACCAAAGTATGAAAGTTTTATATTCTAAAAAAAAAAAAAAAAAAAAAAAAAGTGAGCGGGTGGGCGGAATTTGAAATGTGAAGAAAAGATCGCTCGTGTGGGGGGAAAATGCCTCAATCTCGATGAATTGATTTTATGGAAATCCTGGAATCTGCCCAATAGCATTATTAGCTTTATAAGTTCATATTCTTTGTATGACCCTGTTTGCCTTATAATGACAATTCCTCTCTCGTTATTTGGAAATCAATTAAGCATCCCTTGTGATCAATGATGTCTTTGGTGCTTATCTCACAAATACACAATCAAAGTTCCCAGAATCTAGTATCATCATCGCCAGAAAAAGACTCAATCAATCACAAAGTGTTTTATTTAATAGCTCTTTTATTACAGAAAGAAATTATCATCATTGTCATCATCATCATCACAAGTTGCAAAAAAAGGAAACTCCGATATTTGATTTATCATGCCGCCGATTAAGCATCAGCTTCGAGGACATTGCGTTCAGAGACGTAGATACCATCCAAGAACTTACGGATATCCTTCTTCTTGACCAAGCAGGATTGTTGAATATCAGCAGCACATTGAGAGACGGCTTCCAAATCGTTACCGGTCAAAGTCAATTCATCCTTTTGGTTGGTAGAAGCAGCAACAGTGACACCTTCACGCATTTGGACACGGAAGACGACCTTTTGACCCAAAAAGTTACGGATTTCCACATCTTTACCGTCGTTGTTGATGATACAGTTGATGGGGAAATGCGCATAAACGTAACGCATCTTGTATTGGAAACCCTTGGTGACACCAGTGATCATGTTGTTAACAAGAGAGCGGACAGTGCGGATACAGGCAACGTGCTTACGGCCACCGTGGTAGACCACAAACTTGAGCTTATCCTTACCAGCGAACTTGATTTCAATGTTCAAGTGACGCAAGTTCTTGTTCAAGGTACCACGAGGACCAGTGACAGTGATATCACGGGCCTTGATGGCGACCTTGACACCTTGAGGAATAATAAGTTCATCGTCTTGGTAAATATCCTTCATGATTCCTACCCCCGAAAAGAAAAAAAATATATCCATAAGTCCATCCATCCATCCATCCTTCCTTCCATCCAAATAATCATCTATCCATCCATCTATCCATCCATGGGGTTCATCTTTTACCAAAATGATCACTGATGTGTATATAAAAAAGGAAGATTAGGCAGTGGGTCAGTTGGTTAAATCGAATACTTTGCCCCTGGAAATAATTCAAATTCAGCATCTCCGAAACCTGTCAAAAAAGCTTAATTTTATGCACCATGCAAATTCACACCCCGCTCGTCTGCAGATCAGAATAAGGCTTGCCATTTGGCATACTGTGGGCAGTTTAATTCATGTGATCGTCCAAATGACTATAAACTTACAGTTCCCGTGATTATCATTTATGAAACACAATGACGAACTTTCTTGATCAAAACAAACACATACTTGATGATGGCATTTCTCTTTTCATCGTCATTGTTTGGATCCGGGATCAAAAACATATTGTGTTATGAAAAGACTAGTGATGATCTTTTTCTTTTCCTGTCATTATTTATGAGAAAAGAGTATGAGGATGAGCTCATTCTTTTGTCTGTTACTGAAAATGAGTTTACCCTCGATTTTATTTTTTTCAAATGCCGACATCAAAAAAGGAAATCGGATAAAATTGAAGCCTTCCTACATGATATCACAAGTATCTTTGTTTATTAAAAGTCCTTGATGAACTCTGTTTCTCTCGAAATAGATAATGCCTGGCTTTCCACGTGTACACTTTGTTCCATGTAAAACCAAAACATAAAAAAGTGATTAAATGCACACAAAAGAAGATTATTCTCATCCTTTTTTCTTCTTTTTTTTTTTTTTTTTGTACTTTAGCTCCGATGTCTTACTATCCAAACAGTAAGTATGAAAATGATTGATGATACCGATTCATCAGGTATGTATATAGTCGATTGAACTTGTTTTGTTACGTATGTAGTGATTAATAGCTACTACGGTAGTTATTCGCCCTATGGCGCAGACCCATATGACCCCTACGGAGGTTACAACACCCCAATTCAACAATATCCAATGAGCCCCTACCAAGCATTCCCGCCCTCACCAAATTACATGCCTTATTATAACTACTATCGTGAGCCCAATGTACTGAATCGACTGTTGAATCGAGCACGGTATGGTACAGGCTCCTATTTTGGTAACCCTTATTTGCATACTAGAGTGACATTTGATCCTCAAGGTAATCGAATCTGGCCTGAAGGAAATTATGTCAGCTCAGTCAAAGATTTATGGAAGACAAGCGATCCTTATGCTACTCCATAGCGGTGATATGTACCTACTTTTATAAATTTATGCTTCTTCAAAATTCACATCCCGACCGCTCGTTAAAAAAACAGTGGAAGACACAAAAAGAAAAAAAAAAAAAAAAGGCGGAGCTTTGCCATCTTTCTTTCTCACTTAATTAATGTAACTCCTAATGACACTTTATGATAAACTACTCCACGCTCTCACTCATTACTCACTGTAAGACATATACATTATAATGTTCAACCAGTCAAAAAGATCTTCCTTTATTAATAAACAAAACGCACTCTAATCTTTTTGTCTCTATTATAATTATTAAATAGTGATGAACTTGGAGTCTTACCCTGTGCACCTGATCTGGGCACGATACCTCTTGACACTCAATGCTACTTTCCCTTGGTTGTGGTGGATGGCAAACTGGGAATTGCCTTTGATGATCTTGCGACAATATTACAAGACACACAAGAACGATTTATCCAACACAAGAAACAACAACAAGAAGCAGGCCCCACTTTTGAACAACTCACACGAATCATGGTGTTGTTGAAACCTGAACATTATACAGCCATGAACGCAAGGTAAATATAGTTTGTTTGTTTTTTTTTAAAAAAAAAGAAAAGTTGACGTTGGTACTCATCTTGTCTTTTTGTATTATATTGTTAGAAAAGAACTGGTTTTGTCCGGTCAGGTGTCTTTGCAACAAGAACTGAAACTACTTGAATTGATATTTACAATACCCCGAAACACCAAATGCTCTATTGCTTGGCATCACAGGTAATAATAACACAAAATGGCTTGTAAATCTGACCTTCTTCTTTTTCAACATCAACAAGGCAGTGGCTATTTAAGCAAAACATGGAATTGATACAACTTGATTCAGAACTGCAACTCTGTCAACGAGCGATCACATTATACCCACGAAACTACTATGCTTGGAACCATCGACATTGGCTACTTGACTTGATGGTGAACAGCAATGAACGACTGGAACAAGAATACCAACATGCATGTCAATGGATCGAAAACAATGTCAGTGATCATACGGGGATACGCTACTTGGAAGAGGTGGTCAAGATATTGAATAACAATCAAACCTACTCTCTTCACGACTTGCACTTGGAATGGTTGGATGCATTGATCTTACGCTATCCAGGGCATGAATCTCTTTGGTGCCATCGGCGGTACTGTGCTATACTTTTTCCATATGTGAAACATGACCAACAACACAAGTTTATACAAAGTATCATGACGGATCAACACAATTCATCATCGGACACTCAAAAGCTGTTGGCGGCGAAATTCGGGCTGTGGTTATGTCATTTGGTAAGATTAAAGGGATGGATTGACGGCTTTTTTTTTAATTGGGTTAATGAATTTGTCTTTATGCTTTTTTTTTTTTTAGGATATGAATCAAGAATCTAGACAAGACCCTTCTTTGGTAGACACCTATTTGGAACAAGTGCAGAAAATGGAAACCACACCGATCTATCTACATCATTGGAAACAACACTTTGGACCATACGTTGCAGGATGAAAGATTAGATTAGATTAGAATAGTATGTATCATGTTTTGGTTTATTGGTTTATAATAATAATAAAAAGTACCTTCTTTTTAGAAAAAAAAAAAAAAAAGTAACAACATTTAATAAAGGGACGGCGGGGACTAGAATAGATTGGATTGATGCAGGATAATGACCGACATATGGAACAGAAAGAATAGAAAAGTAATGACATATATCTATATTTGACGCCTCGTATAATCATTCGTTGTCATTCGAAAACAGAACATGTGTATTAACTGACGTGATGTTGGAAAATTGCATGAATGTCGGGATTTGAATTTTTCGGGAAGGGGCTATTAAATCATCATATCATACAAAATATCGAAACAATGTGAGCCTATGTCTTATTACATCGTTCATTAACAAATTATAAAGCTAAAATGCATACTTTGCATCATCAAGCACAAATGATACCGCTCTTTTCTCAGAATAGTCTACCTATGTTTGTCTTTTCGTTGTATGCCCCTGCCTTTTTTTCGATACATATATACATACATAGTAAGACTCATTGAATTTTTAATAGTTTGAATCAAAATAGTCGAACAAGATCATGTAATTTGAGTGTCTTCACAATCAGTGCGCAATAGATCAAGTTTTTGTGGGGATAGAGCTATGGCCATCCATCCTTTACATTCTCATACATGATGTTATTGTTAATTATAGAATGGATGATGGATGTTATTTGCTTTTTTTGTTTTTTTTTTATTGGCACATGATGACGAAGTAAAAAAGAATCCCTTTCTTCTCCCCGTTGTCCCTCTCTTTTGGGTATTTATAATTAGTATAAGGACCGTCATTGCATCGGAAGTAAGAATAGTGACGGGAGAGAAGAGATTCCATCGTTTATAGAAAAACCATTTAGTATATAAACCAAGTTCTGTTTTATCCCCCTTTTCTTCTCACATTTTCTGTCAACTTTTGCATTAACTTCATATTCAAATCCCGCCCCCTTTTTTTTTTTTACATATACTTCCAATGCACTCAAAATTTAATTCAACTGTGGATCTATCTACACATGGTGAAGATGATACACATACATTATACCCAGAAAGCCATACAACTATTGGTAGTACTTTGGTTGCTCATTCAAAACGTAAGGACAATCAAACCCTTAAAGAAAGAGGCAGAAAATAATTCAAATTCCGCCGACCGAGACTCATTCCTTTTTCTTTTTTTTCAAGTTTATCGCATGCTGTTGGCTCGACTACCTAAATCCGATCATGCAGATTTAGAAAAAGACGACGAAAAACCAGATATCATAGACAGTGAGCCTAAAGAGCTGCGCAAAGAAGAAGATGAAATAGAAGAAGATCCTTACCGATGGGTTATCATATTCGGTGGATTCCTTGCTCAAGCCATTTGTATCAGTCCACTTTCGAGTTGGTAAGTTATCGGCGTTTTAAAAAAGAATAACCATTCGCTGATCCATCCCTTTACTTTTTTTTTTCTTTCGCCTGTGTCACCTAATTTTTTCAGGGGTAAGTTTGAACAAATACAAAATGGACAACTCATACTAATTTTCTTCTTTATAGGTGTAATGCAAGATTATTATGATCGTCAAGTATTTAAAGGAACAGTAGATTCCACCCTCTTGTCCTTTGTGGGTACCATTGGGTTCAGTTTCAGTGGGCTTCTTGGACCTGCCAGTCAAATGCTCACCGCAGCCATTGGACCTCGATGGGTGATGTTCATTGGCACAGTCCTCACTACTATCGGGCTAATTCTGGCAAGTTTCTCGGTAGAGGTATATAAATAGAACACATTTTGAGTCATGACTTTGTCTCCCGAATTGTCATCATCATTCATCATTTTTTCTTTTTTCTTTTAGGTCTGGCAATTATATCTTACCCAGGGTGTTATTTATGGCGTTGGTTCTGCATTAATTAACCTTGTAAGGAAGATGATATTTTTGATCCCGCCCTTTTTGAATCATTCCTCACAAGATCTCGGTTTTTTCATAGGTTTCCATGTCCGTTTCTCCCCAATGGTTTGAACGTCGTCGAGGTCTTGCTATGGGCATTATGTTTAGTGGTGCCGGTGTTGGTGGTTTGGTCACACCCTTCTTGATGAATGCCCTGAATGAAAAACTTGGTGGAGCATGGTAATTCGGGATTTGAAAACACGGAACTCCGATCATGACTAAATTCATGCAACTTTATAATAGGTGTTATCGTATATTGGGAGTCATCAACTTTGTATTCAGTATGCTTTGTACGGCCATGTTCAAAGAAAAGAAAGACAAGAAGAAGATGGAATTGGAAGATGCAAGTTCTACCACCGATAAAAAACGATCCCTTGGATGGAGAGATATGATTGACTTTAGCATTTGTAAAGAAGCCAACTTTATTATTCTTTGTCTTGCTGTAAACTTAAGCATCATGGCCTACTTTGTTCCTGCCTTCTTCCTTCCTTGTAAGTATCATGTACATTATCTATTCCTCCCCAACTAACTTGAGAGTTATTTTTAGCTCATGCTACCAAATTAGGACTCAGCCCTTCCCAAGGCTCTGTCCTCGTGGCAGTGTTTTCAGCAGTGGGGATCGTTGGCAGAATCATGGCGGGGTATGAAATCAAGACAAAAGTTGCATGATGGAAGAATGACATTAACTTTTTTTTTCTATTTTTTGACACATTATAGCTACTTTGGTGATCGTTTGGGTGTCTATAACATCTACACTCTCTTTTTACTGCTTGGTGGTCTTAGTTCCTTGTTCATATGGACATTTGCCACCGACTTTGCTTCATTGATGATCTTTATTGTCGTTTACGGCTTAATGAGTGGTGCAGTTTTTGCATTAAGTAAGTTGAGCACCCGAAAAAAAGGAAATCAAATCAGGGCAACCAACCTTTTCTCTCTTTTACGCCATTTTATAGTGGTCCCAATTACAGCCGCCATCACCGGAATGGAACGTTATCCTTCAGCCATCTCATTGCTTTTGTTTTCTTTGACTGCTGCCCGACTGGGACCATCTATGGCAGGTGCCATCCAAAGCGCAACTGATAAGAATTCTTTCTTGGCCCAACAACTGTTCACAGGACTGACATGTGTTTTATCCGCAACTGTTGCCCTTTATCTTAAACTCAAATTGAAGCGTGGTTTCTTTGTAAAAGTATAGTTTCGTTCACATTCATGTTTTATTTCTCTCTCTCTCTCTTTTTTTTTTTTATCTCCTTGTCTTTAATTTGTTAGTAATACACTCCCCCCTCCTCATTAAATCCTTCTCATTTTTTATGCCCGCCCACCTTGTATTTTAAATCCCGCCCAACCAAGGAGTCTTCTTTCCTCTACACCACACAAAAAGGGCATGACATTGTGTGGATAACACACGCATGCATCTTTTTTAACTCTTTATAAACGTCATTCTTTATTGTAATTAACATAGATAAGGTATCCTTTTCCTCCTGCCTTTGATAAGATAAACTTAAAGAGTCAGTGGGTGTGATATTTTGGTTTCTCTCGTTTACGGGAAAAGCGGGATTTTAATAAATTGGTGAAAGTTCCAACTTCTCAGGTTCTTTTCCTTTTTCTTTTCACATCCCATTAACTCATCAACATCATATTCAACAAAACACATCAAACAAAGATACATTTATCAATATATCCTCGTAATGGAGTTGCCTTGGTCCAACCTACTTGCCATGGCTAATGCTATGACAGGCACTCCTTGGCTATACTTTGTGCTCTATTTACATGTGTCTCTCAACCTGACTTTTTCCCAGATGGGTTTACTCTTGGCTTACCTTTACTTGTTACGATGGATGGCTAACAATACGGTGATATATCTCTTTGATCGACTCTCTCGTCATTATGGTGCCTTCCTCATCTTATTCTCTATTTTGGTTGGACTCTCTGGTTTGTTGGTGTTTATACTATTATCCTCTAATTCATCTCTTTTGGTGGGTATAATTGACTCAAACTCGTCCTTCTACTGGTACATTGTGTATGCCGTACTCACTTTTTTTGGTGCTTTCTATCTCTCTTTGGGTGTCTTGGTGGAAAGTGTGATACTTAAAAGCTGGGGTGAATATCGTATGTACTTTTACGGTAAGTAGACTTTTTCTTCATCTCTTAACCAAAACACGGATTTATTTATAACTCAAACTTTTTATTCTGTATAATAGGACATCATCGGCCATGGTCTGAATGGACGGTAGTGTGTTTGACAGGGACGATTGGGATTCTCTGCTCTGTTATTTCGACACTTGGCGGTGACGATGATCCAGGTGATCTACTTCCTCCTTTATTTGCAGGTATGATTCTCTTGGGTGTCTTTGTGATGTGTGTTATTGCGGTATTTAAGATTCAATCCATGCCTTCGGATCCTACTTGTCTGGGTTTGACTCCATCTACACCATGGTTATTGAAGAATGCGGTAGTACAACCTTCGGATCTCTTACTGCTGCCATCTTACTTTGCTCCTTATAAACCTTACAGTATCTTTGGTGAATCACTCTCTCATATCTCGGAAGAAGATGCCAGTATGGTCCAACGAATGTCAAGTCATCCATCCTTGGTTCGTGAATCCAGTCGCTCAAGCTCACAATCTGGACACTCTTTTACTACTATACCACCAATACCAATCACGAACAACAACAACAATAACAACAACAACAATGGATCATTACTTAATGCATCTGGTACACCTTCTTCTTATGGTGCTATGATGTATCCTTCTTCTAATCCAAACGCAGATACTCTCAATTTCGCACCTCCTTGGCTTGGTACTCATCCATTGACAGGTCGACGTCTCAGTAACAATACATCTTACTCATATGATCCTCTGGGCACTTCTTTTATGGATGATGATGAATTTGGAAGAGATACAATAACAACGACGACATCACAACTACAGCAACAGCAACAACAGCAACAAAGCTCAACTTTACCAGTCTCATCATGGAATACAGTACCCTCTTATGAATTGGCACTCTTCTCGTTTGTCTCTCCGGATATGCCTTCAATTGCCACTCTTCCATTCTTACTGTATTACCTTCATGACCAAGACGATTTAATTCACACAGCCACCAACATGAACCCTTCAACTCGGTATTCAACAGCCACAGCAGCAGCCACAGCAGCACCAATGATGGCTAATACATTTATGCCTGGGCCTCTTTTAATCAATCCTCCTCCAATCGACTACTGGAAACTGCGGTCTCTTCAACTGACCATGTTTTTATTGGGATGTGTTTCGGCCATGCTGCAGGTGTTTTTATTTGTTTATCTTTATGATTGTCTGGATCTTCCCATGATGGTCATTGGCCTAACTGGTTCCTGTATTATCCTATCCGAAATAGTGTTACTGACAACAGTAACAAAGGTAAAAGGAAGAAAAAAGAGAAAAAAAAAAAAGAAAAAAAGAAAAGCGCATCTCATTCACCTTGTTAATATATATATATATATATATATATATTATTGGATTACTATAGTGGATTCATGGGATGAATTTGACGGGTATGACAACATTGATACATGCCACCTTGATCGTGTGCTCCTTCAGCTTTTTATGGCTCCGACCTTACCATGCCTTCACCACAGTTGCGGCATTTATCCTACCTCTTTTACAAAGTAAGTACAATCATTCCTGGAGACCCCCCTCATTCGCCATACTAATTTCTTTTCCTTTTTTATCTGATTCTTCAGGTGGGGTATTCTACCTGGCATGGCTAGTAACTTCCGATCGTATCAATACTTTGGTTTGGTCAGACTCTCAACGCATCTTCCAACGTGCCATCTTATCTACCTTGTTTTGTACTTTGGGGCCAATGGTGGGTGTCATTCTGACAGGCTACCTCATATCAGATGATCTTCAACCATCCTCCTTTGCTTCGGTTTATCATGCATCTATCGGGTTATCGGCGCTTAGTTTTGTCGTCTCTTGGGGTTGGTCAACTGACGAATGATACCACAAACATACTTCCCTTTCCACCATTTGTAATCTACCCCACCCACCCTTATGTATAATGACCGCTACGGTTATCCTTTGTACATACAAACTGTTTACATTTACTTTATCAATCAACCAATAATAAAAATCAATAAACTATCTTTATGTATGATTTCATTTTAAATGTAACTGTCTTTTATTTATAATTTAATGTGGGGTAGGAATAATCTATGTGTGATTTAAATGTATGCATAAATGATGTCTACTATGTGGAGGGGATGCTGTTCTATGACTATTTATCTATCCAAACTTTTGTCGTAGCTTGTCATATTGTCGTTTGTCCTTGATAAAAAGAAAGAAAGAAAAAAAAATATCATGAGTAATCAAGGGAGATCGTGAATTCAATGATGATATCACTTACATGTGGTAATACACTTGGTGATACACGAGTGAAGGCAGTATCAAAGTGTTCCATAGTGACAAAAATATCGTCTGCTGCTGCTGATTTATCCAATACTGTAACTCCATGTTGATAAAACTTGCTTCGTAAGGATGCCACAGCACTTTCCCGTACCAGAGAAGCCAAATCCGCACCACTACAAAACAAAGAAAAACAAGTGGTTTAGTTACATTTCTAGTTTAGACACCCTATCCTGTCATTTACCTGAATCCTTCACATCGTTGATCATCAGCAACCGTTTTCAAGCAAATCTCCGATGCCAAAGGTGTATTCTTGGTCAGTTTGGTTAAAATATCCAAACGTTCAGCGGGGGTGGGTAGTTCGACGTAAAGAAGTTTGTCCAGGCGACCAGGACGAAGCATAGCAGGATCAATCATATCTAGTGAAGAAAAAAAAAAAAAAAAAGGATGAGAGGTTTGTTACAGCTAGGTTCCCCTCGTTTTTATCTTACCAGGACGATTAGTAGCAGCAATAACATAAACTTGACTTCGGTTTTCAGCACCATCCAATTCAGTGAGTAAGGTATTGACCACCCGAGCAGAAGAATCAGTTTGTTGATCATCACGTCGTGAGCATAAAGCATCTAATTCATCAAAAAAGATAACACAAGGTGCAGAAGCTCTAGCCCTGGCAAAGACTTGGCGGACTCCACGTTCACTTTCACCAACATACTATATCCAATTCATAAATAAAAAGTTAATCATCTTCCTTCATTACAACCTCGCCCCCTTTCCTTACCTTGTTCAGTAATTCGGGACCCTTGACAGAGATAAAGTTGGTATTACTTTCATTAGCCACCGCTTTAGCCAAAAGAGTTTTACCACAACCAGGAGGACCCCATAATAAGACACCTGCAGGGGAAGTGATTCCAACACGTTCAAAGAATTCAGGATGATTGATTGGTTCGACCACCGCCATTCGTAATTCGTCACGCACATATTGAAGAGCACCAATATCATCCCAAGATACATCAGGCACCGTGGCAAATCCTTCACGTTTCGATGATGGTTGGACTTTGGTCAATGCGATTTGGAAATCATCTTGGGTGATTGCCAAAGATTCCAATTGAGCGGGGGTGAGAGGTTCGCGATGGGTTTTGATAAAGTCAGATATCGCACGAAGTTGTTCCAAAGCAGATTGTGATTCGAATTCTTCTACTGATGTTGTCTTGATCGCCTTGTTGGATTCATCGATGGTTGGTTCTTCTTCTTCTTCTTCTTTAGTAGTAGTAGTGGTGTCGACTTTTGTCATAGTGGTATCGTCAATATCCATAGCATTATTATCGTCATTTTCATCGTTCGTTTTGTCCTTTTCAGCTGTTTTGTCGGAAGAATCCATGTCGTTGTCGATCATTGTTGTGGATGCTAGGTTGAGTGAGATAAGGCGCAAGTGCTTGAAGATCCGCTTGACTGCGATCACACCGGCAGTAGTAATCAATGCTTGGAGATCGGCACCAACATAACCAGGAGTAGCTTTAGCAAGTGCGGCAAAATCAAAATCACCTTCCAGACGTAACTTGCCCGACAACACGGATAAAATCCTATATAACAGTAATACAAAAAGTTTCTTTAGTTATTCCTGATTTGTTATAATGATCTGTTTACTTACTTTTCCCGAGCTTTTTCATCAGGTACACCCATACTGATTTCACGATCAAACCGACCAGCTCGTCGAAGAGCAGCATCCAAAGAATCAGGTCGATTAGTAGCACCTATAATCATCACTGGTTTGTTATCTGTCTTGTCCCATGATAGATCTATGATACAGTATAAAAAATAAAGTTCAGTACACAAAGCCCCCCCCCAAAAAAGTCGGTTATATCTTACCATCCATGCATGTCAGTAATTGAGCAACAATCCGACGTTCCATTTCTCGTTGAGCAGTCTCCCGTTTTGGTGTAATGGCGTCAATTTCATCAATAAACAAGAGACAAGGTGCGTTTGACTAGAAGTTGGCAAATAGATAAAGATCATTTTGAGTCAAATGTTAATTAACTGGGGGAGGGGTTCTTTACCTTTGCATCTTCAAAGACATCGCGGATTTTCTTTTCAGATTCACCAGACATACCAGAGACAATGGAAGGAGCCGATATATTGATAAAAGGGACTTGTAATTCCTAGTATTTCAGAAAAAAAAAAAAAGTCATCCTAGTCAATTAAATAGTTCTTATATATATATATATCTTTTTCTTATTCAACCCATACCCCAGCAATGGCATGAGCCAATCGTGTTTTACCACAACCAGGAGGACCATGAAGCAAAACACCACGAGGAGGTTGAACACCAGTATGAATATAAACTTCAGGATGAGCCAAAGGCATAGCGATTAATTCCATGATTTCTTCAATACATTGATCAATACCGCCAAGGTCAGATAACTTTGCCGAGGGAATGAATGCACTTTCACGTCCTTCACCTAACATCAAAAAAAGGTCAATCCATTCTTTCCCTTTTATTATTTATCAATTACTTACCTTTTTGTCTCTTTGCCGATCCAGATCCAGTCCCCTTTGTTCGTCGTTTTCCTGTAGATTTGACTTCATCGTTCGTACTCTTTTCAGCGTTGGTAGGTTCTTCTTGTGTTGTTGAGGGAGCAGCAGGTGAGGCGGGTGATTCAGGAGTCGATTCAGGTTTGTGTAAGTTCCATAAATTGGTGACAGACTTGTTCATGGCATTGTTCTTTTGAGCAGGCTGATGTTGATGGTGTTGTGAGAAGTGAAGAGTGGTGTTGTTAGTATCATGCGTGGGTGTTGATGGCAGGTATTTCGACAACCAAGATTTCTTTTCACTCACTATAGCATATTCTGAAAGTTCGTCGTCATCTTCAGATAGTTTGATTCTATTAAAATAACAGTAAACAATGGAGTGAGTATGTATCAAGGTATTTTACCACACCTGTCAAAAACTTACTCATCTTCGTCTTCGCCAGATAGTGTTGGATCAAAGTTTTCTAAAACTATAAAGGATTATTGGGTAAAAAATTAAATTAATATACACATATCTTTCCTTTCTTTTTACCTTTTTCAATAGCTTGTTCCACTTGTCGTTTCTTCATTCGTCGCAGGGAGCTGTCAACAGTTTGGACATATTCCAAAAGAGATACCAGATTCCAATCAGAGTTGCCTTGTTCTTTGTATTGAGTAAAGTATTTGGTAATCTTGAATTCCAAGGATCTAGATAAACGACCCTGAGAGCCTCCACCCGATTTATTAGATCTATGCATTAAGTATGTGGGAAGAGAAAGAAAAAAAGTAAAAGAAGAATCTTTTTTTTTTTTTTATTTGAGGCGCCCAGCCACAGTCAGACCGAAAAGCGGGATTTGAAAACCGACAATGCTCCATCCGGGGAAAGAAAATGGGACCAAGCTCGTAATCAAAATGAATTTCCTCCTTCTTTTTTGTAATTATCATGGCTAGAGTAAGTACATACTTTGAAATGGATATCTACATAGACAGGCTCTTCCAATACACTAAACTACATCACAACACCATAAAATAATCGATTATTGACAACTGAAATTACAATGAGATGGATGGATGATGGATGATTGGTATTGAGTAAATTTCTATTAACTGATCATCTATCTATCTATCTATCTATCCATCCATCCATCCATTCGATATATACGATATATCTATTCACCCAATCAACAAATGAACACTTTTTATTAACGAATCCAATCGAAACATACATCTGCCAAAATCGAATCCACCCATCTTTAATCGACAACCTCATTTAGCGAAATTGGACAATATCACCAGAGGGACATCATTACCTACATCCAGGAACACAGATCAAACCTACGACCTTGATACGAGGATACGGAAGAGCCTATTCTATGCTAGACAAGACTAATGGACATTTGCTGTCTTTAATGGAATAGTGCGGGGAACTAATTAACTGACCTTTTTTTTTTTTTCTTCTTCTTCCATAGTTCCACGAATATCAAGTGGTGGGTCGCAAGCTCCCTTCCGAGCAAGACCGTACTCCCAAGCTTTACCGCATGCGTATTTTTGCTCCTAACGATGTGGTTGCCAAGTCTCGCTTCTGGTACTTTTTGGCCAAGCTCCGCAAGGTCAAGAAGACTGCTGGTGAAATCGTGTCTGTGAACGAAGTAAGTTACTGGTTGCATAAAAAAAAAAACCAGTAATAGATAGTCTAATGCACTTTTTAATCACCTGATAGATCTTTGAAAAGCGCCCTGAACAAATCAAGAACTTTGGTATCTGGCTCCGATACGATTCTCGCTCTGGCACTCACAACATGTACAAGGAATACCGTGGTATGTCTCGTGTTGAAGCTGTTGGTACTTGTTATCAAGATATGGCTGCTCGTCATCGATCTCGTTTCGGTAACATTCAAATCATCCGTGTTGCTGAAATCGCTGTTGCTGATGTCCGTCGTCAATACATCAAGCAATTGTTGACCCCCAAGCTTGCCTTCCCCTTGCCTCATCGCCTCCAACGTGTCCAAAAGGCCAACCGCTCTCTTTACCAAGCCAAGCGTCCCTCTACCTTCTATTAAACAATCTCCTGGCCTGGTCGGGTGTATCTTCAATGCTTTACTCCCCCTAGTTAGTCTTATTTATTAGTGGATTAGGATCTACCTTGTTAATCAGAAATAAATAAATGTATTACATCAACCTTTGGTCTTTATTATTGTGGATGTGTGTGCATTGATTATAACTAACTGGGTGCAGGATTGACAGCGACGTCAAAATTGAAGCGCCGACTTTAAATTTAAAAAGGGTCTCTCAGAAAAAAAAAACACGTCCACACTTCTCTTCCCAACATACTTCTTCAAATCTAAATAATGTCTTCAGCAACACCAATGGATGTTGATTCAACATCTTTCACTAAAGAAGACAACTATGTTTTACCTTGGTAAGTAGAAAAGAAGACACTTTAAAGCGACAAAGATTGACTAACCTTCTGCTTTTAATTGATTTGTTATTAGGGTGGAAAAGTATCGACCTATTGTACTAGATCATATTGTTGGGAATGAAGAAACAGTGGCTCGATTGAAGGCCATTGCACGGGACGGAAATATGCCTAATATTATTTTGACGGTAAGTTAAAGAACTAGATGCAAACACTATGAATCTAACTTTTTTTTTTTTTTTTTCTCTTCTGGTGGTGTTGTTGATAGGGCTTACCAGGTATCGGGAAAACCACAAGCATTCTCTGTTTGGCACATGAACTATTGGGACCAGCATATAAAGAAGCAGTATTAGAATTAAATGCTTCTGACGATCGGTAAGAAGATATATGGATTGACAAAACGAGACTAATGACTTAATTATATTACTGTTGACTTTGTATAGAGGTATTGATGTCGTTCGAAGTCGAATCAAGGCTTTTGCACAAAAGAAGGTGACTCTACCTGCTGGACGACACAAGATTATCATTCTCGACGAAGCTGATAGGTAAAACCTCAACAAAACAATAGACACCACCACCATTATAATCTCTGACTCTTGACTCTTTTGTTTATATGTATTTGCATCTAGTATGACAGGAGGTGCTCAACAAGCTCTTAGACGAACTATGGAAATATACTCAAACACAACCCGATTCGCACTGGCATGTAATCAATCCAACAAAATCATCGAACCTATTCAATCACGGTGTGCCACCTTGCGCTACACCAAATTGTCTGAATCCCAAGTATTGCAGCGATTACAAGAATTATGCACTGCTGAAAACGTAAGTTACCTTCCCCCCCCCACCTCCTGATAAACATACTGATTATCTTTTTTTTTTCTTCCAGGTATCAAACACTGATGATGGATTGGAGGCATTGATATTTACAGCAGACGGTGATATGCGCCAGGCGATCAACAATTTGCAATCAACACATTATGGGTTTGGCCACGTCAATGGGGAAAATGTCTTCAAGATTTGTGATCGACCTCATCCAATTCTGATTCAAACCATGATCAAGTATTGTGCCGATGGTGATGTACGGGCGGGTGGCGATCTGATTCGGGAACTCTACCTCAAGGGATACTCTGCTCTGGATATTGTCACCACCATGTTTCGGGTCGTCAAAAGCTTTGACGAGTTAGGGGATGGACTTCAGTTGGATTTTTTAAAGGAAATCGGATTCGCCCATATGCGCATCATGGATGGATACCAGAGTCTGCTGCAACTGGCCGGTCTGATTGCGAAGCTTTGTCAGGTCAAGTCCTCCAACAAGGTGTAGTCTATAGTATTCTAGTCTAGTCATCATTATCATTATCATCATTGTGTTATCTTTAATCACTATTGTTGTTATTAATAAAATGGCGGTTGTCTTTATTTACAATGTATAAAATATGTCTATAATATCTACATGGTGTTTGAAAGGGGGTGGGGAGTTTTAGCATGTATAACTAACTAGTGATCAAGGGGATATATATTAAATGTAATGGTCAATTACAAGGTTACTGGTATATACTGGGGATCTTTGGATCATATTCTATAATCATGTTAATACAGTTAGAGATGTTGCGACTGGTCAAGTTTTCGTTTAATATAGACTTACGGGCTTCATCCAAGAGAGTTTGATTCTTCACACACTCTTGAATCCACTTGGTGGTGATAAAATAAGGCGGCTGTTCACTATAATCAAAAGAAGAAGAGGTATAAGTTGGTTAAATAAAAGTACAGAGTCGATATCACCCTACTTACGATGTGATGAGTCGGGTTGCTTTCGCAATGTCAGTACTGCCTAGGTTATCTTGTAAAACTACATGTGTAATTGTAGAGTTGTTCTTGTCAAAGACAACCTTACCACCATAAAACCGGATCAAGAGAGACATGCTTTTCATCTTGTCCACGAAATGTTGTTGCTTCACCCATTCGATCGTCAATGGTGTCGGTCTGTGATTGGTATCATTGTCGTTATGATTTTCAGATTGTTGCTGCTGGTCAGAGTTAAAAAAGTATATATTGAGGCCGTTGAAAAACATCCCGGGGAGTCCATCACTGTTAAAGTACCGTCGTCGTATGTCGTTCACATCTGAATCGCAGATCTTATCAGGCACATTATCCCATATCTATCAATAAAAATAACCAGTTTTGTCAATGTTTATTCTATATGTTCTTTTCATCTTCATCATGACATACCTCTTTCAGACTTTGGTCAGTGGCATCAATCATGTAAAAGTCGCCATACGGATCCAACTTGAGCCTGAATTCTTGTTCTGTTTTGGCAGTGGTAAAAAGCATATACCTAAATGATCGAGTGAAATAAAAAGTTGAGCATGAGTAAAGTCCTTTTTATATGCAATTTATCCTTACTTTGGTAGCAATGAAATCATATGTTGCCCATCAATGCAGTCAGTGATCCATCGAGGCAGGATGATATCGCATGATTTGCGATGAATGATGCTATCTACACGGATATCTACATGAATAAGAGGGATTAGACCAGAATACTTTAGTATCATCACCGCCGTATTAGATACAAGTACTTACTGTGTTTTCCTGCAATCACATAGTTGGCCCTTTCATCTGTTTGGACAAATTCCCCGCCATTTTCCTTGATCATATATTCCAATTTGGTTTTGTTGAGATCATCGTTGGTTCCATTAATAACGTCTATAAAAAAAGGTTTAATGATCATTGTTAATCAGCTACTTCGTACTTACAGAATGTTTTCCCATCGAACAATGATGATGATCGGCTAATGTTCCCGGTTGTCACACCTTGTTGACTTGGCATCAAACTAAAAGAGCTCGTCTATGGTTGAGTATGTAAGTAAAACAAGTCAGTATCAAGATACCATATGACAAAATGGTTTACACTTACCAAAGATCTCCCTTTAGTCACCCGTTGTTTCTTTGTATTCAGTCTACCATAAAAGTAAAGGTTCAAGTGGTCATTGGATTGCACTGTATCATTTGATTAAATGTATACTTACGTCAAATCCTTTTGTGAGAAGGCTTTTCGTTTTTGTCCAGTAGATCGCCGGGTTTGTAACATTTCTATATAGTGGAAAGATTGATAATTTAGTATCAAGGCAGAGAGGATCTATTTGTATTTTCATTTGCCTCTTACCAGAGTAGGTCAATACTTCCTTCCAAGATTTATCGTGTCTGAATCGAACGAATCGTGGAAAGCGTAAAGTACAACCGGCACCCCACATTTCTAGCATAAATATTGATAGAAGGTAGAGTTAATAAATCATGATCCTAGGTATTAAATTATAAACGCATACTTACGTGAAAATACAATTTCAGACGCCTTGACTTCGATCACTGCAGCATCGCGGATGTTGTTTACGATTACATCGGGTACTTCGGTTGATTTTTCAGGATGTGATAACCATGATGGAATGTTTTTGCTGTTGTACTTTTGAATGTTTCGAAAGAATTGTCCAAATTCTTTGATTTGATTAATAGAGAATCCAGTACCTATCATGCTAAAAGACACAAAGCTGTCAAATTATATGTGTTAGTTCATAGTATACATTTATTAGCCCCCACACCACTGCTTGGTACTTACTGAGGTTCATCAGATGCTGATTTTCTATCATCCCGAAGAGCACACATGTATTGAGCAATTTGATTTCCTCGACGCCCAGTCCCATATTTTCCACCTATAAAACAAACATTGGTTAGCAGCTTCATATTTTGATGGGATTGATCATTCACCTATAACAAGGAGGTCGCAGGTTTCACCAAGAGAATCAAAGTATTCGGGTTTAATCTTAATCCAGGACTTGTTTCGTTCGCCGCATTCATATCGAGATCCCGGGTTTTTCAGAATAATACCTTCTTGCCTGAAAAGTGATGATTCGTTAGTTTCATTTTTTTTTTTTTTTTTTTTTTTTTTTTTTTTTTTTTTTTTTTTTTTTTTTTCATCGTTACCTTTGATCCACTACAATGTTCATTTCATCGATAATATCTTGTTCTGATGTCCGTTCCTTGTATTCCAATATATTGAGATAACCCCGATTTTCAGTGAGTACATTGTTGAGTAGTTTTCGTCGATCTGACAGTGCGTAGTCCACCAAATGAGTACTGTTGTAATATACAATATCGAAGACAATGACTACAGATTATGTGATGTGAGTTAAAATCAAGATTTTTCTTCTGCTTCGTACCCCACCCCTCCTTATTACGTACAGCATGGCCGGGCTTTGTCAGGATCAAGAGATTCATCTAGATAAAGACAAAAAAAAAAAAAAGTTTGAGTTACACCAAACTGGGCAGTATTAGATCATGATATACCTTTTGCTGAAGTTTTTAAAGTACCAAAGGGTAAATACACGTCCAGTTTCGGATCGTATGCTACCATTTCACCATCTAGAATCAAACTTTTAGTTATATAGTTGTTAGTAAAATGCAAAATGAAGAATATATTATCTGATAACATACCTTTTTGCCTTTTTCAAACAACCTGTGATTTCATAAGCCAGTTTTCCTTCATCCATCGAGCTTGCACCATAAAGTTGTGTGTAATCAGTCGCTTTTCTAAAAGAGAGAAAAGAGAATGATGGCTAAGATGCTTGTATGTCATATGATTGTTGTTTTACCTTGAGAACCACTTAAATTTATGCGTTGATGATTCATAATGCATTTGCATTCGTTCCCCGTCGATTTTTTCTTCCACGTAAAAGATGCCTTTGTGTTTCACATATGTCAAATCCTTTGGCTGTCCCTTGAAACCTAATTGTGGTTTAAAAGGTTGGAAGAGGCCGATAACCTACATTAAATAAAATAAAAAGCAGTTAGTTTGTTCATCCATCAGTTTATGCTAGAGTACTTACGGATTTACCAAGTTTCGTAGTGGGATTTTGGAGATCATCGCACACTTTCTTGAGGTTGCTGCAAACACTATAGAGTTCCCGTGCTTGAGGGTGGAAGACATCAAAGACAGAGTTTTCTGACATGCCCATTTTGAGATCCTTCAAGACAATACGAATCAACCAGCGTTGTTCAAATGCAGTATAGTTGTTGACCACGTGTTTATAGATTGCCGTCTTCTTCTTTTCGTCGCTTGAAGTAAAAAGTTGTCAGTAATGTTATTAAAAATAATGAGCAAATGCTATTTACCTTTCCGATCGATTTAGTGTATCCAGTAGGTCGTTCACATCTTGCACCGTCTGGGTAGGAGTGGTTACTGTAGAGCGGCGTTCAATGATATCAGTGGCAATAGACGCAAAGTCACCTGTAGTTTTCTAATAATACAGAAAGAAGAAGAGGTTGGACTCCTGTAGACTTTTTTTTTTGTTTTTGTTCATTTACCACTTTTGCTGATACTGAGGGTAGTTTCCATTTAGTGAGATTATAAGCATCTTCGGATTGAGAACCCAAGCCCAGTACTTCAATGTAAGTTTTGGCTAGTTTCGTTTCTTTAATACCATATCTTGTTCTATCCAGCTTGATAAAAGAGAGAGAGAGAGAGAGAGAGAGAGAAAAAAGATTAGTAGATACATTCATGAATTAAACCTGTTACTTACGTGAGGTAAGAGCAAGCGCATGACAGGATAAAAATCGTCACCACATTGATGTCGCCAGCCGTAAAAGAATTTGCTGACCAGCCTCTTCTTTTCATCGGTGCCTCGTGTTTCATTAATCAGTTGTACTAGTTTGCAGACCTGTGTAAATAGAGGTGAGGCCATTGTTGCTGAATCCAACCAACTGTATATGTGTAGGGAAGAAGAAACAAGAAAAAAAAAGGTTTGAGAATTTCGCAGATTTTGAATCTTCTGTCGGGCTTTAAAGTGTAAAAAGCATGATGATCCTTCTAACGATCACTGTGCAACTGGGAATAAATGTCTACCTGTTGGAATCTGTGTATAGGACGTGTGTATGTTTGTTTTATCCTATCCTCGTTTTCCACAAAGATATTAAGATCAAAGAAGTGGTCAAGATAAAGCATGAGGTTTTATTTGTATGATGCGAATTGAGAATAAAGAAGATAAAAGGGGAGAGAGAGAGAGAAGGGAATAAAAGATCTATAGTACTAAAAATGGATACAGTTCTAATTACATCAAGATTTTAACCCTGCTATTAGATATCAGCCGCCACCACCTTTGCCATGTTTAATCTGAGTTTGCTAATATCCGTTGTCGTTGAGGTATCTTGTCCTTGCATAATCCCTTGGTAGATACGTTCCCTAGATTGTGCCCATGTCCTGTGAATGTCTTCTTCAAAAGCAGCTTCCGAATCGTGAATAATCTACAGAACATAAAGAGACAAGAGTTATATCATAAAGTTATTGACCTTTTTGTTTTGTTTTTTCCTACCTCTTGTTGTTCACTATGCACCAATTCAACAATAGTCTGTGTTCGTTTTTGATGAAAGTAAACATCCACGTTTGTATCTTGTATAGGCTGTCGTTGTTCGATGGGTACCCCTAGATGGATAGTACCTAATTCCCGCATCAGGACTTGACTATTCACACCACTTTGTGCTAAAAAATAATGCCTACGTTAAAAAAGGCCCCAAAATATTAGTCAATATATTCTTTTTCGTATTCTCTTCTTGTCAAAACGTACGCACGAATGTCCACATTGTCGTCCTTTGGTTGTGTTGTTTTGTTAGATAGCACCTTTGTTAGTGAGTCGATTTGTTCCAAGTCACGGTCAATCGATGGTAGTTCTTGATGGTTGACCATGGAGGCCTGTAGTCTGGATCGCTCCAAAATTTGCTTCAGCATGGTGGATTGATCGGCTGATTGGTAAACCATGGTGATTTAAAGAGGATAGATTGAAAGGACAAGATAGTAAAGCGGAAGAAAGACAAGTAAAAAGTCTCGTGAAAAACAAAAAATCACACTCAGTGGAGATTTTGAGAATTAAAATCCCGTCTTCCCTCTCCCAATATCACGGGTCAGCTTCAAATTCCGACAGCCCAAAGACGCAGGTTCATTAAATGCGAACTAGGATGACCAATGTCCTGTATAAGATTGTTATAATTTGACAATGCATAGGTTTTGATCATCTGATTTTTTCTTTTTCATATCATATAAAAGAGCCTTGTAAATTCTTTTCAACTTACATTTGGGATGTCCACCCCTTTAACAAACAACAACAACATGTCGGTCAATTCTTGGAATGAGAATATGGCTGGCAACCCTCCTTTGAGAGGGAATCGTACGAGATTTTGGCCAAAGGTAAGTGAAAAAGAAAAGGAAAACACATACTTGCACATAATACGAGCTGATATTTCATTCTCCGCTTATTCATCGAAATATTCAAGTTGCCTCCAAAGACGGATACAACGATCTGACCTGAGTGATTCTTTTTTTTCTTTTCTTTTTTTTTTTTTTTTTTTTTTTTTTTTTTTTTCCAAAGCAAAGATGGTTAGGAATTCCCCATAGTCAGTTTAATTATTAGCATTGGTTGATAAAGTTTGCAAGCAGGATTTTTAAAAGTAGGGACCGGGGTTTCTAATTCTTAAAAATCATGCAAAGAGGAACCAACACATGGCCTGCGTCTTTAATCCAGTTCCACCACAAGTACAATTATTTCTTCCCAAATCATCAATATTGAAGACATTTAAAAAGCTTTTATTATTTGAAGAGTGAGTGTGTGTATGCATGTAACTATGTGTATATATGTGATAGCAAAGAGTAGTCATCAAATGAGAGTATGCTATAATAGATGTGTGTAATATTGAGGGATAACTATACATAAAAAAAGTGAATAAGAAGGTATAAATCAACATATTTGTAATCATAGTGAAGTAAAGGTATAAGAAGGAGAAGAGTGTGGGGGTCGCGGTGTTGAGAATCCAGAGAAAGGTGTCTGGTTACCATCGTCTATAGGGGTGTCATCATCAGGCACACCATTGCTGTCAGTTGTTTTGTTGCTATTCTTGTCCTTGTCGCCAGGAAAGTTTGGACAGCTTTTATTGGTTTTCATATGACCCAGCTGGCCACAATTTCCACATCGCCGCTATAAGAAGAAGGAGAATCATTAGTATAACATAATTCATTTCTCTTGTTCTTTTTCTTTTTCTTTTTTCTTTATCTTACCATTGCCCCTTCACGTTTACCGCGCATCAAACCCAGGACAGGGTTCTCGGCCAAAGCTGCTGTTTTCGATAGTTGTCTTTGTCGTCTTCGTTCCGCCATCCTTTTGAGCTTCTCCAACTGGTGTTGAGTCTGTTTCTTCATCCGGGCATTCTTTTCGCGGCTATTAGTAGGGTCTATTGCTTCCAAGCTACATTTATTCAGGTCAGGGTTAGTTATAGACAGTCATCAAGTCATTGCCATCACTTTTGCACTTACTTTGCCGCATTTTCCATAATCAGTTGTCTTTGCGCCAGGTATGCTTTGATAACAGCTGGATCTTTTACGACTTCCACTACAATTTTAATTACACCAGTGTCGTCCCGCATATGTCTTGTAATTCGAAGTTCCCGATTCCGATGTTGTATTTGAGAGCTGTAACTTTCTGCTACCGAGAGATTATCATCTATCATGTCGTCGTAAAGGCCCTCCGATGTCGCCCGGTTATATCGTCGATTATGTCGCCAATCCATATTATCTGGCTAATGAGACAAGTCATAAAAAAAAGTGACGTATTAGTCGAGTATCATGCAAGGTTCAGATTATAATTATATTCGATTCAGTTGATACTTACTGTCAGGGGACTGTTCATCTGGTCCATTTCCCTTTCATCAGCAGATGATTCATCCATAATATCTAGTGGTGAGTATTCAGGCTCTTCAGTGCGACTAAGTGAATTACATTGGGTGTTCCAAATTCGTCCAATCTAATTTCAATAGGCATGAGTAAAAGTTTAGTAGAAGGAATATGTTATAACAATAGTTCATTTACCTCTTCTTTATAGACTTGCTGCTGTTCCGCCACATTATATCGATGAGCGCTCTTGGGTCTTGATTTGATTTGAGCTATATGTATAATAACCCCCCCCAAAAAAAACAATCATGTTTAGTCTACTGTTTGTTACGTTTTTTCTTTTTCTTTTCTTACCCAACTTCTTTTCGGCAGATTCCCCGGCTCTTAAGAATATATCTTTCATAGATACACGAATGAAACTGAAGCCTTCACCACAGCCAGTAGGATCTCCATCACCTGAGAGTTTGAGCATCGCTTTGCCTTGACATGCATTGATAAAGTTTCGAGTCGCAAACCAAGGAGCCAGCTGTTGTTCCGTTTCCAGTTGTGAGGTGTTTGAGTCGTCTTGATCTGATGTATCGTTGACATTACCATAACCCAAATCCAGCAAGTGTCGTTCGCCCACCAACATGCTTTCATACAAACATACCATTTCCGGAGTACACATTTGACGCAGTTGTTCTTCCCCAGGAGGCTTACGTTCCGGTCCACCCTTGAGATCTTTGGATTGTCGTACCTTCCAGTATCCACCACCCTTGTCCTTGCTGTGTCGGTTGAATTCCAGAAATTCCTTGAGTCGTTGGCGGACTTGTATATCTTGATATTCTGGAAATCTTGATGCTAATTTGGACATTTTGAGACGTTGTTGAGGATGTTTGTTGATCAATCTATATGCCACAATTTGAAGTCGATTTTTAACGGTAGTTGTTACACGCCGAGATTGAGGACCAGGGACTTCTTGTACAGGATAAGTTTGACCCATGACAAAAATGGCAGGAATTTCACGAAGATAATATCTAGATTGATCACGATGGGTGCTGCGTACCAATAAAAAGTCTGTCGATTTGACTGTATGTCGGAAGAGAGGTGCACGTACCATATTGTTGTACATCACTTGTATCGTTTGTCCTGGTTCCACGTTGCCAAAGGTCATAAAAGGCGATGTATCTTCTACTTCGAGCACAAAGGGTTCACCGAGATCCATCTAAAAAGCTGTAATCAGTAAATATATCCTCCACCCCAGTCATCAATATTGTTTTTTTTTTTTTTTTTTTTTTTTTTTTTTTTTTTTTTTTTTTTGGTTCTTACGTTGGGGACATAGTCATCCTTTGGGTCAGTCTTGCGATAATAGTTGACAATCAAAGTGCCCATGCCGACATTAGATATAATTGGTGGATGTTCTTCCTGGAGAATAAAAATAAAAGTGTCAGTTATGATTTGCCCCCCCCCATTTGATTGTATACTTACAGAGTATTCCATCAATACAAAAGAAGAGGTATCTTTTAAAGATAGATCTTTTGTAGTTCGCATAACCCCGTCATTATCACCAGTAGAGCCCAGTGATCCTCCATTGGAGTTGGCAACACCATCAGCACCAGATATGGAGCCTAACGAGAGCTTTTGTTGTTGTTGCTGTTGTTGCTGCTTTTTAATCTTGAGTTTCTTCTTGATGAGTCGAACCCGGTCAAATTTGATATCAGTGTTGAGAGACCATTGGAATAAATGTCGATGGAAGGATCGTAGTTCAGATTTGGATAGTTTGGTTTTGTATAAGCTGCGGTGGAGTTGTAAAGCAGGTATCGAGTGTTGTACTACAAGCTGACCATGCGTTTGGCGGACTCGGACCACAGCAAAGTTCATATCGTAATGTCGATCGTTGGATATGTTGAAGCGGCTTTGAGGCAGTTTGCTCCGAGAATCAGGATCGCTTGTATAAATCAATGGCATCTATATAATAATAAAAAGGAAGATATAAGTCTCGAAAAGACATAATCATAAATTATGTACTTACTTTAGGTGGTGGCCTTGGATTTGGTTTTCGTCCCTTTTTGACGGCATGCTTGATAGGTAGTAGTTGTTGTTGATTGTCCTCCATCGATTCAGCATCAAATAGCATATGTGGATCATTGAGATCAAAGATCACCTTGATGGATTCTGGGTCAAAAGGTGCTTGATAGTGAAGTCCACTTGGCGCAAATGTCGATTGTTTTCTTGTATTGTCATCCCACATTACCATATTTAGCCAATCCCCGTTATCCAAATCCCTATTACGAATTGTCTTGATTTCGGTGTTGTCATTAATGTTAGTTGTAGGTAGTATTGTTTCATGATTTGCTGTAATTCCATCATGGTAGGGACTATATATATAGGTGAGAAAAAATAATTGTTATCATTGTAGGATCAAAGTTCCTTTTCTATCTTACCTTTCTGTATCATTTCCGTCCCAAAGTATATCCTTTTCCCAAGATTCAAGCATGACAGAGTGATACAAGTGATCCTTGTTTCTAGAGAGATAATCTTGGTAAGGTGATTCATGCGTTGTAGAAGGTTGCCACCCAAGTCGTTGTGACACCTGATCCTCCATATCCATATTATCCATATCGTAGTCCATATCATTTGTCGTAAGTAGTTTCCGGCGTTTGAAGGGTTGATGTAAAAACATGTGCTGCTGATCCAATGCCATTTCATACTGGAATTCATCATTTATAAGGACTAGTATTAAGAGCGAATATATATATATATAAAATGAGAATGATATAAAGTGTTTATACAGTTTCATTCAATTACCTTGATGCTGTGGAGTTTGGAATTTGGTTCGCCGTTTGATCCGGGTCATGAATAGATCCGAAAAGTTCAGCACTTTACCGCGTTCAAATGCAGGGAAAAGCTGGGTGATGTCGACGATGGCTGGAGGAGAAGGTGATGATGATAATGTCGGCAAAGGTGTAGTGGTTTCCTGATGTTGTTGATTCCAAGGAGAACCATTAGATGAGCCCGTTTCGAGTGCGCTAATGTGGTCGTATGAACTGATGTTGTCATTGTCGTAATCATCGTCTTCTTCTAAATGATATCGTTTAGCCAGTACTGATCTTGTTGGTGTAATGCATGGTTTCATCCTTTTTACTGGCATTTTTGGTATCTCGAGTAGTGATCCGGTGCGAGGTTGAAGAAGGTCGGTGGTTCTAACTGAGGGCCGGTGATGGAAGCTTGTTGTCACTGCGGTTGCCTTTACTGCTGTTTCGTCAGGTACTGTTTCGTTAAAGTCAGAGTAGTCGATCGCACTTGCTGCGTGTTGTATTGTGGTTGCATTCTGAGCCAGACATCTTTTAGTCACATTATCCAGGTCGTCTGTGTCTTCGTCGTCCTCTTCGTCTTGGTCGAAATCCACCTGATTCTTGTAGGAAGTTTGTATACCAAAGGTATCCGGATTGAAGATTTGAGAAAAGACATTAGCATCAACGTGTTGTAGAGTTTGCTTCAATTCCTACAAGTGGTTACCCAAAAAGTAACAAGTATTTCAAGTTAAATATCATATTGCTGAGTACATTGTAAAGCAAAGACCACAACTATACCCAGTATTTTCCCAAATCCTTTTCTGCACCCATCAGACTTGTTCTTTATCCCCTGTTGAATTACGCTACTTACTTCATCGAGGTCATTATCAAGTCTTCCCTGTTCATCAACATTCCCAAATAAGTATCCAGCAAGGGACATGAGACCAGTATTTATAAAATACAAAAAGGATAAAGATAGCTTATAAATGCAAAAAGAAGGAAGGAGAAAGACGAAGAAGAAAAAAACTGAAATAATGGAAAACAGGAGATCTTTTCATGTGGACCAATTGTGAAACTCCGCTTCTCGCCCTGCAAAGTGAGTGATAGAAAATCTCACCATGTTGACAGTACTGTACATGGGATAATACCATTTTAACCTTGCCTGTAATAAAAGACTACTCATCAGTTGAACTTTATTAATCAGGAAAGTTCTTACAAAGGACTTTAGTAAAGGTCCATCAAAGGGAACGGTTAATGATGACCCGTCAGGGGATCTTGTATTTTTGGACTCCTGTCGCATTTACCACCTTTTCCATGTAATCAGTTGATGTAATGTATATATGACTTATCATTAAACATTGACATACATTAGTTGTTTACAAAAACCAGTAGCATCTTTCAAGGTGTTGATGAATTCACCATGTAAAAGGTAAAAAACCTTGATTTGGGGACGGCGGGATTTGAAAATGAAGGATAAAACGATAAAGGACTCTGGTCACTTTTTGTCGTTCTTTTTTTTCTTTTTCTCCTCAAAACATTGTCATTCACTCTTCCTTCTAATAAAACACTTGATATTGCAACTCTCAACACCTTCTTTGTTTGAAAATGAACCGACTTGTTATTAACACCCCCTTCTTTTCATCGTCTCTCATAGATACTATCTCAACCGATTGACAATTCTATGTCTTCTGGTAGCTGGGGAGGGTTTTTTTGCGTCGATCAGGTTGCTTGTGATTGCCCTCGTTGAAGTAAGTAACTAAAGAAAAAAAGTCTTTCTCCCTCTCTTCTCTACTTTATATTAAACCTTGTCATATCCTCTTCCTACTTCCACGGAACTAATCAAGACTAATCTCCATTTTCTTTTATTAGGAAACAAATATACGTTTGGAGGAGGAGGATCAACTTGGGTATTTTGAAGACTTCTTGGCTGTTACCCACTTTGGGGTTTACTCAATGCAGCTACCACTGGGATACTATTTAGATATACTAGATAGGTCTTGATAGATATAGATTATTGAATTCAACCAAATAAAAGACATTTTATTAAACTATATATGGGTGTGTATAAACAAGGGCTTTAGAAAAAAAGAAAAAAAAAGGGGGGGGGCGATTGAATTAGTTTAGAGAATGTGGCATCTACAATGCGATGTGTATATATTACTGACTACCTATGCCGCCATCTGATCTTCCAAAAATGGAGAAGGAGGGAGCCCCTCTGACATGACATCAAGGTAGGAAGGAAGTTTGCATCCATTTACCATGTCATTACCATCACCATAGACTTCATTGCTGTCATGATAATAATGATGATAAGCGGGATCTTGACTAGAGATATTAAGGGAATAGTTATTGGTGTTGGTATACATCCTCATCAATAAGGAAGGTGGCAAAGATGCTAATGAAACATGGGTAGGTTGCATTATCGGTGTGGTAGGTGGGATACTGCAGAATACAAGCGGAAATGAAAGTGTCATCTTTTTCTCTTTTCCGTGAAAATAAACCGCCAACCTTAACTTGTGTGTCACTTGCAAGCTCGTAGTATTGACAGGTGGAACCAGTTGTGGGCTATTTAAAAGCACAGATACGGCTACAAATTTTACAGGTTACTACTAAAGACAAGCCAAAGTACATATATCATCATACTTACATATACGATCCAAACTTTCTCCTTGTGTTACTAGTTGCTCTTTATAACCAATCTTTTTGGCTTTGGTTTCTAGTTGATTTTCAGGTAATGGTTCGATAGAGTTGATTTGTCTAGCTCGGAGTCTGGTTGAAATATGCAAAATAGTATGAGTATACAGAATAATGCCGAAGGAAGAAAATTCATGCAAAAAAAAACCATTGAAATCCCGACTTTTTTTTTTCTGAAGAGGAACTTACGGGTATGTTTCGTATTGAATAAGATAACAAACGAGCTTTTCGATACGAATGAATGGAGATAGTGGGAAAAATGAGCATTGGAAAGTTACCTCGGTAGGATTATTCTTTGACTGTAAACGAACGTATTTGGCGAGATGAACCTGGTACCGAAGAGAAGAAGGACGAGCTCCACAATATCGAATGCGAGGTTGATGCTGTAATGCATATAAACTACCAAGATGATGGCACTCGATGGTTATTGGTAATCTTGTTGAAATGGTGGGATGGCTGGTATGAAAAGAAGAAAAAGAAGGAGATGAAGACATGGTGGATAAAGAAGGGGTGGATGGATTGGGGGATAATTTGCTGATGAGTGATTTCAAAAAGGGGCGGTGTTTCAATAAAAATCGGCGCTTTTTCCTTTGTTGCTCCGATGGCTGTTGCTGTTCTTCCTCCTCTTCTGGCTGCTGTAAGGTGAGAGGTGATTCGTTCAAATCATCTGATGATGATAGGATGGGTAGAGATAAACTGGACATGGGGAAAGAAGAGGAAGAAATCCGAGGATGAGGTGTCTCTTCCTGTTGATGCACGGTGGCAGAGATGTAATAGCAGATCAAATGTCTTGGTGATGCGATCGTGGGTGGTAAATATTGAGTATTCTCGATGGAAAAATGAAATGGAAGATCGGTGACTTTGTTCAAGGAAAGAATGCTTGGAGTGAGAACCAAGTCTTGGTCCAAAACGCATTCTGTCACGTTGGCATACCCTCGAGCGGAGTATATGATGCGATCCAAAAGGGGCAATGTTGTTGTATCTTTGCACCACCGTTGATCCCCACTTTCTCCGTCCTTGTCGGAATCTGAAAAATCGGAGGTAAGCATGGTTTGGACATAACCTTGTAATCTGATATGAATATGATGGACTTGAATAGGTTTGGCTGAGATGACATGTTTCTTTTTCTTCTCCTTTTTATAAATAATGGGTATCAAACGAATGTGACCCCGGAAATCATAAGTATCATTGAGGGTGGTTGTTTCATCACGATAAAGATGAAGTGTATCTGTTTCCGGAATAATTTGAATTTGAACAGTATTAGATGGCATGTTGATGTGGGTAAGAAAACAAAAAAGAAGGAAAGAAAGAAAAAAAAAAAAAAAAAAAAAAAAAGAGGAGTCAAGAGATAAAGAAAGAAACACAAGAATGACACACTTACTCACAAAGCACCCAGAATGGGAACCTGTTAAGCTCACATGATTGCATGAGAGCAACTCTGCTTACCAAAAAGGACAATTTCAGCTAGCACAATGGAAAAAGAGAAAACGCAGACACTTCACTGGAACATCATTCTGGTATATAGATTGTCATACACAAATAAAAAAAAAGTATAATAATAGCATCCTTTACATTCTTTATCATTGTTCATTCCGTTCTTCTTGGTTTATACCCATTGTCCTGTCTAATTCCTCACCCCCTCAAAATACCGCTTGTCTCATTCATGCAAAACTTTCCAATTTAACACTCCGCTTTCAGGGGCACATTTATGGTTTGATGAAAAAGTTCATGTTCCAAGAACACCAATCCAAGATCATCATGTATAACAGTTTTTAATGTTTTCATGTGGATATGTCAGGTGACTCATCATACCGTTTTCTATTCTTTTTGTGGCTCATCCAATTTGGTCTAGTTTCACTCGAATCCACCTTCCTTGTTTCATATCCCGACTATCAACATTTCATATATCGTTGTATATGGAACCAAAGAATATCTATATCCACTCCTATCATTATCATATTACTCTTGTTTTTGTCTGTGTGTTATCAAGGTTTAAGCTTTTGATCAGGCTAGACACGTTTTTCAAAAAAGTAATAAAGATAAGTAAAGTGCATTCAAAGTGTCATGCTTGATCTATTATTGTAACGTCAATCCAGAAAAAAGGCATGTGTGGTAGGTGACACAATGATGATGGTTCTTTGTACATCACACATATTTCATCCGGTAAGCCCATTCACTATCTGTTGTAAGATAAAAACAACCTTTCAAATCCCGATACAAATCAAAAAGAATTCACTCCGTTCAAGGCATATCGGAATTTGAAAACTATGGCAAGTTTACAAGTTTGAAGTGCCAGATCTATCTAAAACATGGTAAAAATGCATATGGCTTCATTGTATACATTCATAGTACATGTATAGAAGTTTTTGTTACTTTTTCAAATTTCCCATTTGTTATGAATCAAGTGGGAAATGCATGCTAGGCGCACGGGATTTTGGGAGGAGCTCTACTGGCTTAATGGTGAACAGATGCTAGTGATTAAACTGGCGATGTGGACACTATAGCATATTTACAACATAAGTCACCACAAATGCTAAGCTCCAAGAGACTTGTGTCGGTATGTGCAGACTTGCGATGAATTTTACCTGTCATTTGTAAGAAAGAAAAAAAAAGTACGAAGAGAACCAGACTTCATTTTCAGATCCCGCCTTCCTCTACTAAGATTTGGAAAGGGCTCTACTCGTTCCATTGTCAACGGATGCTAATGATAAAAGTGGCGATGTGGACAATATAGTATATTTACAACATAAGTCACCGCAAAAGCCAAGCTCCAAGACCCTTGTGTCGGTACGTTCAGGCTTGCGATGACTTTTACCTTCCCTTTGCGATGAAGATTATTTTATTTTATTTTCCATTTAGACGGAAGGAAACTTCATTTTTAAACGCCGAGCATCAAAATTCCGTGCGCCTAGCAATTCCCAATCAAGTGGATTCATCGAAAAGGGTCGTATTGGAGTTTGGGTCCTGGCAGGTTCTTTTTTTTTTTTTTTTTTTTTTTTTTTTTTTTGAATAATGATCCAATAGGCCCCACTTTTGAAGACGATTACAATGTATTAAGACAAATAATCAAGTAGAATTTTATTAAAAGATAATGTTTACTTGTATTTCAGCAATGTATGTACAAAAAGTAAATAATGCAAAACCGATTAAAGGAGATCAAATATAAGATTTGACACTAAATGATACACAAAATAAGACTATTACTATTAATCGCATGACCATACAAAGACATTGTTGTTGCTGTCCACGGCCACGAATTTCCTTGTATCTTTGGACACACAAACGTCTCTAATTAATTGAGTTGAGGCTTCGTGGCTAAAGACCTATCAATATATCCAATTAAAAAAAAAAAAAAAAAAAAAAAAAAAAAGTGTTGTTAGTGCTTGATGAATGATGTATATTTTGATGACTTACCTTCAAAGGTTCAAAGATCTCTTTGCTTCCATCCTTCAAGGTCCGACTGACTTTCCCATCACCAATGTTGTATAAGCGAATATCACCATCATAATCACCACCCAAAAACAATTTTTGACCTAGAAATAAGAATACATAATTAGTAAAGAGTACCTGCAATTGATATATTACTTACCATCCTTTTCCACTATTGAGAATCGCAAACCGGTACAATCATCAGATTCAGGCCAGTCCATGGATAATAGGATATCAGAATCAGTTGCAGTGCTTGTCATGGGGTTCCATAATAAGACTTCCATATCATTGGATCCACGAGATACTGTATATAAACACAAAGAATGAAAGGTAATGAGCTATCATTCATGTTTCGTTGTGGGGACAGGTAGGCACTTACCAACATAATCATTGATTTCATTATCATCACCATCTTGACCAAGAATACAGACATCCTCTACATAACCATCATGCCATTCATCACCATGAGGGAATTTCGATCGAGGTTTGATTAATGTGGGTTCATAATCCGAGTTGCTATTGTCGTATGTGGTGTGATTCCATTGTTTCACATGAGATGGTTTGATGGCATATTGTAAAAGGTCTGCCTTGCTAGTCCCCACCACCATAAAAGACAAGTCATAGGAGATGTCCATACTTGTAGGATGACTTGTGCCCGGTACCGAGAAAGAAGCAAGGCAGCTAAACATATTAAACAGCATATTAAATCATTTAATATGTACTTTTATACTTTTATATATTTATACGTTACCTTGAATCATCTATTTCATTTGAAGGTGTTCCAATATCCCATAGTCGTACAGTCATATCCATCGATGAACCTATTTTTTTTATTTTATTTTAAAAAAGCCACCTAGTTATTAATACCATATGACATTCATGATACCTATTACATTATATACTTACTTAATAACCATCTTGGCTCTTTTTTGACAAAGTTGAGTTTGAGGACAGATTGTTGGTGACCGAATAAATACCGATAACAATGAGTTTGAGTAGGTTCCAATAACTTGATTGAGCCAAATTTCCCCGCCGTGGCCAAAATGGATGCATAGGTATCATCATCATTATCATCCATCGTTGTTTGTTTTCTACCCAATTGTCGATATCCACGCAGTAAGGTCCATGCTAATGTGTAAAAGCATTCCAAAGGTTCAGGATGGGTATATTTCTTGACATATCGTCCTTGTTGAGCATCCAAAAACAGTATAGAGGACCCGCCACCTATTGCCACCAGAGTAGAAGGAGTATCAGTTGAGGAGGGTTCGAAAGCACAGGACCAGATATCCATCCCATCGTCTTCACTATCACTGTCATCATCATTATCATCATCATCATCATCATCATTATCACTATCGGTGCCTTTGGATGATCGTCCTCGTCGCTTCTTGGCTGTTGTTTCCTTCTTTTTGCCTTTTGATTTCTTGGTTTGCTTGGTTTTGCCTTGCTGTGATAAGTGAGAGTGCCCTTCAATGATATACTTTAGTTGGAATGAGTTGCCTATATACATATATATATATATATAAAGACAAGACAAGTTGTCAGTAATGCATATCTGAAAACCTTGTAGTTTATACTTACATAGTAAAGGCAGAGTTGTCTTCCGGGAGGTATTTCGTATGTTGCACACAGGTTTCTTTCGGATAGGCATGTCGTCGGGATCATTACTGAAAGCATAGGACGGAGAATCGTATCTTTGTCGTTTTCTAGAGGTGGATGGGTTTGTGCATTTTACTGTTTTTGATGTTGTAGGTGTTGACCGGACAGTAGTAGCTTTGGTTCCGTTATTATGTTTAGGATTGTTGGATGGAGTGAAGGCTACATAGTTCCATTGAAGAGGCCCGTCAAGGCTATCGTTGACTTTTGCTGGAGGAGTGAGATTAACCGGTGGTATGGAGACAGAAGACAGTCGTTGACCACGATCCCAAAACTTGAATTTCATGACATTATGATTCATTGTGAATTGGTTAAAGGTGAAAGAGGGGCGCGCGCCACTATTTCTTTGGGAAAACACAAAAAAGAAAAACTTAATTCAAATCCCGACATTTTCATAAAATAAGTTCCCGGGGCGATGTTCCTCTTCTTTCCGTTTCTAAAATAAAAAAAAAAAGATGTCCATCATCTGTTCTGGTAAGTCTTGAAGGAAACGAATTGTCTAACTATGTGGAATAAACTAACATCTTTTTCTGTTTATTTGCTAAAGTCTTCTTCTGGACTGGCGTTTTAGCTGTTGTGCCTTACCTCGCCTTGGTCCTTTATGGCGCCTATGGTTGTAAAGAACAAGATTTGAAGAAAAAGTACAATGCGAAATGGTAAATATGAAAAAGTTGAAAACAACAACAACAATATTATATTGTATATAGTGATTCTTTGTGTCCAGTTATGCTCATACTCATTTACCTTTCTCAACTGACAATAGGGCTTTGGTGACAGGTGGGTCATCAGGTATTGGTGCTGCCATTGTACGAAAACTAGCCTCTCAAGGACTCAATGTAGTTGTGGTGGCCTTGGATGATTCCTTCCTGTCTTCCTTTAAAGAAACCATTGTGACCGAATTCCCTCAAGTATCCTTCCGATTTGTGGGTTGCAACTTGTCCGAAGCTCAAGGCACCACTTATATGGCGGCGATTCGCGAACAAACGGACGATATTGATGTACAAATAGTTTGCAACAATGCTGGATTCATCACGACAGGTGCTTTTGCTGATATTCCCTTGGAACGTAATATGGCCAACTACAATACTAATGTCACTGCCTGTCTTCAAATCTCCCATCACTTTTTAAATCGGCTATTGGATCGTCAACTCAAGGGTTTGGTCACTTTTACCTCAAGCAGCGCTGGGTTTATTCCTAATCCAATGAGCTCATTGTATGGTAAGTAACTCCCTTTTAACATATGAACACGTTTGTACTAACCTCACTTTTTTTGTCTCTAGCTTCCACAAAGATCTTTTTGACTACTTTTGCTGCATCCTTGGCTGCTGAATATGCTGAAGATGGTATTGACGTGTTGGTTATCGTAAGTAACTAGATGATTCGAATCATTAAGCTTCCAATCTCACCATTGTCTTTATAGCATCCTTCGCCTATCAATTCCAACTTTTACAGTAACGCCGGTAAAATGTCTGCCTTGTTGTCCGCTCAGAAACTGTCATCCTCTCCTTCTGTAATCGCTGATACCATCTGTTGCAATGCTGGTAAGGTGATTGTTGCTGATCAAGGTATTATTACTGTGGTGATGAAGATCATTACCACCAAACTCTTGGACTGGAATGTGTTTACTGAAATTATGAAACTGGCATTGCGATACACTGGGGACTACAAGGCGATGAAGGTCCGTCGACACACCAACAAACAAGACTGATTCAACAACACTAGTATTATATTATATCAATTCATTAGTAGTAGGATAGTTTAACTTTGGTTTATTGGTTTAAAATTAAATTATAATAAAAAGTAAACTGATAGTAACTAACCAACTAAAAAGTGATTATGTAATGTATTGTCTAAACATCCTAAAGGAGAGAAGACCAGGGATTGAATAATTGATCAACATGCAACCGATGAAATATGAGGAGTGTGCTCACTTGTTTAGCCTTCGAGACGCTTTTACAGAGTACATCGATATACATGAGTTTTGGCATTTCCTTTTATCCAAAAGAGTAACCTTTTGATCAACCCACCACGTCCATCTTGGGGATCTATTATATCGGGATATGTTCAATCCCCGACGGACCCCGCCTTAAAATTACTCTTCTTTTCTTTTTTTTCACTTTTTCTTTTCTTTTCATTCTTCTTTAACACTTTTTAAAATGACGTCAACCAAAATACCAAAAGCCTTGACAATTGCCGGTAGTGATAGTGGAGGGTAAAGTAATTGAAATATAAAAAAGGGGGACGAGGAATGCATGGAAGTAAAAACTAACACCGGTCTCTCTTTATTTCACTTTTTGAAAGTGGTGCAGGCATTCAAGCAGATATCAAAACCATGTCGGCACTCCAAGTCTATTCCACCTCTGTAATAACGTCTGTCACCTCACAAAACACCATGGGAGTCGATGGTATTCATGAACTCCCTGCTGCCTTTGTCCAACAACAATTACGATCTGTCCTTAGTGATATTGGCACGGACGCAATCAAGACGGGAATGCTGTCCTCAGCCAACATCATCTCTGCGGTGGCTTCAACCTTGAAGGAATTCCCTCAAGCATCGGCAAACCTGGTGGTTGATCCTGTCATGGTGTCTACAAGTGGCTCTCGCCTGTTACCTCAAGAAGCAATCCAGGCGTTCATTCAAGACTTGTTACCCCTCACCTTTATTCTCACTCCGAATGTCCCTGAAGCCCAAGTCCTGTTATCCTCGTCATCGGTGGTGAAGGATGGAATCCGATCGGTGCAAGATATGCATGCTGCTGCTCGAGAACTGTCTTTTTATGGTCCGCGATATGTCTTGTTGAAAGGTGGTCACTTGCCTCAAACAAGAAATGGATCCAGGTGTGTGGTGGATGTGCTTTACGATAAAGACAAGGATGTCATCACAGAGTATGTCAATCATTATGTGGATACTGTGAATACCCATGGAACTGGATGCACTTTGTCCGCTGCTATTGCATCTGAATTGGCCAAAGGTGCTGGTGGTAAGTTGTAATTGATCCTATAGTAAACCATGACTACTAACTCTTTTTACTTGTTTTATATTAGCTTATCAAGCCATACAAACAGCGACAACTTACATTCAAGACGCTATTGCTACATCATTGGAAAGTGTAGGGAAAGGGTCTGGGCCTGTAAATCACTTTCATAACCTTCGATGGATGCCATATACTGGGTAAGAATCAACATATTGAGGGGAGGGGGATTTTTTTTTTTTTTTTTTTAATTCTGATCCTGAATTGTTTTTATTATATAGGAAAAGCTTTGTACAAGCAATGCGTGATGCTCTTCCTGAAGGCCTTTGGAGTAACTTTATTGATCATCCCTTTGTTCGTGGCTTAGCTGATGGCACTCTCCCTAAAGATTCTTTTATCTACTACATCAAACAAGATTATCTCTACTTGGTCAACTATGCTCGATGTGCCGCTTTGGCTGCTTATAAAGGTAAAAGATAAATCATAAATATAGCATGCTTTTGACTAATCACTTCATCATCTCCAGCTAAAACAATCGAAATGTGCGCTGCTAACGCCAAGATCGTCCTTCATATCCACCATGAAATGCAATTACACTTGAAGGTAAGCAATGTTAAAACCAAAATCAACTTGATGAACCAAACGCCATTATTTGTATACCTGCATAAACTTAGTATTGCGAAGAATGGGGAATCAGTAAAGAAGATGTTTTGGCCACACCAGAAAGTGTATTCAATGTAGCTTACACTCGATTTGTATTGGATAAAGGTAAATATAATAAATATATAAAGAATAAAGAAAACAATAGGTAGCTAATTCAATTCGATGATGATAGGGGCCAGTGGTGATCTGATCGACTTGCAAGTGGCGATGGCTCCTTGCCTTCTTGGTTATGGTGATATTGGAATGAAGCTATATAACGACCCAGAAACAAAACGTGAAGGCAATCCCTATTGGAAATGGATCTCTAATTATGCACAAGATGACTATCAAACTGCAGTCAAGGTTGGTGAAGGTAAAATGATCAAAAGTGAAGCAATGTAAACTCCGCCACTTATACTTACGTTTTTTTTTTTTTAATCCTCATAGAACTCATGGAAAATCTTGCCATTCACTCTATATCTACCTCACCAACAAGATTTAGAGAAGTATGTGATATCTTTGAACAAGGAACAAGACTTGAAATCCAATTTTGGGAAATGGCCATTAACAAAAACTAGTTACCCCTCTATCATGCATTTTAAAATCCCGCCCAATAAAAATCACCACAAGCCACTTTTATTTAAACATCCCTCACTTTTTTTTTTTACAACTCTTTGTCTTCCCTTTTACTTTTTAATCATGGGTAATAAAGTAGATCTTAAAAAGCGTAAACGATCCGACACTGGCGTACCAGCAAAGAAGCAAAACGTGGAAAAGAAGGTCAAAAAGGTGGTGACCGAAGAACCTGTGGTACAAGACGAAGCCGATAACGATAATATTGCGATCAATGACCAAGAAGAAGCTCAGACGACTCAAGACCAACCTACTAGCGATGATACCAAGGATAAGGAACAAGTAGGGTACAATCCTGGTAAGTATGATTATAAAATGAAACTTCTAGGCCTGGGATCTTTGCATTAACTTTTATTTTATTTTCATTTTGTAGAACAAGCTGTCGATTTGGACTTTGCTAATCTCGATGTATGCGACAAAACGAAACAAGCTATTAAAGACATGGGCTTCACCACTATGACTGAAGTACAAGGTCGTACCATTCCTCCTCTTATGGCGGGTCGTGATGTTTTGGGTGCGGCAAAGACGGGATCTGGAAAAACGTTGGCCTTTTTGATTCCTGCCATTGAAATGCTCTACCGTCTTAAATTCAAGCCTAGAAATGGTAAGCACAAACCCCCTTCTTCCCTCCAGTGCCAATAGGTGACTAACCTTCTCCTTTTATCTGATAGGTACTGGTGTGATCATCGTGTCTCCTACTCGTGAACTCGCCCTTCAAATTTTTGGTGTCGCCAAGGAATTACTTGCCCATCATCAACACACATTTGGTATTGTTATCGGTGGTGCTAATCGTCGTGCTGAAGCGGAAAAACTCGTCAAGGGTGTCAATCTGTTGGTGGCCACTCCTGGTCGTTTACTGGATCATTTACAGGCAAGTTGGTGTGTATGTAGTGATTATCAGATATCTAAACATGTATATTTTTTTTCACCACTTTATATAGAATACACGAGGATTCGTTTTTAAAAACTTGAAGGCATTGGTGATCGACGAAGCGGATCGTATTTTGGAAATCGGTTTTGAAGAAGAAATGGCACAAATCATCAAGATTCTCCCCAAGGAACGACAAACTATGCTCTTCTCTGCTACTCAAACAACCAAGGTGTCTGATCTTGCTCGGATCTCTTTGAAAAAGGGACCTCTTTATATCAACGTGGATGAACGCAAGGATACCTCTACGGCAGAAGGATTGGAACAAGGTTATGTGGTGTGCGAATCGGACAAGCGCTTCTTGCTCTTGTTTACATTCTTGCGAAAGAATCTCAAGAAGAAGGTTATTGTCTTCTTCTCAAGTTGTAACTCTGTCAAATACCACGCGGAACTCATGAACTATATTGATGTGCCTGTACTCGAACTCCATGTAAGTAAATAAAGAATGATAAACGAGGGGAAGAGGAATACTAATCTGATCTATGTATGATACTTGTATAGGGCAAACAAAAGCAACAAAAACGAACAACCACCTTCTTTGAATTCTGTAATGCTGACAAGGGGATTTTATTATGCACGGATGTGGCTGCTCGTGGACTGGATATTCCCTCTGTCGATTGGATTGTCCAATTCGATCCTCCAGATGACCCTCGTGATTACATTCATCGTGTAGGCAGAACAGCTCGTGGTGGTGGCAAAGGTAAAAGTTTACTCTTCTTGCTACCTAGTGAACTTGGCTTCCTTCGATACCTTAAACATGCCCGTGTCCCATTGAACGAATATCAGTTCCCAACAAACAAGATTGCTAATGTGCAAAGTCAATTGGAAAAACTCGTGGAAAAGAACTATTATCTCCATCAATCTGCAAAAGATGGCTACCGGTCTTACTTGCAAGCCTATGCTTCCTTTGGTCTCAAGAAAATCTTTGATGTCAACAGTCTGGATCTCGCCAAGGTAGCCAAGTCGTTTGGATTTAGTGTGCCCCCTAGAATTAACTTGGCTATTCAAAGCTCAAAATAGATCTACCCTTCTTCATCATTCCCTTTGTAACCCTAGTTTAGTTTATGTATTCTTCCTCATCCTCATTCTCATCTTTTACTATTACTCATTTAAATCTTTTTATTTTTATATTGTCATTATAATAAAACGGCGAACTCGTTGCAATCCTTTGCTCTGTATGATAGTCCAAGTTTTTACCATGTTTGAAACATATGTTGTTGTCTATATATATATACGTGTGTGTGTGCGTTACAACAGAGATGAACAACAGATTCGAAAAATGGTGTATAGTTTCAAATCCCGATCGAGTTCATGCAAATGGCCACCCCTGATGTGGACTAATTGTCGATCCCCATTAAGATGATTTCTTCAATCAAATGGTAAAATTATGTAAGCCAATGTGATAGATATTGTAGCACTCTTTTCGGTAAATCGAGATGGTGATGAGAGCGACATCATATTTCCAAGACCTTTGTCTTCTTGAAGAACATCCCCCAATAAAAAGACAATTCAAATCCCGCCGGGATTATCAATGTGGCCAATCAAAACCAGGATTGGGGATAATAATAATCTCCAAAATGGAACTTGTGCTAATCCCGCTTCTCTTTCTGTTTTTTTTTTTTTCTCAAAAACCCTCTTTAACTATATCATGGCCAATCACAAATGTATTGACTACAGTTTATATCTTGTAACTGATAGCTCACTTGTCCCCTCGGATACTACTCTTCTTGAACAAATCGAAAAAGCATTACAAGGTGGTGTCACTATAGTCCAGCTACGTGAAAAGGAAATGGATACGGGACCCTTCGTCGACCTTGCGCGACAAGTAAAAACTCTGACACAAAAATACAAGGTGCCTTTTATCATTAACGATCGCCTTGACGTGGCTCTTGCTGTTGGTGCCGATGGTGTACACATTGGTCAGGACGATATGCCCCTGGGGGAAGCACGACGCATCCTTGGCCACGACAAGATCATTGGGGTTTCCTGCAACAATGAAGACGAAGCCAGGGAAGCAACAAAAGGAGGCGCTGATTACTTGGGAATTGGTGCAGTCTGGTTTACATCAACAAAGTCTTTGAAGAAGGAACCTTTAGGTGTCGCAGGTGTCCAGCGTAAGTACTTGCTTCCTCACTGGTTGATAAACGAATACTCACTTTTTTTTTTTTTTTTTTTTTTTCCTTTATGTATGTGTGTGTTTGTGTTTGAACAAAACGATTAGGTATATTGAAATCTATTCATAAAGATGGGTATACTGGATATACAGTTGCTATTGGTGGAATCAACTTGGACAATACAGAAGAACTCATGGTGGGCTCAACCGATGGAACTTGCACTTTAAATGGAGTGGCTGTGGTATCTGCTATCATTGCTGCAGCGGATCCAAAGACTGTTTGTGAAAAGTTTATCTCGGTTATACAGTCATCTAATGAAAAAATCGGTCAAAATGGTCGCGACTCTGTGGACTATATTCTCCAGCATTATATTCAAGCAACGGAAAACATCATATCGAATACTCCCATGGTCCATCATATCACAAGTAAAGTATACACACCACATTTTTATATCAATATCAATGCTAACCATTCTTCTTAATCTTATTCTTATTTTCTTGAATAGATAACGTAGTGATCAATGACAATGCTAATGCAACCTTGGCAGTAGGTAAAGAAATGGATGCTAATACACCAACTATCTACTCCAATACTTACATTCTTTATTATTATTATTATTATTATCCTTGGATTGTAGGTGCTTCACCCATCATGTCGACGAATCGTGTGGAAATGGAGGAATTAGCAAGCATGAATGGGGCTTTGGTACTAAACATGGGGACCTTGAATGATATCGATACAATGATTCTCGCAGCTCAAGCAAATAACCGACGTGGCAATCCGGTGGTTCTTGACCCTGTAGGTGGTGGTGCTACCTCCTTCCGAAAATTGGTGGTCCAACGATTTGTTAACGAAGCCCGTATGACTATTATTAAGGGAAATGGTGGGGAAATCTTATCAATGGCTAATCGTGGTGGTCGTAGTCGTGGTGTGGATTCATTGGGAAATGTCGATGAATCTATTGCAGTATTGGCTGTAAAAGAATTGGCACAAAAACATCGTAAGTCTCATCTCACAAATACACAACAAGTATTTTATTATGTAGTATTGGAGGGAAGGTTTAACTTTATGCTATTGGATTATTAGAATGCATTGTTGCAATGACAGGACCTATCGACTATGTATCTGACGGTGTACGAACATTCTCTATCCACAATGGTGATCCCATGTTGGCTCGTATCACTGGCAGTGGCTGTATGGTCACTTCTATAGTTGCTTCTTTTGCTTCAGGTAAGGTAGAAAGGGAATAATCAAGTAAACTCACCATTTAACTTTACTTTTTGATTTGTAGCAAATCGGTCGGATTACTTGATGGCTACCGTCGCAGGGTAAGTCACCATATCCATGTTTGCAATTCTGAACATGATACTAATCTCTTTTACTATTACTCTATCCATAGTATCCTCACAGTAAATATTGCATCTGAACTGGCAATGAAGCGCCCAGATGTCCATGGTCCTGGTACCTTCCGATCTGCTCTGATTGATGAATTATACAACATTACTCAAAAGTCACCTAGCATTATACAACAAAACGGAAACATTCGATCATTGTCCTGATTAGATCATTGTGTTTTGCTTTATTTATCATATTTGGATGTAGTTTTGGAATAGTTTTATAGTATAGGTTGTAACTTTGATACTTCCTGACCATTTGATTGACCATGTAATAAAAACCATGATAAAGAACTGTAATAATATAATAGCTATTTATGTCTTCCTACTATTGAATAGCCTTTTAAATTGATGCCCTGTGTGATATCAATAGAAAAAACTAAAGTGACATGTACGTACCAAATGATACGGTATGTATATGAAAAGCTGTATCAAGTTCTCTGCATGAATGTCGGCAATTCAAAATCATGTCATAGTGGCCCCCTTACTCTCATCGCACTAATCTTATCCTGACTACTAACTCAAGGAACTGAACACTTTGTTTTCTTAACAAGTTGATTGTGGATGACAATTAGATAAACATAGCCACTTTAATCATTAACATCGATTGACAATCAATGTGTACGGGTATTACCAAATCTGAAAAGGGTGACCGGGATTTGAAATGTGTCTTTTTTTCAGATCTGTGCAAAGAGTCTGATAGCATTGTTCAGACCTGAAATCAAGTTAATAATCAAATCTCAACCTTCCACACACAACATTCCCATCAAACGAGTTGGATGATGATGATATTCACAGGTGAAGAGATAGCTGTGAAAAAAAACAGTAAGACAACAATGAGTGTAATTCGTTACAATATCAAGTTATTTATTGCAGTAATGTGACAATAATAATATACTATACTAAGTATTAATTTACAACTATGGGGTATTATGGAGTAATATACAGTGGTGGATATATGCCCAATCATTTATTTCACGAGGATACAATGCGTAAATCAAAGTCCACAGTAAAGCACATTGGTAGGCCACCTGATTGAGATGGCCAATCATAGGGAAAGGGACAGCATAAGTTATTGGTATTAGAAGAAAAAAGAGGGTTTGAATCATCACAAACCTATAAAGAAGAGACAATATCGTTAATTTTGTCTACCTGTCCTGATCACCGGTTCATACCCGTTACTTACGTAGTATTGAAGGTATCAAGTACACTTGTATTAGACCAAATCATCATGACCGACGTTATAAATGCTGTATTACCAGAAGTACAAATACGAATACAAAAAAAAAAAAAAAAAAAAAAAAAAAAAAAAAAGGTGAATCAAATCCATACCTTCCCCCACCTCTTTTTTTTTTTTTTTTTTTTTTTTTTTTTTGACCATGATATCATTACCTGGATAACAAAGTGATACTTGTTGGTAAGCCCGAAAAAGTCGTTGTGTCAAGTTGCAAGGTGTTCGAGTAGATAAGTTAAATGTCACTAATCCTACAGCAAACATGGATGGAGCAGGTCTAGTGGTTTCAGTGACAGTAGTGACAGTGGTGGTTGTAGTGATTCCGTTGGTTGTCGTTGCTTGATAAATGTGCACCGTTTGTCCTGACCATGCTGCATAGACGAAACGACAAATATATATAAAATCCACACCAATATTTAGTATAAAGTATAAGAAGACTGTTGCCGCTGCTGCCAAAAGTAAGAATTGACTGACACCAATGTTGGATACACCAAAAAGATGGGCAATACGAGACAACCAGTGAGTTTGGATCGAGTCGGATATAGCCAGTAAAGGGATCCCAACCAGGAAAACACCATAGCTGGATAGAATAAATAAATTGTAAGATATTGATGTTTTCACCGGCGGAATCATGGTGAATTAAAAAAGGTAAAGAGAGAAGAAGAAGAAATAAAAAAAAAAAGACAGGAAAATAAAAGAGCGGGGATTAAACCAGTGTTGCCCCTTATTTTCCAATAAGACGAGTCAATGATAATGATGATAATGTAGATTTTTATTGTGCATATGCAAAAAGATTTAAGACTAATGAATAGATAATATAAGATGAGATAGAAGGTTATGGGGGGGGGAAGGTGGGTATTGTTTCATTGTAGAAAAAAAAAATTAAAAAAAATAAAAAGACCTAAGCACCCGAAAGCAGAAGCCATCACACCAATGGAGAAGAAGAGCCACCACCACCCACTTGTTTGGCCCACTCTGCCAATCCAAGACAGTCAGGCACATCAATATCTTCGTTCAAGAAATGTAAGAATTCATTTTCCATACGCCAGATACGATAGTTAAAGTGAGAGTACATGGACGAGAAGGAAGGCAACGAGTCCGATTGACCAGAAGGAAGAGTATGTTGAGAATAGTGTGAGGTGTTGGGTGGTTTTTCTTTATGAGGCTTGAGAGTTGTCCTGGCCGGGTGGAAGTAATGATATTGAGTTGGATCTGTAAGTTCTGCTTGTTTAGACGACAAGGGTGATAAGGGCGGAGAGACGGGTAAGGCCACCGAGGGTAAAGGAGTGGGAATCTTTTGTTCCTGTTCCTGTTGCTGCTGTTGTTGATTTGTTGATAAAGAAGAGGTTGCCATATTCTTCAAAGTTGGTACATTTGTGTCGATAATAAACTTGAGATTGGAGTGAATGTATTTCGCCGCCATAATATAAGCAACAAGGACCAATCGTCTGCTGCATCCATTGGTACCTTTGATATTACCATAGTTCTAAAGAAAGAAAAGAAGGAAGGGTTTAAATTTTTAGGATCATATTTCTACCGAACATTCAAATTCCGATGATGTTACCTGTTTCAATCGTTCGATATACCGAACGGCAAATAATAGAGTAAGACCAGGACAAACCGTAGGCACTGATGTTTCTCTTGAGCAGTAGAGTTGAATGGATTCATCTAGTGATAAATTACTAGTTTGATCATTTATTCCCGTAGTATCCAACAAATGATTCATGAATTGTTGTATGTCATGGACCTTATCGGCGTTTAAATCTTTTTCCCATGATCTTGTAACAAAAGTGGCTAGGTGAACTAGAGAAATAGATGATAATTGTTGGTTAAATTGCTACCATTTTTTTTTTATGTTTATGAGAATTACCTAAACATGTTTGGCTAGGTCGTTGATTATAATGTCGAATGGATTGAAGAATTTTACATCCTAGGCGATAATCAGCTGAATAAGGTGATCTTTTCATTTGGTATGTATCAATAGGACCTTTGGATCGTTGATGATGGTGAAGTTTGATACCGACTTTCATTGTATAAGTAGGAGTATATGAATAATATAAAAATAAAAAGGAAGAAAGAAAGAAAAAAAAGAAAAGAGAGGAGAGTATAAAAAGAAAATGACATTTGGGGGAGGAGAGCGGAGTTGAACATTTGTAATGCAAAAGCGGATTTAATGGTTTAACCGATGCCCCCCCTTCCGGAATGGTTGATCCTATTGGATTAAAACTCCTTACGCATTCATCCTTTTCTATTTATACCCACTGCTGTTAGAGCAAACTAGTAATGGTTCGCGCTTTTATGCAGCCACCTAATTCCACCAATAGTTGGACCCAAATGTCATATTTCGGATTACGTACATTAGTTATAGAACTGCATATGATACATAAGTCTGCACATAAAAGAAAGGATATCCGGTTTTCCTATCACGAAACATTGCATGATAAAACACAAAAGTTGGGAGACTATTTGAGTACCCCATTCAATTATGATTTATCCTGGGCATACAATGTAGGGTTTCTAATGGATCTGGTGATATCGGTATTCCAAAGGTAATATCGGAAGGCAAAACTCTTGTTTCCATACGATTTTACTTTTTCCCCGACCTGTGGGTTCATGGGACAGGCCGATATTAAGGCGATTCGGCGTTTAAAATTTTGCTTTTATTTTATTTTTCTCAGGTGCTTCTTTCGTTTCTTCCTTTCTCCTCCTTCCCTCATTCTTTTTCATGTTGACTTGCAACTCTGTTATTCACAATTAGACTATATTCCGATTTCATAAGACTATAAACAAAAAGCGCAGACTCATCAACAACAGTGCACCTTGTCTTATCATCCACCAATTCCAAACTTGTATATTATTGGTAACTTTACACTCCACATATCTTGACATTTTGACTCTACAACTTCTACTTCTTGTCTGCAGGTGTTGACTCAGTACTATCGGTGCCATGTTTCCTGTCATGAAGCTCCCAACTCACCATCGAAGACTGGCGGACGACTCGCACACCTGTTTACAAGTAATGACCAACGAGCAAGACGAGCAGTAGACGAAATATAACGGACCAACTCTGATATCACTAACTCATCATATTAGTGCTGGGGGGGTTGTAACTTGCACTATAATGACAATAATTATGCTATACTACTCGATTTCGGGAATCAACATCAACCAATGCGATAACCTTGGTATATTCTATCACTGACTGACATAAATACCATACAATAAAACTAACTAATAATCAACTAGGAAAACAGAAAGCATCAATGACAGCAAGGAGGACCTGATGGTGTCACTTGGGATCTCCACCTACTGACTGTATGCTCTTTTGCTTGACTGCACATGATGAATATCTCTTGGTTAATCACTGCCAGGCCACACTTGGATTACTTTTAGTTAAATAGAACCTACCTATATAATTACAATGACATTACTCTCTTGATAATAATAAAAACTACTTTATTCATCTGTCTACTCTCAATGTCTCTTTGGTGTTAAAGAGGTATCCCTTTTGGTAATCCTAGGGACAGGAACATCAAAATGTGAGCCAATAGGAATGCAGGATCTTTTATAAACAAGAAACAAACTATCTATCTGGATCAAACTGACTCTACTATCGTATAATGATCACTCCATGTACTCTAATTTTTAGAACACTTTTAAGATACGGGTAAGGATGATCATGAAAAGAGATTCCATTTAACCCCACGATGGTCTCCATTTTGGTAATCTTTTGACAGGTCGTTAAAGCCGGGATTTGAAAAAAAGTGATTGAGTTAGAATCCGCCATTGACAGCTGTACCTACTTTATTTTTCTTGTTGTTGAAAGGCTAGTGAATGACTACCCAGTGGCAAATCTAAACTTCCATGATTAATACAATGTGATTCATGGTTTGCACAGGATGATAGGGGGGGAGGGGAGATTGCCATCCCCTTTGAAAGGGCTCTGTTTTACTGTTCTCGTTTCCAACTCCGCACCAATCACACCCAAATTAGTGTTTACATCTATTTATTAAGGCCAGACTATTTTTTTTCTTTCTTCTCCTTTCTTTTCTTTATCATCATATCTCATTCACTACAATGTCTGAAAGTGTATTTGCCTCCCTCAAGCTTGCCCAAAACAACACCATGACTTTGGAAGAATTCAGAGCTCGCAAGGTTGCTCTTATTACTGGTAAGAAAAGAAAAAAGAAAAACACGATCGGTGAAGAGTGTTTCAACTTTGATGAAGAATTAAACTAACCTCGTCATTTGTTACGTGTAGGTGTCACTGGTCAAGATGGGTCTTACTTGACTGAATTCTTATTGGATAAGGGTTATGAAGTACACGGTATCATTCGTCGCTCTTCATCTTTCAATACTGGTCGTATTGAACATATCTACAAGGACAGACACGATCAAGGTAAGAAAGAAAACAGAGATGATGATGATGATGATGATAATGATAATGATGATTAACTGTTTTATTATCTTAGGTGTCAAGTTCTTCCTTCACTATGGTGATCTGACTGATTCCACATGCTTAGTGCACATCATCTCTCAAGTCCAACCTACCGAAGTCTACAACTTGGCTGCTCAATCTCACGTCAAGGTATCCTTTGATATGTCCGAATATACTGGTGATGTGGATGCTCTTGGTACTTTGCGCTTATTGGATGCCATCCGTACCTGTGGACTGACCGACCGTGTACGATTCTACCAAGCCTCGACCTCTGAATTATACGGTAAAGTGGTAGAAACTCCTCAAAAGGAAACCACTCCCTTCTATCCTCGTTCTCCTTATGGTGTGGCCAAGCTGTACGGTTACTGGATTGTCGTCAATTATCGTGAATCATACAACATGTACGCCTGTAACGGTATTCTCTTCAACCACGAATCACCTCGTCGTGGCCGTACCTTTGTCACTCGCAAGATCTCCCGTGCTGTGGCGGATATCCATCTTGGTCGTCAAGAATGTCTGTACTTGGGTAACATCGATGCCAAGCGTGATTGGGGTCATGCTCGGGACTATGTGGAAGGTATGTGGTTAATGTTGCAACAAGATCAACCTGAAGACTTTGTGTTAGCTACTGGTGAAACTCATACTGTGCGATCTTACATTGAAAAGGCCTTTGCTGTCACTGGGCGCAAGATTGTATGGGAAGGTGAAGGTGTGAATGAAATCGGTAAAGATGCGGAAACTGGCAAGGTGCGCGTCCGTATTGATCCAAAGTACTTCCGTCCTGCTGAAGTCGAATTGTTGTTGGGTGACCCTACCAAGGCCAAGGAAAAGTTGGGCTGGACCCGCAAGGTGACTTATGACGAATTGGTGACTGAAATGGTGGTCGCTGATGTCCAAGGTGGTCTGAACAATGACACTACTAACTAGGTTATATCCATATTATCCTCCCTCCCGTTTACACATTTATCACACACATACAAACTTCCTTATCTCATGTAGTTAGAATTATCAGTTAATCTATTCGGTTTAAATAAAAATTGGGCATTAAAATAAAAGGTATTGGTTATAGGATATGAATGACATATCAAAAGACGAATCAAATATGACTTTTATTATAAATGATGTGAATATGTAATATGATGGATGATAAAATTAAACATAGTATGCATAAAAAGGACAAAATAAAAAGAGTATAATACACTACGCTAAAAGATCCTAATCTAGGTGGTGGTGGTGATGGGGTGTCTAGGCTACTTGATCGGCTAATCCTTTTATTTTTTAATCTTCTTTGATTTGTTGGCCTTGGGCTTCTTGGTGTTGTTCATCGCCTTGGGTTTGTCGTTCTTGATCTTTACATTATCTGTATCCTTGTTCTTGGTGACCTTGGGTTTGTCGTTCTTGGTCTTGACTTTATCTGTATCCTTGTTCTTGGTAACCTTGGTTTCCGTATCCTTGGTTTTGGTATCCGTTGGTTGCTTGTCTGTTTCCTTTACTTCTTTGTTGGTAGCAGCTCTAAGTATATATATATATATATGAAGAGAGGGAGAGAGTGTGTGAGATACAGTGTCAAAATATTGGATCAATTATGTAAAGAGACTTACTCGGGGTGTTTCCGCAAATAGGCCCTGGCTTGTTTGGCTGCTCGTTTGGCCTTGATGCGCTATATTTTGTGTATATAAAAAGAGTTACTCAAGTTAGTATACTTTTTTTTTTTCGACAGATCCACAAGCTTCATGTTAACTTTACCTGGCGAATCTTCTCTTGTCTATCCAACTTTGCCTTTTCCAGTTGTTCGTTCCGTTTTTCTAGATCCTTGGGGCTGAGATTCTTGATGTTGTCGTTTTTACTGGCGATCTTTGCTCGACGAAGATGAGTCTAAACAAGTAGTATATAAAAGAAGGTGAGTATAAGGTCATCAATACAACGATCTTGACATTACCTTTGATTGCAAATGTTCTGCTACATGTTTTTCACTTGTCAGGCGTTTTTCGGGGCAAACATCGCAATTGTAGACCAATTCCGTTTCTTCGTCGTCTTCTTCCGAGACAACTGCATCCTCTTCGTCTTGGTTGGAGTCGTCTTCAGAGTCATCGTCACTGTCGTCAGAGTCTTGGTGAGAGGCATACTTGCGTTTGTTGTTGCTTGTTTGGGTCGAAGGTGTCAATTCCATATCCGAGTCATCGTCGCTTTCGTCAGAGGACACACCAGCAAGTACTTCGTCAATAGCTTCGGGATCAAAGTCGTCACCACCGATGCTTTGTTTAGCTAATTCTCTGTTGGCACGTTTAAACATTGATATACAACTATCAAAAATAAAGAGGGAGAGAGAGAGAGAGAAGTAAAGTCTCCACTTTTTTTTTTCTTCGCAAAGGTCACAAAAACAAAAAAAAAAAATTGGCAGGAAAATTGAATTCCCGACCGAGACTTCTGTGCATGATTCGGGGAAACTTTATCTCCTCCTTTATATTCTCTCTTCCTCTCTCTCTCTCTCTCTCTTCTTTATTTCCCTTTCCTTGCTAGTTCCGAAACGATACTATGACCAATCATTCAATGTGGATTCATGATCGAATACTCTCAACACAACCAACAAAGTTGCGCATGCCTTTACTTTGTGCTTTGAACAAATCATTGGCAGTTCCCATTTTCTCAGAAGGATGGAACGAGTAAGTAGAAAAAAGAAAAAGAGCCGAAAAAAAGATGATAAACTAACTTTGATGATGGCATATGCATTCATACTATAGGATGACCAGAGGTTTGAATACGCATTATTATCAACTAAAGGAAAACGAAACCTATATAACCTCAATGGCAGTTAGCAACGGTACTACTATTGCTATGGGGTCAGGAAACCCAGATGGTGATCTGTTTTTTATCAAGGAAGATATCATTGACAAGGAAAATGAAGTTTCAACTTCTCGATTCCAAGTAAGACATGGGCTATTTAAAGGACTAGAATTTTAAATTCCGCCTTTCTCTCTATCTCTCTCCTTTTTCCTTTTAATTTTTAGGAAATACACCAAACTCAACTACAACGTCCTATCTATTCTCTCGATTGGTTTCAGCAACGACTATTGGCCGGCTCAAATCATGGTATTATTCAACTCTATGACACTCAACTCTTGGATGGAACAGAAGAACAAAAACTGGAATTATTAGGAGAATACCACTCCAATCATGTAAGTACAAATAAAATATAAAGAACTTGTATTGACTTGACTTTTAGATTCCTACTTCTTTTTGGGCTCCTCCTCAAAAATGTACACTAAACTCTCACGTCAAGTCTGTCTCATTCGAACCAACTCAAATTGATCAAGCCGACAATACACAACAGCAAATCTCCCGCTTCCTAAGCACAGCAACAAGTCATGTCGAACTATGGGACATTCAACATCCAGGAAGTAATGCTCTGAGGACAATGGAACCTGATCAAGCCTCACTCAACTTCTCACAATGGTCCTTACTCTCTCCCTCTTTGGTTGTCACTGGTGGCCAGGCGGGTCAACTTCATGTAATGGATCTTCGTGTCCAAGATCGTCAACCTATTGTCTGGCAAGCACTGGAAGCGCACACTGGGACAATACTTGATGGTCAATTCAATCCTTTTATACCTTATTGGTTGGCTTCGGCTGGAGGTGATGGTATTGTCAATATATGGGATCTTCGCGCTACTTGTCACAAACCTTTAGCAAAGATCGATGGTCATCTTGGTCCTGTCACTTCGGTAATAAGAATAAAAATCATTCAAACCAATATCATGCTGACTTTTTTTTTTTTTTTTTTGTTTTGTGAAAAAAATCAATACATAGATTGCTTGGGGAAATGTACGACCGGAGAAATTGGCAACGACGTCTCGGGATGGTACCTTCCGGATGTGGTCTTTATCTGAATCAAGTGTTCCTATCTGGGAATCATGCAGCCGAAAATTAGACCCTGTTGGAACTAATCATGGGACTCCTGCATGGCTCATGGAAACGGAAGGACATCAATCTTTGGAGGAAGAACGTTGGTGGCCCGGCTCAATGGTGTCTGAAACGAAGGGTGACGACTTTGGAATAATGGCTGATGATGGGCTCCTTGAGAACAATCGGGTGGAACTTGTCGGTGCCTTTGGTATTGGTGAATGGGGCAAGATGCAAATTGGTCCTCTTTATTATGGCAACTCGCACAAAAAAAGCAAAGGAGCTGTTGTAAAAGGTAGTTATATAGAAAGATGTAATAGAGGCTTGGAATGCAAATGAACAAGGTGTCTAATCTTGTTATGTTTCTTTTTAGCTCTAGTATCCAAATGTCGACCCGGTCAATTTTATTGCGCTACTAGCTTTGGTCAACTGTGCTCGCAAATATTCCGACCCACCAGTCGAGGTTTACTTGATTATCCTCATCGGTAAGAAAACATTCTATTTGCATGAATTTATGATCTAACACTCATCTTATGTAGATTTGATTACAAAAAGGATCCTCTGTATTACACCATTGACAATGCTATCCATTATCGACATATAAAGGTTGCGGAAAAGTTTATCGACAAGTTGAAATCACTGCCCATCGAAGATGAAGAGCAAAACAGGTAATTTCTTGGATTATATATGACAATGATGTAGCAACTGATCACACTTTCTTCTGTAATGATAGGCTTCGGAATGATCATGTAAAGGACTTTGAAAACTGCCTCCAGTTGCGGCCAAGTATCAAACCAGCTGAATGGGAAATCAACTGTATACCACGACATGATAGCAGACGGCTTTGGACTGAAACGGATAAGTGGCAATGTGCATTGGATACATTTCGCAAAGATTTGGCTTACTGGCGATGTCGTATTGCTCCGGGTTGTGTAACTATATTTGATGGAATACCAGTAAGTCACTAATAACACACATAATCACGAGGGCACTAACCATGATGTTTATTCGATTTGTAGTTTGATACTGGGGAGCGTCATCCTCGATTATGCAGTGAAATGATGCAAGGGGTTATACCTGGCACAGACTCTATTCTCTCATCTCCTCCATCTCCTCCAACACAGCTACAACCATCCAGTATATCTACATCACGGACAAACATGGATCAGTTATCTATACCTAAAACGAAACAAAGTCTTCGTCGATCATCAACAACACCAAATATGACCAGCGACGATCTTTTGACACCTTATGAAGATTTGAAAAGCATGAATGAACGAAACAGTAGCGGGACTTTATTGAATACATGTATAAATTGGAAACCACTGCAACGCTCCAAAACCACTACTCCTATAAATCATCGGGATTCTCGATCCTCTCCTCTCTCCTCTCCTACCACCACTACGCCTATAAAACTACAACAGCAAAAAGACAAATCGAACGCCGATGATGACAATGAAGATCGTAGCATTCATGGATTCGATAATACGGCATATACTTCACCAACAGAGATGGACTTTAAATCAATCATCAAGTACGGATCCTTTGGTAAACAACCACTCACCACAAATTCAGCAGATGACGGAATCGACGATCAGCCATCAAGGGATCATACTGTAGGCACCATATCACCACCAGCTATTACTAAACGATCGTCCACCAGCGATGACATCCATGATACTGAACACGACAATCTGCATTCACAGGTATCTAATGTCAATGATACATCTCGTGCTTCCCCACAAGCTATGGACCTCAAATCAATCATCAAGTACGGCTCATTTAAACAACCACCTCTGGACAACAAAAATCAAACTGGCAACGAACATGACATCACACGAAGTAGCTCTCATTCTTCTATCAATCATCAAATCAATATGGATCTCACCAACAACAATATACCGACTTCAAGACCTGATCAATCTTTATTATCATCAACTATGAGCAGCAACAGCGGTGATGCGGTCAGACCCAACTTGCGACGTCAACCATCATCTATCCTTGCTCCGGCAAAATCACTCGGTCGTGCATTTACTAAAAAGCTTAAACGGAAAAAGACCAGCGCATCATCCTCGTCACCAATCACACCCTCTGATAAAGACCCTGAAAACTATCGACAACAACCTCAACTGGATACATCAAGACCTTCACCAAGAAATGCTCTTTAGTATAGTTTTTTTTTTTATTGACTTGATTAGGAAATAGCTTGCTTGAATTGTATTGGAATAAAAATATAATTGTGTGATGGGATCATTTATGTTAACATGTAGACTATGGGGTATACGTGCCTACGGTTTGTAGTGTTTGAGCATTCCGGTTGAAATCCAGCCTGGTGAATGTTGAGGGTAGAGTTTAGGCCAGCTCGGTGAGGGGGGGGAATATGTTGGGCGAGAAGTTGACCGTAGAAGCCAGGCGAGTTCTGGTGAAAAGACTTTGGATTTTTTTTTTCCAAAGTGAAGGTCATCATAAGTCTGGACTGACTGACACAAGGGATTTGGTGCTTGGCTTTTGCGGTAAAGTATGTTGGAAATATGCCACAGTATTCACATTGCCACTTTAATCATTAGTATCCGTGAACAATTGAGCGAGTAGTGCTCACTATGGTATGGATCGCATTAAGGATGGATTTGATCAAGTTTATTTTATTACAAGTAAATTAATACACAAAGCTACACAGTAGTCTTGAGTGTTTATTAGATTAATGTTTATAAAGGTATATGTTAGCTCTATTTTCTATTTTAATGTATTCTACAACTAATTATTACTAAACTACATGTTTGACCAATTGATTGTTGCAGAGCGCTTCAATGTACCACGGACACGAGTCATCGCGATACTTCCCATCACCATAGTTCCTAGTAAACATAACAAAGGCTGTCGCATGTTAAAGTCCATTTCAGCGTTGTCGCTCCATCCCATGATAGCCACCAAGACTACGCCGCCAATATTTCCAACCAAAAACAGGTATCCCGTGGGTATGATTTCGTTGACAGGGTAAAAAAGTTCACCACAATATTGAAAGATGGCTGGAGCTATGGCTAGAAGTATCAATATATTGTTAGCTAAGCCATTTCCCTGCTTTGTTTTTCTGTTTTCTCCCCCTTCCCTCCTTTTAACTTACAGTAGGAAGATAGACCAAAGAGGATACTACAGAAGTAAAAAGAATAAAAAAGTTGGATGTCAGTGCATGCACGCTATACCAGTACACTTCTTGATTACGTCAATGTACATACCAAGAGACAATAACGCCTTTAAATAGTTTGAATTCGATCGAGAGATAAAGGCTGATTAAGCTGATGGTGGTCATAATGGATAAAATGCTGCATATGTAGTGGTATCGTTTCGTTTTATCCAAATAATGCCCGACCAGTATACTTCCAGGGACACCGATAGATAAGGTAATACAGGATAGTAGCCCAATGTCGTCTTCATTGATAATGTGTGAAAATGGTGGAAGTAAAATTTGATCAATCAATGTGATAATTGCACACTGTGCACCTAGTATTGGAGTAAAGATTAAAAAGAAGGTATGATCGTGTAGAAGAATGTATTATTATTTTTTACCTACCAAATATAGCGCCATAAGCAAGTAAAAGGTATATAAAGTTTTTCTCTTTGAATAGCCTCTTCGTAGTAGAATCGTTATGAAGAGTATCCCCAATAAGATCAGCACTGTTAAACATATATAAATAGAATGTCAGTAATCAAATATGTAAAAGGATAATAATGATGGGTTTACCTCGTATGTATGTTATAAGGGGGCCGTTTTTGAAATGCCGACCAGACCAACACCAAGACAATGACACACATGATCCATTGGTAAAATAGTAATCGAGGAATATCATGCATCATTGTGGCATGCTTGATAGCCCAAGGAGACCAGATACAACCAACAGCAATCCCCAAATTGTTTGCAGACACTGCAATAGCCGTTGCAAAGTTGATTTCATTATCAGGGAACCAGGCGACTGCCAATTGCGGAGGAATAGCCAGCATAAAAACTTGTGCTACAAACAGTATATATAAGTATCAAGGTATCAAGGTCATTCCACCTTACCCTGACCTACATTACGTTTTTACCCAAACCATAACATAAATCTTTTTCATTTACCTAGAGCTGCCAATGTTTGACCAGTAAACAAGAGAAAGAAGCCATAGAGTGAAGGAATAGCCCCCAACCATCGTATACTTGCACCAAGGAAATTGAGTACAGCACCAATAAGTATACCGCGTTTCAGTCCACTTCCAGGGACAACAAAAGAAGACAGGTGACCCAGGTCATTGTTGGTTTTGACAATAGCATCGTCGAATACAGGGAAAGTAAAGTGAATTACAAGAGGGTATAAAAGCATATATACAGAAGAGAGAGAATGGATGGCGTTGGTTGTCAAAGGAGAGGAGTGTTGGAAGTAGTAGTCGACAAAAATATATAAACAGGGTGCAAATGTCACCCACATTAAGGCACTAGAGAAAGAGAAGAAGGAGAAGGATAATAAGACAAACCATCTCCAACGAGATGTTGTGTTTAGGTGAGATGAGGATGGTGAAGGCGCAATAAAAGTCAAAAGTTGACTTGTTTCATCGGCCATGAAGAAAGGGGGTGTATGGAAAAGGAAGAGAAGAAAAGTAAAAAAAATGAATGGTCAGGTTTTTTTATTTTGAAATTCCGTCATAATCATGCTCCAATCAAATTTGAGATCTAGGATTCAACGAAAATTTTTCTTATATTTCCCCCTTTTTTTTTTTATTCTGTATTACTTTTCTCTTCTCTTTATAATTCATTGATCAAATACACAAGATGTCGTCATATTCTTCCTCTTACTCCTCAAGCAGACATTATGGTGGTGGTGACTCTAGTTATAGCAGCAGACAAGATGACCGTAGTAACCGTGATTACAAGAGCCATGATCGTAACAGTGGTGCTAGCTATCGTGATAATCGTTCGTCGTCTCCCAGAAGATCTAGTCGTCCGTAAGTATAGAGAGAGAAAGAGAGAAAAGTCAAACAGTGTGTACTCTTAACTTGACTTACACTCTTGTTTTTTTTTTTTAGTTATGAATCATCTACAGGCAACAAAAGTGATGAACGTGGCTATAACTCTTATCGTAAAAATGATTCCTATGGTCATTCTAACAACGGTGGTGGGTATTCTTCATACAATAACAATGGTGGTGGCTTCAACAACTTTCAAGGTGGTGATCGAATGTCTAATCTTGGTGATAATTTGAAGAACATTGATTGGAACAGTGACTCTCTGCCCAAGTTTGAAAAGAACTTTTATGTGGAACACCCTGATGTGACGGCAAGAAGTACGGAAGAATCAAACCAAATCCGGGCTTCTGCTAATATGACGGTGACTGGACTCAATGTACCTAAACCTCTCAAGACCTTTGCTGAAGCCAACTTCCCCTCTTATGTGATGCGTGAACTCGAAACTCTTGGCTTCCCTTCTCCTACTCCTATCCAATGTCAAGGTTGGCCCATGGCTTTAAAGGGTGATGATGTGGTGGGTGTGGCGGAAACTGGTTCAGGTAAAACGATGGCTTATATTCTTCCTTCTATTGTTCATATCAATGCTCAACCTTTGCTCCAACCTGGTGATGGTCCTATTGTTTTGGTGTTGGCTCCTACAAGAGAATTGGCTGTCCAAATTCAACAAGAATGTGTCAAGTTTGGTCAATCTTCAAGAATCAGAAATACTTGTCTTTACGGTGGCACTCCTCGTGGTCCTCAAATTAGGGATTTAGTAAGAGGTAAGTAGGAATGAAATGTGAACATTATATCAATGGTGATGATTGATCTAACTTTTTTAAATCTTTTCTTTATATACTATACTCTTAGGTGTTGAAATTTGTATTGCTACTCCTGGTCGATTGATTGATTTCCTTGAATCTGGTAAAACCAATCTTCGTCGTGTCACCTATCTTGTCTTGGATGAAGCCGATCGTATGTTGGATATGGGCTTTGAACCTCAAATTCGTAAAATCGTTAACCAAATTCGACCTGATCGCCAAACCCTCATGTGGAGTGCTACTTGGCCCAAATCTGTACAACAATTGGCCCAAAGTTATCTCAAGTCTTATATTCAAGTAACGGTTGGCTCTTTATCCCTAAGTGCGTCTAAAAACGTCACTCAAGTTGTTGAAGTATGTGATGAAACTGAAAAACGTGGAAAGTAAGTATAAAAATACCATCACCATCATTCATATACACTAACTAATCAATTGATCAATCATCACCCAGATTAATCACCCACCTGGAAAAGATTTTGGAGGAACCTGAAAACGAACGGAAAACTATCATCTTTACAAGCACCAAACGAAAAGCTGATGATATCACTCGGTACTTGCGACAAGACGGATTCCCAGCATTGGCTATCCACGGAGACAAGGCTCAAAATGAACGTGATTGGGTGTTAAATCAGTTCCGTACTGGTGGTCATCCTATTATGGTTGCAACTGATGTCGCTTCTCGTGGTATAGGTAAAAAGAAAAAAAAAAAGAATGGAGAAGGGATGGGTTGATAAGACTAGGGACATTCAAGATATATGGAAGCGAACTTTTTTGAAGGTGGGGAAAAAGCATTCACTTACATGTATTTTTTTATCTCTTCCTTATCTTCTCTCTCTATGTAATTATCTGACTCAATGCACTTGCCAAAGAGGGATGATACTCTCACAAACCAAAGATAACATAGCTAGGATCCAACTTGATTAGTTTGGTTGGGTGTTGGTTTAATCTGGTGGAAAATTATCTCTCTTTCCCATGTCTTGATAGGAATGTATGAATGAATAGGTTACTTACTTTTTCTTTTTATCTCTTGATAGATGTCAAGGATGTCAAATTTGTCATCAATTATGACTTCCCAACCAACATTGAAGATTATGTCCATCGTGTAGGTCGAACTGGTCGTGGTGGTCGTACTGGATCTTCAATTACATTCTTTACTGTCGAAAATGCCCGTCAAGCACGTGAAATGGTCAACATCCTTCAAGAAACTCAACAAGAAATTGATCCCAGATTAAAGGAAATGGCTGCTGCTGGCCGAGGGGGTGGTGGTGGTGGTCGTGGACGAGGTGGTCGTGGTAGAGGTCGCGGTGGATTTGCACGCAGAGGCGGAGGCGGCGGCGGCTACGGAGGAGGTATGTATTTTGTAAATAATCTTGACTCAACTTGAACTCATGACTGATTATCACTTTATATATGTTTACTATTATAGGTTATGGTGGGGGTGGATATGGTGGTGGTCGCTATTAGTTGTTAGTAATTAACTCCTTTTAATACTCATCCTTGCTTCATCATCCAATTACCCTTCCTCTTCCCTCTTTGCATTTTATTTAACATAGACATCATATTACCTTTATATTATTCAATAAAAACAAAGTGACAAATGCTGTATTTAACAATAGAATGTCTTCATACCGATTATTTGACCTGATTATCATTTACGGCTCTACTATCATGGTGGGGCAATTTGAATGACCGATGGGTATAAAAAGGCGGACCAAAGCCATGCCCTTTTTTTTTTTTTTTGCATCCGACTTTTTTTTTTTCCCTCTCCCTTCTATATAAACTCATTCACCCGCATAATGACTCATTCACACTTGATTATACCTCGCCTGTTTGTTGGTGATTGTATAGCAGGTCAAGATCTGGAAGAACTACAAAAGAATAAAGTATCTCATGTGGTAGCACTTGGTGGATTTGACTTTGATCATCCTGGACTCGTTTACAAGGTAAAACAGTAACAACAACAACAACAACAACAGCAAGGAAAACTTGAACAGATCTGACATTCTCCTTCCCTTTGTCTTGTAGAATATCAACATTGAAGATTTACCCAAGGAAAACATTATACAATACTTTGATGAAACGTTTGACTTTATCGAAGATGCACGATCAACCGGTACAGGTGTCCTTATCCATTGTCAAGCTGGAATGTCTCGGAGCGTTACAGTGGCTGCGGCGTATATGATGCGGAAGGCAAATATTGGTCATGAAAAGGCGCTCTCTATGATCAAATCAAGACGATCGTTTGTGGCACCAAACGAAGGATTCTTGGCTCAACTGGAACTCTATGAATCTCTCAACTTTGAGGTGGATCAGAAACATGCTGCTTATCGAAGATTCCTTTTGGATAACATGGTGGACGAATACAATAGTAAGTAAAGGGGTTATGAATCTTTGGAATACTGACTCTTTTTTTTGGGGGGGTGTAATAGTTTATGATCAAATGGAAAACTACGCATTAGCAGCCGACCCTGAACACACACCGCCAACAGCACCTTCAACTCTTCCATTTGTATCTTTAAGATGCAAGAAATGCAGGTAATAAAAATAAAATGAAAAATAAAAAGAAGTAAATGCATACGGACTCAATCATATATTAACCCACTTATTTTTGTTTTTTTATATGATTAGGCGTACACTGGTCCATGCAGAACACGTTATCGAACATAAACCCGGCAAAGGACAACAAGCATTCTCTTATTTAAAACGATCCAGTGAATTAAGTGTGACGGATGTGGCGACTCAAGCCTCGACGGAAGCAAGTTTGGCGGGCACACAAGTGAACAAGGCGTTGAATCCATTACTGGCGGCTCTAGCTACTGCCAATCAATCATGTTCTTCTTATTTTATCGAACCAATGGAATGGATGGGAAGATTACAAGATTCTGGGGAAATACAGGGCCGCATCGACTGCCCAAAGTGTTACTCGAAATTGGGTGCATACAACTGGAGTGGTGAACAATGCTCTTGTGGACGATGGATTACTCCGGCCTTTATGTTACACCGAAAACAAGTGGATCAAGTCAACAATACTGCCTATCGACAAGTGCGAAGACCATAGTATTACACACAACATGTAGTAATTTGGTAATGTAGACTAGTTTTTTACTTTATTAGTAGTAGTAATAGGGAATATAGATTATAAATAGACATAATAAAATGGACCATTTTTGTAGGATATCATTGTGATATGTATTGTTACGTATGATGACTGTTAGGACACCCATATCAGGTTCCAATGTGTCGGATTTTTAATATAATTGATAGACTTCATGTGCATAAATACATAATACAAATAAAGTAGATCGAGTATATCACATCATGCAAACCGTTACTTTATTATGCTATTAAAATGGGGGAGGGAGAAGTTTAAGAGTATTTATAATTATGATTCATTTGGCCTAATCTAAAAGTGTGTTTTGAATTGGTATTGACCGCCACCAGGGAAACCGCCACCACCAAATGGAAACCCTTGGAAGTGAGCAAAAGGATTACCTTGACTTTGATGGAAACCGCTGCCACCGCCATTCTGTGATTCAGGATCAAAGGGATCAAGTCCATTGTCGTATTGCTGCCGCATATCTGTCAAATAGAAAAGAAGAAGGATTTTTAGTAACGGATTTATTTTTTTCCCACCCCCCTCTTCTACTTACCAGCATTGCTTAGGACTTCATATGCAGTGTTTATTTCAGCCATACGTTTTTCAGCTTCTTCTTTTTGATCAGGATCCACACGATCAGGATGAGTTTCATACGCTAGTTGTCGATAAGCCTTTTTGATCGCTCGAGTATCAGCATCATGGGACACACCTATAATGATCAAAGTCAAATAATGAATAACAGTTGTTTTTTCTTCTTCTTCCTACCTAATATCTTGTAGTAATCCCTTCGTTTGCTTTGCCGTAAGAGTTGTTGTGCCTTTTGTAGTAATTGGGAGACTTTATGGTTTTGACCCTGTGTGATATCGTGTGCTTGTTGTAAATCCTGTGTTGCCTTTTCGTATTCCCGTTGATTCAAGTATACTTCCCCACGATACATCAAAGCATCGACATGATCATTTTGTAGGTCCAGCGTCCTTGTACACCAATCCAGGATCTTCGAGTCGTCTTGTTTGAGTTTCTTCTGTAGTCGACAGGCAGTTTCGTAGCATTGGAGTAAAAGTCGTTGAGGGATAGCGTCGTTGGATAAAGTTGAGGGAATATACTGGGTTTTGACAAAATCTATCTGTTCTAGTACTTGGTCGATAATCCCTTGTCGAGTTGCTGTGCCGATGAGTTGATTGCTTGCTGTAGAGTATTTCTTCTTTTCCATGCTGTCTTGAATTGATTTGATCGTCTTGTTGAGTTTTTTTAATTGTCGGAAGGCTACTTTACATTGTTTCTGTTCTGGATCGTAATGTAGACATTGCTTCAAGTTTGCGAGAGCACCTTCCGGTTCGTTGAGTAGATAAAAATTGATGTTGGCCAATTCAACTAGGAGTAGATGGTCGGAAGGTGTTATATGAGCCGCTCGTCTATGGGTTGATAAAGGAAGAATGAGTACACACATATACACACACAAGATTACATATTATATATTACTTACGATAAATCCCCTGAAGCAGCTTCAATATCATGTTTTCCAAAATGACATTTGGCACTGAGTCTACGTAAACGACCCATACCTGGTGCAGTTCGAATGGCGTCAGTAACGTGTTCAATACATTGGTCATAAGAGTGTCTGTTGTAGTACTTTTCCGCTTGAATCATATCCTTTTCCGCCTTCTTGACAGCATTCAACTAACAAAGATTAATATTAATTAAATGGTCTAGTTATTATTCTTTCAAAGGGAAAGACGAAGAATTACTTACTGTATCAAGACCCGCTGCATCGCCGGGATGTTTCTTGAGATAGTTTTCCAAATCCACCTTGGCCAAGTCAAAGTCACCTTCTTGAGCATAGATTCGAGCACGTTGATGTAATGCTTTATCAAAGTCAGGTTTCAAATCCAATATCTTTGTCAAGTCGTCCACAGCTGCTTGATTCCTTCCCAGTGTCAAGTAGACAGTAGCACGTCGATAGTAAGTCATGTAATTGTTTGGATCTTGCACTTTAGAAGAATAAAAATGTGTAAGTATCACATGAAAAGGGATGGGTTATATGTTACTTACTTATAGCAGCGTCGTAGCTGATCACTGCATCGTGTAGTTTTCCATTCGTTAGGTAATTATTCCCTTCAGTGAGGAGCTGCTGTGTTGTTTTTTCAGCGAATAAAGAAGATGGTAAAAGGAAGGGTAAGACGAAAGCAAATAATAAACGTTGGTGTTTCATTAGTGTAAAGTTGCGAATTAATAGGTTGAAGAGGTATCGATTAAAAAGGAAGAAAGAGAAGGTAGGAAAAATGAATTTCCCCCCACTGTCAAAAGAGAGAAAAAAAAAAGCGGGATTTGAAAAATGTGGGTCAATGCGATTGGCCCAGGCTCAGAATTTTCGACCATATTCCATAAAGACGGGTGGTCGGGGTTTCAAGTCGTTACCTTGTTTGATCTATAGCACCTTTAGCAAGTTGTGGAGAAGGGAGGGGTCTTTAGAAACATTTGGTGATGACTCTTCTTACATTTCTATCTTATTGGTTCTGAAAGTATCGGAAGATCCACTTTTTAAGGGATCGTGGGCTTTTACATACACCTGTCACTTTATGGTTTTGCGACATATCATATGAATCATGCATAAGGGTCCAACGCATAAAATATATAAAGGCGCAAATAAAAAACCCCCCTCATTTCTTTTTTCTTTTTACTCATCCAATCTAGTTTGTACATATAACAACAATGAATCTTTTACTTTTGATTATGACTTTACTAGGAATGACTTGTTTGATCTACGGTGGGTTGATTCCTCATCATCAAAGTGATTCCTCGCCTGTCTCCATTGGTAATGAAGATAGACAGTTAAATGATCATAAAGGAAGCCTTGCTGTTGCATTGCATCATGAGCTCGAGAATCTCATTCAATCCTTTGGCACTATTTCTATGACCAACGACGGCATTCAAGGCGGCAAAAATGACGATAGTAATGGTGATGATGGTAGTCATACGCCCCCACCTATATAAAAAAGACCCATGTGGCCTTGTTAATTAATAGTATCTTTTCCATGCTCCCTTTGTTATATCTCCTACAATAAAAATTACTAAATGGGATTAATGATTTATTCATCGGAATTTACAATTCATTCATGCATGTATTTATTGTTCAAATCCCGCTTTTGATCCAGTGTGGTAACATAAAGGAATACAAGCGGCTCAATGATAATAACAGAGAGGAAAAAGTATAAGTATAGAATGTGATATGTTTAAGAAACTGAGACCATAAATTGAGAAGACTCAGCCATGTTCTAATAATGACAATTCATGACCCAGTTATACAAATACGTGGATAGCCCCGAGAAACAGATGACCTCCATACGACAACAACGAGTTTGATGAATCAATGATAAATTTCATAAATCATGCGTATGGTACCATCCATTAACGTATATTGGATGAAACATACAATACACAAGAAAGAAATAGGATCCTCTTTGGGGAATACCATATATGCATGATCTGGGATTTAAATCACTTTAATTTGTAAATCAATACACGTTTACATGAAATAATAACATAAAATACCAATTCAAAATCTCTTCTAAATCGATTCTTTTTCTTTGAGTTGAATTGTCGCCCAGTTTGATCATAATTCATACTTTGATATCATCATCAACATGGTGAAACCATTCATTGCCGAGTATTTATTTCAAGATGGAGCCGAATCCATCATCAGATTTGGAAATCACTGGGTTCATAATTCATATGCCGACAATGAGCATCGTTGGTGACAAGAATATTATGCATGATGATGACTTTTTTTTTGTCACACCAGGTATTCAACTTGAAATCAGATCGGCCATAGGAACAAGACTATGCCATACTACACATTTTTTTTAACAATCATATATGTGAACTACTTTATGTTTATCTTGAAAACAACGATCAAGGTATTGAGAAAAAAAAAACACGGAATGTCGTGATTTGAAAATATCAAAGATCATCATTTTCTTCATTAATGAGTTCATAATACAATAGATGATCCGGTGGAAAACATGCTTTAGAAATGACAAGAACATGATTATTATATCACAGGTTTATCCTAATAACATGATATACATCAAGAATTACCGGTAAATGGATGGAGTAAAGCAGCCGATCATAAAGAACATGTGTAACATCAATGCATAAACTCCTCCTTCCAGAAGCATTGCTGGCTATAAAAGATGATCTCTTTTGAGTGTTCTCGGTTTCTTTCGATAACCAGTTTTCAGTTCATGATAATGATTACAAACACTTTACCCATTTTCCTTGCCTTGGCTTTCTTATTCGAATTCTGTCAAGCTTTGCCCCGAAAAGACATTCTTACTATTCTTTCAAGTCATAATCAATACCGTGCTAAACATAGAGCCCCAGATTTGAAGTGGAACTATAGTGTTGCCAGTTTTGCTCAAAGATGGACGAATCGATGTGTATTTGAACATAGTGATGTAAGTTTTCGAACCCCGCATTTCCCCACAGTTGTGTGTAACGCATGAACTCACCATCACTTTAATAGAATCCTTCCTATGGTGAAAACATTGCCATGGGTTATGATACTTGGGATCAAGCTGTCGATGCTTGGTATAGTGAAGTCAAAATGTATAATTATAATAACCCTGGGTTCTCTGGATCCACCGGGCATTTCACTCAAGTCGTATGGAAGGAGACCACGGAGATCGGATGTGGTTTCACTGACTGTAACGGTCGCAAAATCTATTCATGTAATTATCAGATGCCTGGCAATTATCAGGACCGATTTCGTCAGAATGTATTACCTTCAAAATAGGATGGTGTATAATAATAAAGCATTTTATAACCTTGTACCTGAAATAAACGTCAAAGCGGGATTTGAATTTTCGTTTTTCTGGGAGGGAAAGAGGGCCCGCCTTTTTTTTATTTTTTATGTTCCTTCCTCCCTCCTTCTTCCACTACATTCATAATCACTTTTTTAAACCAATGTAATATTAGCAATCATTGGACATTCTTTTTAGATACAAGGTATTTAACAACAACGGTGAAGGGGAAAGAACAAGATGGGAAAACTAACAATTACTATTTGATTTGCAACATAACGAAATAGATACGGGAACCCCTTCCGTGTGGGTCTCTTCTTTAATTCATCGACCTATAACATCTATACAATGTCAGCATTACTGGTTGCTTGTTGAAAGGTATCAAGTCTATAAAGTTACATTCAGGAATAATAAAAGGTGGCTGATAATTAACTTTCTTTTTTGTATCTAGGCCACCAAATAAACAACCAAAAACAAAACAAAAGGCGGCCACTCTAGTTGACTGAAATCTACAGTACAGCACTTTATGATGCAAGGTATTGTAAAACAATGGATATAACTGGAATGATAGAATGAAAACCATACTTACTTTTACTACTTTGTGCTATAAATGATATTGGTAGAGGTAAGAGGGACGACTATCGGTGGGCCAACCCAGAGGAAAACACAAAATTCTTTGTTTTAACGATGCAAAGCCCGTTGGGGATGGCGGGAATCATAATCGCGATCAATGTTTACCTGTCCTTTTTTGGGGATTAACAGGTAATGAAGGAAAAGACAAGGATGACATTGTAATTGTGATAATGATGATTCTAATACATGTTAAAATGAATAGCTATGTAAGGCTCTTTTGATTGATATCAAATACTGGCAAATCTCTTTGATACGAACAACAATCAACGAATACTTGGTCTAGATTAAACGTAATTCTTTCGTGATGGTGACAAGGGCTTATATGCATATGCGTCTTCAAGGTAAAATGAAAAGGTATCACAAAGCCTGAAGTGATCGGATGTGAAAAAAAAAAAAAAGACTCTTACTGACCACTGTTTTGTTTCTGACTTTATTTTTAGACCCTCTCCCCCTTTTTTCGGCTTGATAAACAAAGATGGATTGCCTTATCGACTAAATCAACGCGATCAAGTCTTTCTGGATGGTGAGTGGTGACGAATATAGACGAACATCAACTATCATGGGGACAGGCAACTAGACGGGTAAATGGATGAATAATCATATATATACATCATCTTCCTTTCGAAAAATATCAACAACAACAACAACAACAACAACAAAACTATATGATACCTGGGCGGCTTATCCTGCATGGATTCTCTTTGTATGGATTAACAATAGTTGGTACCTGTAATCTAGATCAATTAGTAGATTATGTTGAAACAATAAATAACTAGTGCATGTTACATTCTAACATACTTCAATGTCGTTGGTTGATGGGTGGTTTTTTTTTTTTTTACTGTTGTCTGTTTTTTGATCATTTGACTTGTGGTTATAAAGTTTTAACTGTTGTGCATATTCAATCCAGTTTAAAGACCCGACACCTTTTGTCGATTTACACCCTGATTCAATAATGATGGACTGCCCCTGTTTTAATTTAAATGTAATAACAATGTCAAAAAGATTAAACTCCTTGATACTACTCATTCTGTTCATCATGATGTTGACAGAATGGTATGAATTAGGTGATGGGCTTGCATTCTGACACACAAGATAGAAAAATCTAGGTACCATACAACTCCGCATTTTCAAATTCCGCCGGCCTCCCCACCTCTCCAAAGAAAAAAGCATATCTAAGCCGGGTTGTTGATAGGTGTCATGTAACCTCAACCCCCCTCCATCGTTTCCCAAACTCGACACACATATACATCTTATCGATGACACTAGCGCTTCATCATTTTTTTTTTTTGGTACTTACTACACCCTTTTCTCGGAATGGGATGAAGATGAAGATGAGTGTTCCGGTCGAGTCATCAGAAGACATTGTGCAACAAGTGCGTACAATGATGATATCACTCCGCTTTCTTTTCTAGGCTGAATGATCAGTCAACCAGGAATCCGCACAAAGTGAAAAAAAAAAAAAAAAAAAAAAAAAAAAAGCTTAATTCCTGTGTTTCGAAACACAGCTGCTTCTAAAAAAAAAAGTGATGATTCTTCACTTGCGCTGAATGTCATTTGGTGAAAAAAAAAAGTAAATTCATGCAAACTCATATTGACTATAACGAACATACTAGTGGTCATGTTTCCCCCACATTTTTACATAAAGTCAAGGTGAACAAGATCGAGAGACAAAGGGGAATCCTACTTGAACTTTTTTTTTTTCTCGTTGAGCCACATCTTCACCATTTTTGATCCCAAACAGATGGTGTGTGTGGCTAGAGCAATGATATTTATAAACACTTTGAATAGACAAAAACTGACATGTAACTCGGTGTAATGGGGGGAAGAGTAGAATGAATTCTATTTATACAATCAGCCCTTTGGGGGGAGTAAAGTTGTCTATCATTCTCTTTGTCCTTTTTTTTTTAAAACAGACAAATCGTGGCTCACTGCCAATCATGTGGCCATCCTTTTTCCAAGTGATCTTTCAATCTCTATGCTTGCTGAGTGGAAATTAAACTTTGCTTTGCTGTCGGAGTTTAACTTAATTTTAGTCTATATATAAATTCCGAATTCTTTTTTTCGTTCCTCTTCCCCTTTATCTCTCTCATACACTTTTTTTTTTTTCTGTCTTCTTCACATTTACATTTATTTTTATAAACATATACATACATATACATACATACATACATATTAACAATGGATCAGTTTGGAATTATGGAAGCCTATCCTTCACCAAGCCAATGGGATGAACTGTTGAACTCACCAAGCTACAGCGATCTCTTGTCAACTCCTTACTATCCCAGCCCTGAAGTCTCACCATGTATGAAAGATAGTTATTATCCTGGCTCTTACTTTTATACATCTTCACCTGAATCTATCTACTCTTACAACATTGGTCATGGGCCAGTGGTTATGCCTGCTGCCTCTCATTTGATGATGATTCCTCCTTTACAAGAAATGACCGTGGTACCTCCTTCTATCGAACAATTGGATCAATTCATTCAACGTCATGAATCCGCCCTGACCTCTTCATCAACATATTGTGCTTCTACTTATTCACCACCTGCGTTTGATGCCACCATGATGGTACCTTCCTTATCCTCCTCTTCTTTGGTCACCACCACAAGCATATCCTCTCCACCTTCTACTCCACCTCCAACCAAGGTATCAACAACAAAATCATCACGGGGCTCATCTTCTCTCAAGCAAAAACGATCCAGTGTGCCCAAGAAGGAAGCAGGAATTAGCAAAAACCTTCCTATTCAATACAACTGTCAACACCCAGGATGTGGAAAGACCTTTAATCGGCCTTACAACTTGCAATCACACATGCGCACACATACTACTGATCGACCTTTTGGATGCACCAACTGTGGACGCCGATTTGCTAGACAACATGACCGTAATCGACATGAAAAGTTACATTGGGGGATCAAACCTTATGCGTGCCGTCAATGCAACAAATCATTTGCTCGGATGGATGCTTTGAATCGACACCTCAAGGTGGAAAATGGTTGTGCAGGGAATAATGGATCAAATGGGGAACATTATCATCAAGTCATGGCATGATACACTAGGGAAAAAAGGCTCATGGCTTTTAGAATAGATTACACACAGTGCATATATTATAACTTCCTATACCCCATCTTCTCTATTCTTTTTTATTTGCCATCATATATACATATTACATATACATATAGTTATTTATTCAGTTTAGTTTTTTTTTTTTTTTTTTTTTTTTTTACATATCTCTTCCTCATCTTCTTTGTATATAGCTCATTCTTGTATGTTTAAAAATAAAAACCACATATAAAAGTTATCTTCTTGACGCCTAAAATAAACATAACCTGAAACATCATCATCTTTTTTTTTTTTTTTTTTTTTTTTTTTTTTTTTTTTAATGTGGCGGGGAACTCTCTGTGTACCTTTTTTTAATCACCGCCTTTTGCACTTCTATGCTTATGGATCTTTTCCTACGGATCTTCCGCCTACTCGTGATCAAAAACGGTAAGTAGCACGGTATTTTTTGGTTACACCTACCAACAACACCTCCTCCCCCCAAAAAAAGCGCCAGCCCACTTTGACTGCCTTAAAAATAAACCACCAGAATTGACTATTATGTAAAATCACTAAGCCTGACCACCCATCAATTGTCATCCACATCATGTTTTATTATAATACAGTAAAGGAGTACATACACACACACATATATATATAGAGAGAGATTACAAGGAAGGGTAAAGTAACTATTAAGTGAGAAGGGGAGAATGATATAAAAAAGTCTATTAGGGGTGATTAGGGGATGTAATCAAGATACTTTTCGAGCAGCATAGGCATACCACGTCAAAAAGCTGTTGGCATTGACACATTGAGCAACGACCATTTCCACCCGGTGCCGATAATCATCCAATGACAGGCCCATTGCAGGTGCTAAAACAGTTGATAGTTCGTCATATCGATGCAAGATAACAGCTGTAAATGCTTCACCTAGTTTGCCCCCCGATCCTATAAAAAAACAAAACATGAGTATCAAAGCCATTCCTTCCTTTCAAGTCCTACTTTACCATAATGTACTTTCTTCGAGAGTGATTGGAGTACCTGGAATCCAAAATCCTGTAGCTGAGGTCCTAATTTTGCCGCCCGATCTGTGTCACGATTCATAGTTGTCATAATTCGTCGCACTATAATACAGAGAGAGAGAGAGAAATGAGTAAAGAAGAAACCATCCATCATTCTGATGCTCTATTCGGGGGTGGGGAGGTTCTTTTACATACCTGTTTCTGCAAAAGATTCGATCATAACGGTTCCTGTTGGCTAGATACATAACAAAAAAAAAAAAAAAAAAAAAAAAAAAGTGAGTTAGTTGATTCTTGGTCGCCCCCCTCTTCATTACCCTATCACAATAATCAACGATATGAATCATCCCGCCAGGTTTCAGTACACGATGAGATTCTTCCAAGAGGAACCGCCACTGATCATGATCCATAAATATATTTCGAGCCCGCAAGTGAATGACATCAACAGATCTATTTGCCAAAGGAATGGGATCTTTACCAATAGAGGTGACTTGCAAGTTGACATTGCCAAGAGGCGGTAATCCTTCCGGTAGTCGATCCAAACTAGTGTCAAATCCTATAAATTGCGATTCGGGGAATTGGGTGGCCATATCCTAAATTTTATAATATAAAAATGTTAGTTTATCATGAGTTGTATTATCGTAAAGTGGATTGGGGTTTTACCAGAATCCATGAGCCATGACCACATCCTAATTCTATTATTAATGCACCTTGGACAAGTTTTGGTAGTACCAGGGATAGCACGTTCCTTGAAAACGAGCCAATTTCATTAGTCAAAGCATTTTTTCATATATATACTAATATTAATACGACTTACGAAGCAAATAGTTGTTTCAAAGCAAAGTGAAGCTATTCCAAAAGAGAGAGAAAAAAAAAAGTTTCAATTGTTAGTCATAATGTGAGTTGAGGATCTTTTAAACTACTTACACCATGATCAGCATCTTCAGCTTGCCAGTTTCGGGGCAAAAAGAAGCTGTTTGATTGAATACCGGTAAAGATAGGAGGTCGAGTTAAAGCAGCATTCTTTTGTCCTTGTTGCTGTTGTCTAGAGGGTACCGAGTCGACGGTATTACTGTATGATCGATTAAAAGAGTATTTGTGTCGAAGGGAATGTTGACTAGATGACGTTGGAGTAGGTGACCCGAGATTACCAATAGTTTGTCGATGAGAATAGGTACTAGACGTATCTTTTGTTCGTTTAGAATGACTTGAGCCCATATCAAGACTAATAAAAAAAAAAAGAAGAAGAAAGTGGAAGAGAAAGGGAAGGTATTTTTTGCGATAAAGTTCCAATTTAGTCATAAATTCAAATTCCGCTCATTCCCGATCATCGATTGAGTGGTTCCACAACATCAAGTGGGAGAGGGGGAGAGAAGGGACACCCTTTCATAGCAGTTGTTCGTAATGTGATGTGATAAAACTTCATAAAAGACATGATGTAAAGACTTTCTATTTATTATTTCCCATGTACATTATAATTTATACTAATCTATAACAAAAAGGAAGATACACATACTAATGGGGAAGAAGGGGATAAGGTAGAATGATTCAAAGTGACACTATTTGTGGGGAATGATGAATAACAGTAAAGACATTGTTTAAATCTATAGATATATACATAAAACAGGTGATTAGTATGATAGCCCTATTTCCCTTTTCAAAACAATACCAACTTACTTCGTCAATATCAAAGTCGAATTCGATTTCATCTTCTTCTTCACCACCAAAGGTTTCGTTTTCGTTGATCTTGGTAGTATCGGGCAATTCACCATAGGATTTCAGTTGACGAGCTTCTTCGGGTGTATACTTTTGAATCACATCGGCCTTATCATCTTGATATTCACGAAGAGATAAAAGAATGATATCACCTTGGTTGATCCATACCTTTTTCCGCATTTTACCACGGATATGTGCTAATCGTTTGACACCATCAAAACATTGTGCTTCAAGACGACCGTTACCAAGCATTTTAACCACTTGAGCATATTCTAGTTGGGAAAAGGAAGGTTGGGTTGTTAGTGATACACCTTGTTGTAGCCATCCTGTTCTTCTTACCTTGGCCTTCTTCCTTAAAGTCAAGTTCACGCTTGTTGTCTTCGTTTTCGTTCTTTCCTCTTCTTCGGTTTTTACCACCCTAAAGCAAAGTGTTCATTAGTGCCAATATGTAAAAAAGATGGAAAAGATGGATTTGTTAACCAAGATGGATTAAAACATCAACTTCAAGTTTAAACCCATCCACCCCAATTACTTTTTTCCTTTAAACTGTTTTTATTATCCTTTACTTACTTTTCCTTTATTCTTGGGCATTACGTTAAAAAAAGACTATAAATTAAACTAGAGAAGAAAAGGAAAAAGTAGGAAAACAAGAGTGGCAAGTTTTATTGAGAATCTAAGGAGCCGAGCTACGGCGGGATTTAAATATAATCACATCCCCTAAGGAGTGGCTTGGTTGCTCATTACCCCTCATTCATGCAACTTTTTATATAAGCGAAACTGGATGTTATCTCTTGGATATTGTAGGTATACCATTAATTGGCATTTTCAGTTTGATTACTAGTGCTGATAGGTTCCTCGGAAGAGGAATAGGAGGTGGTATCATTGTTCTTTAGATGAGATAATAAATAGATGGCTCTTTTGGTTTGGCCAAGACGCTTGAATCCATCAAAGAACCCTTACCTGAGATGCATAAAGGGATGTTGATGATAACAACAACGAAGGACGCATGAATCAATGGTCAGGATTTTGGGTGGAAAGACTAGAGAAGTCTTTTTTTTTTTTCACTCCATAATGTCAACTCCACTTCTTCAAGGTACCAGCAAGCTATTGATTTTGGAATAATCCTATATTAACTGGTAGGAGTGGTTCCAGTCATTTTCCTAATCTAGGTAGATGATGTCCCCCCTTGGGAGATCCATGAAGCGGATCCATGAAGCGGGATTTGAAAAAATTTTCAGGTCTCTCTCTTCTGGCAATTGATTTTTTCATTCCTTCTCTCTTCTCTTTGCTTTTTTTTTATTGAACGATATAATAATGGGTAAAGACAGCACCAAGACAGTCAAACGTACCCCTCGCCACGATCCTTTGCATGCTCAACTTGCCGATAATCCTGAACATGGGATGCGTAAAGCCACTCGACAAAAGTTTATTGATCGCAACAACAAGGAAGACGAAGTAGAGGTAAGTCGTTTTACATGTCTGTCTACTTTATAACTGTTACTGACCATCTTTTCCTACCACTATTGACATGGATATTATGACATGCTATGTCTGTTTGGTTGTTGTTGTTTTAGGAATACTTGGATCCCAAATTGTCAAAGAAGATCTTGAACATTGCTCGCCAACAACAAGAAGAAATTGAACGAAACCGGGAAGACGATGAACCGTAAGTCAAAGGAAAAAGGCTTGACTGATATTTACTAGTTACTAACCCTATTTTTATATACATATATGTTCTCCCATAGACCAAGACGATCAGCCGCAAATAGAAAACACGACAATAGCAAAAGCAGTAGTAAGAACAAGTCCTATCCTTTGGGCTTCAATCCTAGTGATGATGAATTGGACGAAACGGAAATGATGGACGACTATGAAGAATTGGAAATCGACGAAGAAGATGCTGATGTGTTGAACAAGTTTTTACCTAGTGCACCCAAAGAACGACGTACCTTGGCTGATATGATTATGGACAAGATCAATGAAAAGAATGCTGCTGATGAACGTAAAGCTACTGGTGTTGTTGATGGTAAGAAGAAGATGAAGTAAAAAAAAAAGGGGGGGTGGATGATGATATTAATCGTTTTATTTGACTCTTTTCATTCAGATGATGATAGCTCCTTGTCACCGGCAATGAATCCAAAGGTGGTGGAAGTCTATACAAAGTAAGTAAAAATAATCAAGTATAGTAACGTAATTAATTACTAATTATCATCTTGGGATTTTAATAGGGTTGGTCAATTACTAAGTCGTTACAAATCTGGTAAATTACCTAAAGCATTCAAGATCATTCCCTCCTTGAACAACTGGGAAGAAATCCTCTACATCACTGACCCCGAAAACTGGTCTCCTCACGCCACTTACGAAGCAACACGAATGTTTGTATCCAACTTGAAAGCACAACAAGCCCAGAAATTCTTCTCCTTGGTACTTTTGGATCGGGTGCGTGAAGATATTCAAGAAAACAAGAAACTCCATTACCATCTCTTCTTGGCGCTGAAGAAGGGTTTATACAAACCTGCGGCCTTCTTCAAAGGTATCCTCTTCCCTCTATGTGAATCTGGTAGCTGCACTCTGAAAGAAGCGTCTATTCTTGGATCAGTACTAACTCGGGTGTCCATTCCTGTCTTGCATTCTTCTGCGGCATTACTTCGTTTGGCTGATATGGATTATACCGGTCCCAATAGCTTATTCATCCGTATCCTTCTCGATAAGAAGTATGCTTTACCTTACAAGGTGGTCGATGCTCTGGTCTCTCATTTCGCTCGCTTCCAAAATGATCCTCGGGAAATGCCTGTGTTGTGGCATCAATCTTTATTGGTTTTTGCTCAAAGGTAGGGTAAATAAATGATAGACTCATTGAAACTCGTACTCAACTCTCTTCTTTACTTAGATATAAACAAGATATGGTGCCTGAACAAAAGGATATTTTGCTGGATGTTGTCAAGGCGAAATTCCACCCTGGTATTGGTCCTGAAATCCGTCGTGAAATCATTCATTCTACAACTCGTGATGAAGTCATGGATCAGGACGATGTGATGATGATTGATTAGGAACACTGGGGAACATATTGTTTATTTATTTTAGCTCCTTCTCTCTCCTCTCCCCCATTAGCATAGAACATCATTTACCATACTCACTTCCACTCATCATTTTAACATAGCTACTTTATGTGTATCATACAAATTATATCGCTTTATCTAATCAAATAAAAAACATCATTACTTATCCATATACATACATATTGGTACTTGGCTTTGATAGAATGACTTTTGAAAGAATCCTTCACCTCGATGCTTTCTTTCCGTTGATCCGTTTATCTTTGTGATGCATTATGGAAGATATTTGCAAACTCCGATACTTTTTTTTTTCTCTTTTTTGGGACCCTGCAGCCCCAAGTCAACACTATTTTGAGTTTAAACTGATTGACACAAATGGTCTGAGCGCCTAACTTTCTTGATAAAGATAGTTGGGAATGTGGCATCCATTGACAATTGGGCTTGTAGTGGTCTTTCCAGGTCTGATTAGGGAATACGTCTTTGGCAGGTGAAGACTTGCGGGATTTGACAATAGTTTTTCTTCACGAGTCTTTCCCTTCCCCCAGAAATCACGTAATTTGAAACCCAACCAGACTTGAAAATGAGTGCCGTTAAATTGCCTGAACAAACTGATGCACTCCTCCCACTCTGTATCAAAACACAAATCTCATTATATATCCTTTTTTATTTTATTACAAAAGTCAGGTCGTAGAACAAAAAATTGACACACAAAATAAAACTTAGTTCAAAACCCGCTTACTCTCGCATGGAATCTTGAGAGAGCTCTAATGCCTCAATGGAGGCTGTATAGATTAATACAAGGTTCTTAGTATATTGGTCATTATGTAAAGTTTGTTGGAAATGGGCTAATGAATGCTAATGGTCACTTTTGTCATGAGCATCACTTGTCCATTAAGGCATTTGAGCTTTCCCAAGATTCAAGGGGAGGGTAAGCGGGTTTTGAAATAAGTTTTGAGTTGTCTGTCAATTTTCAAAGCCTGTAGGGAGTTCAATTTACGTAATGTTTAGGGGAAGGGAAAGGTTTGTTTTTCTTCTCGATGTTGGTTCAAAGGTAAGAGGTTAAGCAGCAGTCTCATCGTGCAAAAACCAAAAGTAGTACAAGACAGTTTAAACATCTGCTGATTTACTTTACTGTTTTTGCCGTTGGCTCTAGGAAGAGGATCGTCCATGGACTTCTCTATCACAGGCCGAAAATTACCTGCGGGAGTTGAATTGGTAGCGCGAAATTCAGGACAACACCTAATTGGCAGACCTTATTTTTGTGTGATAAAAAGAGAAAGAAAAAAAAGTTGGGCTCTTTTTTCTTTCCTGTTTTCTTTTTCACTTTCTTTGCATGGCATTGATTCTCAAATATACTCATCTTCTACTCGGTATGTGACAAGTCTAGTGAAATGAATACAAAGCTCTTTACTGATACTTTGTATTAACCTTTTTATAATGTAGACACTTTTACCAAGACTTGTCTAGTTCTCACCCTTACATATACCCTTGGCATCCTGTTTATATTGGCTGCGTATCGGAAATGGAGCCTTCGTGATTCAACAAGTGTCAACATGACCGATAACAATAACACTATAGCAGAAACAAACTCGAATGACAAGAAAGGCGCGACGACAATGATATCTTCAGGAACCTCGACTTTGACCTCATCACAGCTTCCTACGCAATTGGATACAGTTTATGAAGTAACGGAATCTGTTACAAAGTCTGGCATTATGCACGACAGCAATCATTTAGGAATCTTGGACGACGGAAACATCCTCGCATTCTCGACAAAACCACCTTTACCTCAACCTTCATTTTCTACACCATCGCCTCGTTATACTCGACGTCCTCGTGCAAACACACAACCATTTCACTCTTCAACACCACCACCTTTGACCATGTCACCTTCACTATCAACGTCCACCACCCAATCCAGCCCGGCGCTGTCCCCGTCTTGCTCCTCCACTCTACACCAACGAAGACGACGGGATTCACGAGTAGGACAACTCGTACAACAATTTGAAATGGGTGTTGACTCTCGATATTCTGTATCTTCTACCTGTTACAAGGAGGATATCGCTAATAACAAAGTCAACGATACCATTGCTTCCTTATACAAGATCCATACCGCCAATTCTCCTTCTTCACCAATTGCATGTCAATCTCCTACCAGTAGATCATCATCAGACACCACTCGTACTATTGGTCATCGCTCTATTGGTTTCCATCCTGTCTTTACTACTTGGGAAAAACGAGTGACTGAGGCAAACTCGTAAGTTGATCAAGGAGATTCAAACAAAACAAAATAAAAAAAAAAGGGGGGGTGGAGTGGGGCCTGATTCTAACTAGACTTCTTTTGTAGATTGATAGTACCTTCACCGTCTCGATCTACACCTGCCAGATTAGTCACACGGCGATCATCCACTATATCCCATTAGACATACCTTTACTATAGATACACATTACCACTACCTATCACTTTTTTAAATTGATTAATTAATTAACGAACTAATAAATAAATAAACAATGGCTTTTACACCACTTCTTTTTTAATATCATTTATTTGATCCATTAATACATGTATATCTATTTACAATACTATTGTTGCTATTACTGTGTTAACAAATTAAAAAGGGGGTTGTGGGGGGTGGGACTATTACTATAATACTATTACTAGTTGACAGGGCATATTAAACCATCATCATCAATGGGATAAACAGTGATGGCGGGCAACCATAGATAGTGAAGGAGATGGAATGTGATTTGGAGAGAAACATTCAATGGTGGTGGATCAGTGATGAGATGAGGTCCACATGCTTGATACAATTGTGCAAATGTTGAGTCTGTCATATTACTTGTTGGTGCAACATAATCAATATGGAAAATCGCATTGACGGTCTGAGGAGTGGTGTTTAATGTCATCCCAGGTAATGTCGACCAAGCAAAAGGGGTAGCTATATCCATCATCCTATCGTCACTATTATTATTGTTGGGAGCATTTGTTACTGTTGTTGTCGAGTTGAAGGCATCCAAAGAAGGGAGTGATGAATTCCACGTAGATGGGTGAATAAAAAGCACCAAATCCATTTGTAAAAGATGCAGAGGAATAAAGTTCGGGCGGTTGTCTAAAGTCAGGTTGAGCTGCCATGTTGACCGATAAAAGGGGTGAGAAGGAGGTCCCCAATCGAGATCCTGACCCACCGTATTTGCTGTTGATGCCATGGTGACTTGTGGTAATCGAGGCAGGCAAATGAATAAAAGTACCCCAGTGACGAGGAGTAAAAAACACAATATGACAAAGCAACACCGTTTCCAGGAGAAGCCACGTTGATCATTCCAGCAGCAAAAACAACAATACAAGTACCCTGATGTGTGTCGTCGCCAGCCAGTAGAATCTTGTTTATGCTTTTGTTTTCGGATTTCTTCGGACAGTGAGAGTGTGGTCATGGTCGAATGGAGTAAGGGCCGATGAGGTGCTAGTGTCGCCGAAGTGGTGCGAGTGGTCGTGGTGATGGTGGTAAGTAAACTATCTTGATGGGCATCTTTATACAATCCAGTGTTAGCTTTATCGTGTTCAAGGTGAAACCCATCATTGCCGAGACCCGATGGTGTTGAAGCACATTGTCGTTCAATTTGTTGTGAGGAGATGCTTGAATATGGAAGATAAGAATGTGTTTCTGTTCTTGAGGGACATTGCCAAGTGACTTTGCCTGTGAATTAAACAAGGGAAAATGGTGAATAATTTTTTTTTTTTTTACTTTTGAATATGATCGGAATTTAAAATTATAGTTGACAGCATAATCATACATTGATCTGCAAGACGGCGATTTCGATATGGATCATTCTCATAGTTATCTGGGGTTGATGCCTTATCTGAAGAAGGATCATTTGACATTTCTATTTTGTGGTTTTTGCAAAAGAACGAAAAAAGAAAAGAAGAAAGGAATGAAAGAAAGAAAAAAAAGAAAGAGAGAAATCCGGAACCGATAAATAAAGGGGAAGTGCATTACCTGGCGATTCTCATGACTTTCTATGTGCATGAATGAGAATATCCCTGTTTTTATCTTTCTTTTTCTTTTTCATAACGATAAAGTATATAATCTACTAACAAAAAATGTGTAATCCTTGATTCAATTGTCTGTTTCCTATAGTGACCAACAACCCCATTGAGTAAATGTAGCCATCACATATGAGTTTACATCCTGTATGACCAGTAAGGTACACACACACACACACCCTATTCTTTATGTACTCCTTTGTGATATTGTTCAAGAGTAAGATTAAAGTTTTCAGTGGTAAAAGAGTAATCTCCTGAAAACAAGTCATCTTTTTCTCCAGTATGTCAGTTGATAATTGTTTTTTTTTTTATTATTATTATTATTACCGACGATTATATAAAAAGGGACAAAAGGGGAGGAAGTGAGGGAGGGGGGATATTTGGTATAAAGGTAATTTAAAAGAAGCAATATACAAATACTATCTACAACTAGAGTGACATATATACGTATAACTAACTATATCCTATTATTATCTTCGTGGTTTGTTACTTGGTTTGGGTCTAATATCAGCATCGAGTACCGAGTGGAGCATGATTTGATTGGTATTTCCTGGTGTTGCAAACTTGTATCCTTTGGTCCAATCATAACTGATAGCATAGGCAAAGATATTTCCAGATCGATTGAAGGCTGTGCTTGAAATGGTGCCATTCAAGTTGGGGAATGATTTAAGTCGTTGTTTAGAATCCTTGTCCCAGAATACAATGGTGCCATCCGAGCCACATGTTGAGAAGGTGCCATAGGTTGGATGGAATGATATATCGTTGACGCTGTATATATTCTTACTTTCGTCTCTATGACATTTAAATGAGAAGTTTCGTCTATAATAAACACAGGTAAGTATAGTATCATCCTATATCATTTCCTATTTACTTACGCTTGATCCTTTTCATCAATGTATTGAATACCAACACGTCCTTCAATAGAGCCAATAGCATAGCCAGATCCATCAATAAAGCAAGACACCGTTCTTGTTTGCCATTTTAGAGGTGATATGGTTTGCTAGATATAATAATTATACAAAAAGAGTGATGAGTATGATATAAGAAGAAGAAGAAGAAGAAAAGAGTCGAGTGATGATTATTTTACCTTGAAGATAGTTGTAGGATTGTTCAAATCAAAGAGTAAAACATGTCTATCTGCAGTACCAACCACCATAAGTTGTTGACGAGTATCCATGGCATAGACACGTTCGGGTAAAGTGACTGTACCAATAGGTTGTGGTGAGCGTAGATCCCAATATTTGACAGTTTTATCCCAACTACCAGTGGCCAAGATTTGTTGACCTTGATCCAAAAACTTGACACTTTTGATTGCTTCGTCATGAGCAGCGATTTGAGTACTTTGTCCAGTTGCTACATCATACATTCTTCCTGCCTTGTCCGCTCCACCAGATACCACTTTCGTACCGTCCTATATACAAAGCAAGTAAAATGAGTAATATTCAAGATAATACAATCAGGATAATCACTTTTACTTACCTTGCTCCAAGTAACACACAAGGCAGGAGCTTCATGAGAATAAGAAGCTTTTGGGATAGATTGACCAGAGGGTTGTATTTCGTATATCCGCACCTAAGGAGAAGTGTCAAAAGTGACAGATTAGTAATAATCCAACTTTAAAGAGTATGATTAATTAGGTATTGCACATTTTAACTTTACCTGATTGTCCCAAGAAGACGCTGCGAGGTAGTCGGCTTGAGAAGAGAAGCTTAAATCGGAAATACCATCGGGAGGAGGTGAGGTGACCTAGATAAAGAAGAAGAAGAAAGGATAAATATCGATTGATACCAAGTGTCCTGTTATATCCTTTTTACCGTTAAATCTTGTGTTGCTGCCATTGATTAGTGTCAGAAGGGAAGAAGGAAGAGACAAAGAATGGAAAAAAAAAAAAAAAAAGAAAGCGCGCGAAAATTTACTTGCCAGTGATGACGGGATTTGAAATATCTAAAAGAGGGAAGTTGATCCATAAGCACCATCGACTAATTAAAAAGCCAAGTCTCTCGTCTGCTAATTACTACTTGATGAAGCTATATGATAAAGCTCATCAATAATACATCAAGTTCAAGTTAACAGTTCATATAAAGTGACTACAATAAGTTAAGCCTTTACTGTCCATAGAATAAAAAAGCCTAGCACCCAGAGGAAAAAAAAAAAAAAAAGGCTGTGACTTAATTTCTTGGTCTCGCTTTTTGAAAAAACTATTTTATGGATTTGAACTTTTAATTCCCTCTTTTTCTTTCCCTTTTAGATCTATAATCGACCATGGCTGGAAAAAGAAAGGTAAAGTCTATTGATTAGTACTGCTTAGAACTAACCGTCTTTTGATCCCTTCTCATATACAGAGAAAGAACAAGACTCACAAGGCTCCTACTGAAGAAGACTACCTCAAGGTCCCCAAAAGTTTTGTCATTCGATCCGGTATTGTAGGTAACTCGATCACTGCTCTGGTTCGCGATGTGCGTAAAGTGATGGAACCAAATACAGCAACCCATTTGAAGGTAAGATCTTGAACTATACTCATACTCCCACCCTCCGATACGATCACTCACTTTTTACTTCTACCTTCTCCTAGGAACGCCGCACCAATCGACTCAAGGATTTTGTATCAGTGGCAGGTCAACTCGGTGTCACCAACTTTATGATCTTTAGTCGAACGGAAAAGTATACCAACCTTCGTATCTGTCGTGTGCCTCGTGGTCCTACTCTGTCCTTCCGTATTCATGAATATGCTTTAGCAAAGGACTGTTTGGCTTTACAGAAGAATCCTCGCACAAACGAAAACGATTACTACCACAGTCCTCTTTTGGTCCTCAACAATTTTAAGCAAGAAGGCAAGGAATTCAAGGTGATGACTGCCATGTTACAAAACATGTTTCCTCCTCTTGATGTCCAAACGGTAAGAAAAGCTTAACTAGTGAATCAAACAAAAACATCAAACTGATCCACTTTTTTCTGATAGATGCAATTGAATCAAGCTAAACGGGTGCTCCTATACAACTATAATGAAGATACTGGCAGGATCGATTTCCGGCATTACAGCATTGGCGTCAAAACTACCGGTGTCAGCAAATCCATCAAACGTGTTGTGACAACTAACCTACCCAACCTCGGTGACTTTGAAGATATCTCGGATTACGTCCTGAAGGAAGCGGTGATATCAGAAAGTGATGTGGAAGATGGACCTGAATCGACTGTGACCTTGGCTCAAGACTTGGCGGGACGAAACAACAATCGTAAAAATGAACAACGCGCCATTCGTTTGCATGAATTGGGTCCTCGAATGTCATTGGAATTGATCAAGATTGAAAACGGTCTTTGTGATGGGGAAGTGCTCTATCATCGCTACATCAAAAAGACACCAGAAGAAATTAAGGAAAACGAACGTAAACGACAAAAGACCCTCGCGGATAAGGCACGACGACGAGATGAACAAAAGGCGAATGTCGAACGGAAACAACTTGAAAAGGAAGAACATCGACGAAGAACTGGGGCTCCTCAAAAGGCAACAACATCTGATAACGAAGACAATGATTCTGACTCTGAACAAGACGATGGTGATGATGATGATGAAGATTTACTTGGTCAAGATATGGATATGAATGATGACGATGATGAAGAAGAAGAAGAATAGTATAGTATTAAATAGTTTAGATCCTTTTTTTTTTATCCACTTGTCACTATTCTTTTTGTGTATTTTAATGATTGCATAGTTTGTTTGTTTTTTTTTTATTGTTTTATGTTTATAATAAAGATTTGGTTTAACGATTTATACATAAAAAAGACTTGCCCATAATGATACTGTATCGGCATCAATGTTGTTGGTCGTGATAAAAACAATCAAGACATTCTAATTTTTTTCTTTATTTCCAAATAGCATACAATAGTAGAGTATACAAAGGTTTCATATAACTATACAACAAAGGTTTGGGGGGGACGATAACAGACTATTCTGAGTTTTTGTTGTTTTTTTGAGTGGAGAGGATATCAATAACATAAGAGGACCAAAACAAGGTAAAGGCAGACAATACATCATACAATGAGTTAATATATAAGCAAGTATAAAGGTAGTAAGAGTTATAATAATAATAATAATAATAATAAAAGGGGAAGGGGTGAGGGCATGGAATAAAGGAATAAATCAAGTAACAAACAACTAGTAAGTGAAGGTATAGACTAAAAGGCTAGATCCATTGCATAGCGCTGTCATCTAAAGAGTAAAGTCGAGTCATAGGTTGAGGTAAGTGTGCTGAGCCAGTAGGTGAGTGTTGCTGTTGCTGGTGATTAGATTGGTGGTTTTGATGTTGATGTACTCCTTGTGTAGCATTAGACCCATAGTAATCAGAATATGACATTGTTGGTGGATTCATGTCATGGTCAGAGGACGAGTGATAATGTTGTTGTTGTTGTTGCTGTTGGTGGTGACGTTGTTGCTGCTGTTCATGATTGTGATGATTTTCAGGGTGATGAGTCGGCGAATCATTGGACAAAAGAGAGGTGATACTCGTATGATCCTGTCGAGCAAGAGTGGGTAGATTTAGGATACGACCATGATTTTCGGTTGCCGGCTTTTGATGATGCTGTTGCTGCTGCTGCTGCTGTAAGCGAGAATAATCATAAGAATAAGAGGAAGATGGATGATAAGACATCGATACATTGTTATGTTCAGTTGAAGGAGGTGGTGCTAAAATGGTGGAAGAAGGATTGGATGACATCGAGACAGGCAATGGTGTGTTGGGTGATGATGTTGGAGATGGTAATGTGTATGTTGTGACATTATACATGGGATCAAACACAAGTTTGGATCGATCCAATTCCGCACTTCCACGATGATGACCAAGTTGAGGAAGATGATGATGATGATGATGATCTTGTTGCTGTTGTTGATTGTTGTCAGTTGGATAAGGTGTCGAGTGATTAAATTGAGAGATTGAATTGTGTCTTGTATAGATTTGGTGATGGATATATTCATTCGAAGGAAGAGATAAACTTCTTGACGCAGGAGTTGGTTTGGCAAGCTGTCCAGCGGCTACATTATACAATAAGATAGAGAGAGAGAGAGAGAGAAAGTTAGCATCATAACATTAGAAGTATGTATATCCATTTACCTGCTGAGAATCCAGGAGAAGTTTGATAGTAGGGTTGGGCGTATTGATCAGGTTCCACCACAGGAGGTATACGGAAGTTTTGTCTTACCAAGAGTTCAGGGGATATTTCCAGATTAACCAATTCAGGTACTGTCGATGGAGTCCGAAGTTTGCGAGCCACTACATCGTCAGGGTGATAGTATGAGATTAGGTGAAGAGGTGTACCATCCACAATCAATGACATGGTCTTCTTGATAAGTCCATCTTCTTTAAAGTTATAAGCATCCGACAGGCTTCCCACCAATTGACGTTCCTTGTGTCTATCAGAGGAGCTTTGATCTGCGCTGTTGCTCCGAAGTCGAGTATGTCCACCATCCATAAGTGCACGTTTACGTTTGGGTATCTTCTTGTCGAGTTCTCGGTAGATCAAAAAGTTGCCAAGGATACGAGAGGGACTCCATACCAATCCATCAGTCCATCTTTTTATACCTATAATACAACAGAAAGTTAGTCAGTCAGTTTGATTAATCAATAAACTACTAAACAAACAAACCACCACCACCACCACATTTTCCCCTCCCCTCCCCCCATCACACATCCTTTGCTTACCAGAATCTTTTTCATCAAAGACAAAGACAGAGCCAGAGCGTACAAGTTTTCGTTCCTTTTCTTGTAATCTTCTTGATATTTTTGGTAGTAGACAACGACGGCAAGCTTCCAACACCAGTAAGGAATCTTGAGTGGTTTCAATATAACCATGGAATGTCTCTACAATAGACATTGTTAACAAGTAATTGATAAAAGATGTATGTAAAAGTAAAAGAGAATTAAGTTGTTTTTTAAGGTTTGACAGGGAGAGGAGAAAGGTATTGTAATATAATATAAGAAAGAAGAAAAGAAGAAGAATAGGAAAAGGAATAAAAAAAAAAAAAAAAAAAAAAAAAAAAAAAAAAAAGTTGGAAGAGGGGAAGAAAGAAAAAAGTGAACGTGACTCCAGGAAGGGGAAAAATAAAACGACTTGGAAATTAGCCGTGCGAATGAGCGTTGAGGGATTTACATATTTGGATTTTGAATAGAAGTCCGACATGTAAGGACGAGCCTGAGAATGGGATTTACAAGGCGGGATTTCAACCTATTTGATTGGGAAATCACTAGGTCGATTTCAATGGTTTCATCGTATCTTCCCACCCACCCATCCTCTTCGGATCGAAATTCTTGTTACTTTATCACTATCGATGGAGACCCCGGAAGATCAAATTCTACTATTTGCATACCTCGTCATGTGATTGGTCCATTTTCTTAATTGAGTGAGGAAAAAGGGTGTGTTATACTCAGCCAACCACAACCCTTTTCCATTAGTTACACATGATATTTCCCATTTTTGTCCAGAACAAAAGCTTATCAAATGGGAAGCAGAGAAAGACATGGCCCCAACAACCAGTGGTATGATAACTTTAAACTTGTATTGACCTTCACATCAAGATCATAAAATTATATCGGATTTAAAGTTTTTTTTTGTCACTTTCCTGCATGTTTTTTACTTTATATGAACATTCAGCAATGTGTGGCAATGGAGAAGGGAGGGAAAAGGGGAAGGGATACTTTAACTCTTTCTGACGTAAGAATCAAGAAAAACATCCTTCTTTATTCCCACGCTGCTCACTTTTTTTTACTTTTTCTTGTTCCCTCCATATCGAGTTGTAGCCCCGCGCTTTTTGATGTGGGGGGTTCCTGCATTTTGGGTAGTTTCGGGATTTGAATAATACAGTCACCCGTAGAAAGCGCTGGAAAAAACATATGGACTCCACTTCTTTTTTTTTTTTCAAGACCCTCTTTTTTTTTTTTTTTTCTCTTTGCTCCTCTTTTTTTCTTTTTTTTTTACTCACGATTCCATCCATGGTAAGTTTACATTGGAACAAACACCTTGACTTGCATTCAAAAACTCGACTACTTACTTCTACTTTATACTATAGTCTGCTGCCAACAAGATCAAGAACATTGTGCCCCTCCTCGACCGTGTGTTGATTCAACGTGTCAAAGCTCAAGCAGTAAGTCGTCTTTGTATTTACCAGTACGATAGGTTACATTTAACCAACTCTCTCTCTCTCTCTATGTTTATTTTTATTCATCGAATAGAAAACTGCTTCTGGTATCTTCATTCCCGAAAAGGCACAAGAAGCTTTGAACGAAGGCATTGTCGTTGCTGTGGGTAAGGGTGCTCTCAACAAGGATGGCAAGCACATTCCTCTCCAACTTGCTTCTGGTGATCGTGTTATCCTCCCTCCCTTTGGTGGTAGCAATGTCAAGGTTGCTGGCGAAGTAAGTAGATGGTATAATGGGAAGGGTGTATATGGTTATCCCTGTAGGATGGGATGAATATGATTGGGGTGAATGGGGGTGGAAATGATATACTCATTCTTTTTTGCTTTATCTTTATCTTCATGTTAAGGATTACCTTTTGTTCCGGGACAGCGAAATCCTTGCTAAGGTTGTCGAAAACTAGGGCTCCATCGATCGATGAGAAATTCCTTTGGTCCTGGTGTTATTGGTTTATATTATATAGCTCATACATATATACATTTATACATTATTTAAATAAAACGGGTGTTTGCATTAATATATGATACAGTATTTGTCTTTGTCTCCTCTTGATAAGGGGATCTGGCCTGGTTTGGAGGGTGTGTCAAATCGGGATTTGAATTTAATTTGTTTTTTGCTTTACGCGTGAATTTTTTTCAATTTTCACTTCACTTCTTTTTTATCTTAACAAATCTTTTTACCATGGCCGGTATTACTCAATTCTTCAAACCTGCTCCAAAAAAGGATACCAAGGAAGTAAGTTTACGACTTGTTATCAACATTGTATTGTATTACTGACTTGACTGGGTTTTTTGTCCAACGCCATTAGGAACCTCAGCGGAAAAAAAGAATAATCGAAAGTAAGTAAAAGTACTTGATTGAACTATAGTACATCATAACACTAATTATAAATAACTCTCTATCCTTGTAGTCAGCGAAGACGAAGACGATGGTAGTGAATCGTAGGTATCTTGGTGTGGGGGTTGGGGTGACAATAACTCAGTTTACACACCTTTTTTTTTTTTTTTTTTTTAGTGTAGCTCAGCCTGCGAAGAAGAAAGCTAAAGCTCAAAGTGAATCTAGCTCCTACTTTGATGGCAAGAAAGGAACCTGTGACACCAAAGCAATACCAGTGAAACAAGAAATCAAGGAGGGCGGTGACGGCGGCGATATTGTCATGTCCCAGCGCAAACGAACAGCAAAAGCACCTACCAAAACAGCTACCAAAACAAAAGCAGCTACCAAGACTAAATCAAATGTTAAAGACGAAGACGAAGACTTTGCGCCAATTGAAGATACGAAAAGCAGCACCACAGAAAAGAAGCCTTCTAAAAGAGCAGGGTAAGCAACGAAAAACATTAATATAGGGAAATGAAACATGATCCGGTTAGTGTATGTATGACTCACTGTGGTTTTATTTTCCACCACCACTAGGTTTTATAATATGATGCATCGTGCTCCACCTTCTGCTCTCGGAAGTCGTCCTAAACCTGTTGGTAAAAGTGGGTGCTTGGCCGGGATGACATTTGTCCTGTCTGGGGAATTTGAAACTATCACCAAGGAAGACATCTCTGATATTATCAAAACTTATGGCGGGTAAAAAAGTTAATAAATAGACAAAGTGAATATGCTTTACTAACCAATCTTTTTATTAGACGTGTCACATCGGCGGTCAGTGGAAAAACAACTTATCTCTTACGAGGACGTGATGCTGGAGAAAGTAAATTGGCGAAGGCTAAATCTCTAAAGACGAAAATAATGGATGAAGATGGATTCTATGATATTGTCCAAAGCTCTACTGGTGACACACAATCTAGTGGTGCTCCTGTGGAACCTGTCAAGTCAATCGCTGCCAAACCAACATCAAAAGCAAAAGCACCTGTACGCAAACAAACCGAATCGATGGCAGGGAATACAAGGTAAGTCAAATATGACCAGACAACTTGCCAGTGACAATTAACTTTGATCTCATTTTTGACTCTATGCAAATCTAGTGGTGATACCCTTTGGACGGAAAAGTACAAGCCGAAATCCATTGGTGGAATTATTGGAAACAAATCATCTGTGGAAAAGTTATCCACTTGGTTGGCCGAATGGTAAGAAAAGGAACAAAAAAAAAAAAAAAAAAAAAAAAAGACTAGTGTAAAGTTAGGAATGGCTCATGTTATGTTATGTTATGTAGGCAAAGTAACCTTAAGAAAGGTTTTCCTGATTCTGGTGAAGGTATGTCATCCTATCGATCTGTCTTGATTAGTGGCCCTCCTGGTGTTGGAAAAACAACGGCATCACAAATACTGGCAAAGGAACATGGATACAAGGTTTTGGAATACAACGCTAGTGACACAAGAAACAAGAAGATACTCGAGGAACTGATTTCGGAAACAACATTCAACAGATCAATGACCGAATTCTTCCAGAGTGATGCTTCTGTTAAAGGTGCAAAAACAAAGGTAAATGAAATATAATTGATGAACAACAACAGCACAGTATACTGACCCTCTTTGTATGTTTATATTCATGTGGTGAAGAAATCAAGCTCGGTAAATGGGAAAGTGGTTTTGATAATGGATGAAGTGGATGGCATGTCTGGTGGCGACCGTGGTGGAAGTGCCGAACTTGCTCGTTTGATTCGCTCTACAAAGGTAAAGAGTCGAATGAAGAATTACAACTTTTTTGTCAAAAGGACTACTAACCTAATATCTTATATTTGTAGGTCCCTATCATCTGTGTTTGCAACGACTCCCGCTCCGATAAAGTGAAGCCACTGCTAAAGGTGTGTTTTGAAACCAAGTTTACTCGGTAAGGGAAAACAAAAAGTATAGTCAAAATAACACTACTAACATTATTGTCCATAGCACACCAGCTAGAAGTCTACGACCAATGTTAATGAAGATTGCCGAAAAGTAAGTATATAATAACAGGTCATGTTTTACAAATACTCTAGCCAACTATAACAAAATTGTATTATTCTCATAGGGAACATCTCCAAATTGAACCAAACGCATTGGATGAACTGGTTAGTCTCACCGGCAATGATATTCGCCAAATCATCAACATTTTATCAACATATCGACTATCCAGTGATGACATGAAATACGGTGATGCTAAAACCATGTAAGATAATGAAATGTGATTGTATAGATTGCGTATTGTTTGCATGACTGACTTGGTGATTTTATTGATGTAGTGGCACCCAAAATCAAAAGTACAGTCAAATTTCTCTGTTTGATATTCCGCTCAAGCTTCTTAGCGGTTCCGCATGGCATCATCCTGTCATTAACCAACTCTCCGATGTCTACTTCCATGACTACTCCCTGGCTAATCTGATGGTATACGTAAGTGTGTCTCCTCTGTCTGGGTGAATCACATGATACTTGACCTTGTGGATATTCATTTTTTTTTCTTTCTTTTGTGGACAATCAATAGGAAAACTATACAAAAAGTTCTCCTACAAAGGCTAGGAAATGGAACACTACGGGAAACCCAAAGGAAACAGAATGTTTGGAAATGGATTTGATTGCCAAAGCTGCAAATGCTATTACTGAAGGCGATCTTGTCGATCACCGGATTTCGTAAGTAAAACATGGAAAAGGGAAAGTTTATTAACAAGACAATGTCTGATCGTACCCCTTTTTTTTAGTCGCAAACAAGAATACTCATTGATGCCGGTACATTCTGTACTTTCATGTGTCAGGCCTGCTTACTATGCGGAAGGTAGTCTGGCTGGTAACCGTATTGGATTCCCATTGTAAATTATCCTCTTCTTTTTTTAAAACAAAGACTAATATTCTATCTACTCTCTTTTGAACACAGATGGCTTGGTCAAAACTCAAAAACAACCAAGAACAAGCGCTTATTGGCCAATGTGCAAAATAAACTACGAACAAAAGCAACAGTGGATCTCTCCGAAGTACGACAGCATTATGTACCAGCATTAACTGTCAATTTATTCACTGACATTATGAACGTAAGTTATAAACAGGCATCCCTTTGGAATTTGACTGACTATTATGATTTCACATTTTTTATTTTGCCATATGTTACTCTTTATAGGGCCAATATGATAAAGCGATGGATACGATGGACTTTTACTACTTGGATCGTGAAAATTTGGAAACGCTCAGCGATCTTGCCCTGACACCCAAATCGGGTATGGATGCTCTTAATGCAAATGCGAAACGAAACTTTAACAAGGCGTAAGTACCACAAACACAACTTTGTTCATCTAATCATCACTTATTAAATTTTTTTTCTCTTATAGATACAAGAAGCGATCCCATCCAATGTTGTTTGAACTCAGTGATACCAAGCCTCTCAAAAGCAAAAGCAAAGCACCAGCCGAGGATTTGGAGGGGGTTATATTCAATGTGGAACCATCAGTTGATGAAACCGATGATGATGAATAGGTTAATATTCTCAAGACTGCAGGTTATATTATAGTGTAGTTTAGTATAGTAATATATATATATAGTTATGTCAATAATTAATTAATAAAATGTTATGGATTCTCAATGTAGATACTTTTATCTAGTTTTATAGTCTACTACTGTGGGGTATTGGTTGCCTGAAAAAAAAATGTGTAGGGGGTGCAATTGAAATGTGCGTTTATAACAAAGACAATCATAATATATGGCATAGAGCGGTGTCCTGATAATTGGTGATCAGATCTTTAAATAAGATGGGGAAAGTGATTATAGCAACTAGACATAATAGCATCCCCCAGTTTTAATTGCCATGTTTATTGATTGACTGGCCGCCCATCACTTGTTACAACTCAGGTGAGAGTGTATGCCAATCTTATGCCGACTTGTCAGATTCGAATCCCGACATTTATGCAAAAAAGACAGTATTCAAATCCCGAAGTTATTTTTCAAAAAAGAGAGTTCTTTATTAATGTTGATGTTTTATACAAGAGAATGATGATTAAAATAGCTATACATTATAAATAAAGAAATAAAGATTTAAAAAGACAAAAGGTTTACTATGTAGTTAGATATAAAGTAATGTAGCCATATGTATAATAGATGATACACTACAAAGTAGAAGGGGTCATGGTAGTAACTTGCTGAGTCGATTTTGATTTTGGCTTATCGTAGATATGGCACTAGAGGAGGAGGAGGGAAAAAAAAAAGAGAGAGAGAAAGAAATGAGTCTAATATACAATGGTAGGGGGAAGAGATATTTTGGGTTGTGTTACCTTGTGAGCGTGTCTATACCATAAAACATTGTTTTTGCGCTTGGCGTTACAGATAGGTACAAATTGTAGGCATTGGTGGCAAAGACCTTCGAGAAGGTCTGTTTCCTTGTTAATTCGTTGTTCCAATGGAGAAGCAAAAGGCTGGCCAGAAACAGAAGAGATACCATGGAAGAATTGTTTGTGATACCAATAAGCACTGTTTTTCAATTGTAGCCATTTCCCCAGAGGTTTGCAGCTTTCGCAGTACCCTTGTTTTTGTTGACCTGTATATCGAACCCATCGTGGAGTGTAAACGTCGGTATCGTATCGAGGATTTTGTCGTCTAGGTATAGCACTATTGCAGTGTGTTTCCGAATCCATGTCTCCGAGTGTCGTGCAGTTGTTATCTAGTTGTATAAATGAGGCTGAGGAGGAGGAGGAGGTCGATGAGGTTGATGATGATGGTGAGGAAAAGTATGTGGAAGAAGGATTTGATGGTGTTTTGTCGGTGGCATTTGTCGAGAGTGATAAACTTGTTGTAAGCAGTGGTGTGTCATCTCGAGATCCAACAAGTGGGAAGACTAAATTACCTTTTTAAACCGGATGAGTATTCTTTGTTACTGTCTTCCTATTTGTGCTTACTTTTGTCAGATTCGCGTCTTTTGATATCGACGTTTTCTTCTTCCTTGTCAAACGTATCGTCGTCAGGATTCTTTATTGTATAGGTAGATGATATTGTCGACAAAGATGAGAAAGGTGAGGTGGGTGGCTTGATTGAGGGTGATGTATCGTGATGATTATGATGATGGTATGATGGGTCAAGAGTTAGGGCGACACTTTCTTTGGAATATTTATGTGCAGGTACAGAGCCAGCTAGATTAAAGAGATTGTGTTGAGATTGCTGCTGTTGGTGACAATTCTGGTGTTGCTGTTCTTCGCGTTGTAAGCCTTGGTATTGTAAAAAAAACTGGTGATGGCTCTGTTGCTGATAAAGTTGCTTTGATTGGTGATGGTGATGGTGATATTGCTGATCCAATCTTTTAGAATGCTTGCCGTTTATGTTGTCCATTGACTTTGTTCGTTTCCTAGTGTATTCGTCAAGAGTAGATATTGGTCGAAGGTGATCCCAGTGAGTAAGAGGAGTTGTATGACTGTAGGTGATATTCGAAGATATGGCATTCACATTGTCCATGTTATTGTAGTTGCTGGTACATATGTTATCATCATCATTTCCTGTGTTGTTTGCTGGGTATATGTTGGGTAAAGAGCCACGGTGATTGAATAAAGATAATGTTGGACTAGATCGTGAATCGGATCCTGCTTGATGTAATTGTGACACCGATCGATGATACTTCAATAGTGGTGTGGAGCATAGATTTGTTTGTAAAGTATTTTGTTGCTTTTTCTGTTTGTTGGAGAGCATTCCTAACGTGATTAAACGGCATTGGGATGATGATGTTAGTTTTGTTGTCTCGCTTCACCTTCCCCCCCCCCTTTTATTTATATCACAGATTTTTACCTCGTTGAGAATAATCTGTCAAAGTACCTCCGTTCGTGACCATGTTAAAACAAAACTTTTCTTGCTGCAAGGACAAGGAAGATTTGGAATGACTTTGTTGATGCATGGGCGTAATGGTGTTTGAGAAAGACGGAGAGGAGATTGTCCAAAGTAGATCGAATGGTGCTGAAGGTGTTCCGGTTGCCATTGTTGGTAATAGGTTGTTGTTGTTGTTGTTGTTGTTGTTGTTGTTGTTGTTGTTGTTGTTGTTGTTGTTGTTGTTCAATGAGTTTGGAAATGTCGCGAGTGGGAGGTTGTACTGAAACTCGGTATTCATAAAAGTACCCACAATAGAAGAGGTCGATGCCGTAGGGTCAGGAGTTGAGTATAATTCCAACACGTCTTGTTCAGATGGATTGTTCATTTAAAAACCAGTTTTACCAAGTGAGTCAATATAATAAAAGAGAAAGTGTAGAAGAAGAAGAAGAAGAAGAAGAAGAAGTAAAGTGATAAAAAGAAGAAAGAAAGAGATAGACAAAATAAAAATCATTGAAGAAAGTAAAATAGGACCGCCGGTAGTTGAAAAAGAAAAAAAAAAAAGGAGGCGGGATTGAAAAAGATGAAAAAATGACTGATCGCCGTGACCCATATAGGCCCCCATTCAATCACTTCGGTTCTAACACGGGGATGCTCAAAGTTATCGAGTACTACTATACCCAAGTAATATATTAACTGATTTTACTGTTTGCAAACAAGATGGAAACAGGAACGTCAAGTTGGCGGTGATTGAAAATTGGGAAGAATCTGGTCTGTGCATGAACGATCATCTATCGTCCGTACATCAACATATCATTCTTCTAGTCTGTATCCCGAGAAAGAAAGAAAAAAAAAAAGAGCATTGTAGCAGTAATTACTTGTCGGTGATTAACCCGGTAATCATGATTAACCATTATTAATCAAAGAAGAGACTAAAAAGTAAGCCCAAGGACCAAAATACCTTGATTTCCAAAAGCGGAATAATGTCACTGGTATTAATTGAGTGTTTTATTTATATTTTTGTGATAAGCTACTACTATATACAATGATTGCTCGGTAAAAGCACCGGCAAATAGAAGGATTTTTTTTTTTAAAAAAAAAAAGGGGGGGAAAGGTTTCAATAAATAGATCTGTACAAAAGGAATAATAAAAACTGGTAAGCTATAAGTAAGTGCAAGAGTAGTATATTAAAAGTATCGGGTATCCAATCCTTGAGAAAAGTCCATTATCAACACCCTATGATCTTGGCTGGCACTAAAACGGTTGTCGAGAAAGAAAGAAAAAAAAAAAGTTAGAGTTCTGGTGTGAGTTATGAGGAGGATCAGTTGTGTTTCTTACCTAATTATCTTGGTTTTGTCAAAGTGTACATCTAGTACCCAGCTTGTATGACCACTTTGGAAGTTTAATAGACATGCCCCTGACCTAATCATAAAAGCAAATCAGTATAGTTACCAACATATGAATAACCTTCTTGTTTGGATCTTACCTGATATCCCACACACGGACACTAAGGTCGTAACTTGCGCTGACTATTCGGTCTCCATCAAAATGCAATGTTCTGACCAAGTCGGTGTGACCTATAATGGTGATGAAAAAGTAGTGATGAGGATATGTATATATTATAATATGAACTATCTGCGGCAAGCTTACCTTCAAATATCATGCTGCAGTCACCTGTCTAATTATCAAGATAAAAATGACATACCAGTTAGCTCTAATTGTTAAAATAAGGTTGGAATGAAGGAGGTGGTGATTGCTTACCTCGGCATCAAACACCCTGATTGTTCTGTCATTGGAGCCAGTGATGATCCGTTTACCATCATATTGTACGCAAGCCAATCCACGAGTATGTCCAGAGTATTGACGAATACAAGCACCAGTTTTTATATTCCACATTTTCACCAAAGTATCACCAGAAGCGGAGACAATGTTATCCCCATGTAGTTGAATAGCGTTTACAGGTCCGTTGTGTGCATCAATCGTCCGTATAAGATCCCCAGTGTTTACATCCCATATCCTGATTGTTGCGTCTTTGCTGCTACTGACAATATATCGATCATCGAATGATAAATCCAGTACACCTGCAGTATGACCCTATATTAAGCCAAAAAGTGAGTGAGATCGATGTCCTTTCTTGTTCTTTTTTTCCTATTTTACCTGTAATGTCTTCAATGGTTGCAAGGTTTTCATATTCCATATAATCAAAGTCGTGTCAGAAGATCCAGATACCATAATCTTGTCATTAAATTGTAAGCAAAGGACACTGGCACGGTGACCATGTAGAGTACGCAAGCATTGATAAGTCTGCATATCCCATATTTTAATAGTCCGATCCCTACTGCCTGTGATGATTTTGTTGTTGTCGAATTGTAAGCAGTAAACCGAATCACGATGTCCTACAAGATATTGAGTTTTGACTTTGCCGTTTGTCCATCGTTTTTCCAATTGGAAGCGTTGTTTATATATGTGAAGCCAGTCAAGTTCGATAGAAGGTGATAGATGTTGCTGCAAAGAAGAAGGAGAAGGTTGCCATTGTTGTTCGTATACCCGATGCCGCCAAACATCATTACTGCGATATAAAGTATAGATACCACGAGACACAGAAGAGAGATTGACCAAAGATAGGGTGTCCAAGTATGACAGGATCTGGATGGACAGTTCGCAGGGCAGTTCAAGGAGAAAATCTAATATTAATAGCAATTGATCAGTCTCCTTTTTTATGCACTTATATGGATAAAGGACCATTGGCACAAGCGACTTGGATTTTTTTTTCTTACCTATTCTTTTTGTAGGGCCCAAAAGGAGATTTTCTCCTGTTGAGAATGGATAATCTTGAGTGATGGTGGGAGGGTATTGATATAATTGTTGCTGTTGACGTTGTTGATAGTGGTATCGTTGTCGCTGATGTCGAGGAGGTGCTACATAGAATGCAACTTTGGAAGCTTGAAGAGCAGGATTATTTCGTCCAAGAGATGATGCACCATGATGTCGTTTTTTCATACAACGTGTTGGTGACCTAGAACCCAAAGAGTGACTACCAGAGATACCGCCTTGACCAAGAAGAAACCGTTGTGGATAATGAGGCATAATAATGTGGTGACGATTTAAAGGTGGAGCTTCAACCATGAGTATATCACCACGACTGTTAGGCAGGTTCAAGTGTTGGTCAGAAATAGGTGCTGGTTTGTTACTACCATAACTATTACATTCATCGTGTGGAGAGGTCATAGCAAATGAGATAATAAAATGCAGACTGATATTGGGGGAAAGATAGAGGAGGTAAGGGGGGAAGGGGGGAACAATTAGAAATAAAAATAAAAATAAAAAAGTGAGAGAGAGAGAGAGAGAGAGAGAGAGAGAAGAAAGAGGGAAGAAAAGGAATTGATAAATAAATCCAAAACAAAGCAAGTCAAAACATGTGCATGAGCGGAGTTGGTCATTTACCGAAAAGGGTAGCTTGTTTTTCTTGGTTTCCCTTTTCATACCTTTGCATCAAAACCATCTTCCTTCAATGGATTGTCAAATGTTGGTTCTCTTAAATTGATTCTTAATTTCCGATGGCTAATATTGCCCCATATAAATACTGAGGAATTCAAATAATAGTAAAAAGAAAAACCTCCTTGAGATAATGACAGCCTTCCAAGTGTTACCCCACATTTTAAACTTGCAGAGAAAAATCACCCATTGCTTTACCATTTAAAAAAAAGCTGGCATAATGTTTAATAACATCATAGGATGCATAAAAAAAACTATTTTTTGTGTGTTTGCATCAACAAAAGCATGTACCAGTATATGAAAGACTCGTGCAAGTAACCACAAAAAAATGGATTTTGACATCCGACATTTCCCTCACATTTGATTGGCTTTTATTTATAGATATTAAAATTCCGACATTGTGCTTTATATATTACATTGCAATTGTTTTTCAATACGGGCGCGGTTGGTTAAGTGGTATAATCTTCGCCTGCCACGCGAAGGGCCGGGGTTCGATTCCCCGACCGCGCATTGTTTTTATTGCTGCCCATCGGGGTTTAATTTTTGAGAGATTCACACCAGACGTATAATATTAAGTGAGTTCAAAAATCAGTCAAAGGATAATAAGTTGATGTTTTATTGTTTTATAAAGAGGTTATATTTATACTAATCTAGATTAAACGACAAGGGTGTTGATAGAAGGATCGAGAGAATGATGGATATAAGTAGAAGGAAAGTCCAAACACTGCCAAATCCAATCCCGACAGATGTCGGGGCTGGTTCCGTGGTGGTCTACAAGAGGTGCAATTTACGTTTGAAAAAAAAAAAAAAATCCCAAGTCTTTTTCATGATGATAGAAGCGAGATTGGTCTGAACGTAAGCCTGGAGACGGCAACATCCCAATCCGACATAAAAAGGAGGTCAGGCAACAATATGTAGTTCAAAAAGCAAGTAACAGGACATGCATGCAATGTTTACGCGTTACTGTCTACTATAGTATTACACAATAAAACATTAACGCAATTATATTACTCCAAGTCACTTTGATGTGCGGAAGGCATACCCAAATGTTTCCAAAACGACAGTATATTACTATTTTGGGAGGTAGTCAGAATTCCCCATCATGGTCCCCCTTCCCTGTAAATGTATTCTTTTATTAATTAGTCAACCAATCAAACTGCCATCAACTATATACTATTTATTATACATTTTAAACTAAATTAGATATACTATTTCAAAATATACAAGATAGTCCAATGGAGATTCGTCGATTCTTCATCTTCAGATATCATTGTCGCTGTCCGTTTTACCGCCATCCTCATCATTAGATTTGATTTGCCTAAAATCCCTTTGACAAAGAGGACCTAAAGGAATAAATAAAAAAAGAAGTTGAAAAGGATTAGTGCTTTTACCATACCATCGTTTGTCTCCTCTCTTACATTTGTAGTTCAATGCCAGCCATTCATGCACGCAGTCTTTATGGAAGTGATGGTTGCACCTAGTAAAACCATTGGTTAGTCAATTTAGATTAGATCAATGACATCAATAAGCAGGGTCCTACCTTAATCTACATATTAGTTCCCCGTTTTCATAATCAGACAAGCAGATTGTGCATAATGAGTCAGCCGGGTCCATTGTCAATTCTTCATAAACTTGTTCCACATCGGTATCTTGAAGGCTGTTTCGATGAGTGGTAAAGTAGGTCAAGATGCCAAGTTTCCGTCTTTTTGATGACTGGTGTGTTGCTTTTGAGGAAGAGGTTGATGTGACGGTGGTGGGTAAAGGTGTCGATGTATACGGTGAATCCTGTGCCTGTCGTTCGGTAGAGGAAAGGGATCGGTATTTGTATATTGGTATAGATTGTATTTCGTCATTGTTGGCCCCAATCATTCCTGTTGCATAATCTATATTCATATAGCGCATAGCCACTATAACATATAAAAAAAAAGATAGCAAGTTAGTATCCCAGTGTATGGTCACTCTTTAAGAACCAGTTCTTACCAATCAAACACGGCAAACAGAACACCACACCAGCACAGAGTAAAAGAGGAACCAACACCAAGAAATAGCCCAGTAGGATCCATGTCATTGTCGTATAAAATAAATACTTGGCATCATGATAGCATTGTGAAGAGGCCGTGAATATAAAGTAGTTTCCAACAACAAACCAGAGTATAGATATAAGATCCAGAAAAGACTTGATCCTATGATTATATATACATATATAAAAGTGGCATTTTAGTAAGTAAACGCATACCTATATATAAAAAAAAAAGTACCCGTCCACCCAACTGCGTGTGTTTGATGAAGTTTGAAATACACTATTTACTTGTGTTGTTGCTTCTGCTTCTGTAGTAGCATGATCAGTATGTGATAATGTTGTGGGAGATGATGATTCCATCGGTTGAGAGTTATTAGGTCCTGCTACTGGTGACGGCCTTGCTGATATCGTGTTTGTTGATCTATTTCCTGTCGAATCACTAACAGATACAGTACGCCACAAGTGTTTGTATAATGTAAGAGGCATAGAGAATCCAAGTCGAATCACAAAAACGATAAGATACGTATCCAGAGGTTTGTCGCATTGTTCTTCTCTTCCCAACACGAGCATAATGATAGTAATGACAATCTATCAAAGAAGAAGAAGAAGGAGAAGGAAAAAGGTGAGAGGGTGAGCAGTTTCAAGTTGTTTCAAGTTCTTAAAAGTTACTTCTGCCAAGCTAATAAATGCCGTTATGCCAATAATGATCTTGTTCGTTCGAGACATTGTTCGCCAAGATGTACGTAAAAAAGCTATCCAGTTGGTTCGTACTGTTCTTGAAGGTGCACCATACATAAAGGAGCGTTGTCGTTGTCGGTGCTGCATGTTGTGATATGGTAATGACGACGGTGCTTGAGTCTGAGTGGCAGCAACTGGTTCTGCTGTTTCAATAGCGGTATTAGGCATGGATAAATCATCCATATTGATGATAAGTAAAACAAGTAATTATATACAAAGATAGTCAAGTGGTTGTGGGATAATAAAAAAAGAGAACCCGATTTATCAGTTGACTTCCTCGGGACGGGATAAAGCAAAATTCAAAAATTGAAATTCCGACATGCATTGTTCCAGTCGAAAGGGTATGATGGTTCAAACAAAACCATCCATCACATATTACTCATAGTTCTTGATATATATATATAGATTCAAGTACATCATTACTTCTAGAAAATGGCCGAAAAGTGCCGATAAACACAAATACGTCAACGACACCATGTGTGTGGGGAAATAAAAACATGGCTTCCCTTTTTTTTTTTTTTAAGTTGTTGCTTTATCTGACCAGGTCAGCCAGGGCAATAAATATCGTGGACTTGACTAAGAACTGTGTCATCGCTATTTATGCTACGAATGCCGTTTTTGTCTTTGCTGCAAGTTGGTAAATTAATGTCGATCCGTGATGTTAATATAACCAGTGTTAATTGAGCATACATCTCAGTATCTATATGAACTTTTCCAACATGAAACTTTGCTCCATGACATACAATAACAAGAAATCAAAGGGACCATTTCAATTTGCATCATATTCAAATCCCGATATCGATTTGAAAAGCCTGATTTTTTTTTTCTCTCTCTCTCTCTCTCTCTCTCTTTTTCTTTTTCTTTCTTCTTTCAACCTCTTTTGACTAATTCATTCTGGAAACTCTTTGACTCTATACATTGAAGAAGAACAGCAAAGGTAAAAACTGCTTGAATGATTTTCTCTCCGTATGCACTCGATTACTTAACCTTTACACCTTGATTATCATATTAGATCTGTCCGAGTCCATGGAATCGCTAAACTTTGCAAGCAACAAACACACTTCGTCCCTTGGCCATCGTCGACAAGCTTCAGTAGGACTGGGCATTATTACCGATCTGGACACCACTGATACAACATCAAAGGCAACAGCGTCAAACAATACAACATCAGCCTCAGTGAACAGCAGCAAGAATGCCTCCTTTTTTGAAACACCAATCTTTACTACACCAACTCTACCACCACGCCTTACTCCTCTGAATATAACAAATGGGGCATCTTCGCCAGCAACACAGTCTTCCTCTCAACTAGCAACAACATACACAGATCGACTGAGGAACATTGCGGCCAGTATGAACAATAATAACAGCAACAAAGACAATGATTCATTATCACCCATACCAGTTAATCATCACACAAAGAACACCAATATGCAGGATACAGCAAATTCGACTCTAGTGAAAGTACGACGTGCACGGTCTTATCGATTTAAACCACCTTATTACAACGAAGAAGGCTACGACGACGATGATGATGATGGAATCATGCCGCTCCCAAGTCCGGTACCAACGAGCGCTATAGCATCATCATCATCATCATCTACACTATTGAATCGATTACCGCACGATCTTCATGATCAACTAAATGGCGTATCATCCTCGCGTCCTGGATCATCAGGTGATACTCTTAATAGACCAGTATTTGCGACAAGTAGTATTACATCACCTCACTCACCTGTGACACCGCCATCTCCGTCTACATCAACAAGCATTCCTATCATAGCTATCTCTCCTACAATTGTGCACAAAAACGACGTCATACCTCAACTCTCAGCACATCCCATGCTCGGTGACATGGACGATCCAATGTTTATGGACCACACACCTTCACAGCAACCAAATCAACAAGGGCCATTACTCTACCACCACAAATCATCAGGGGTACCTACTAATGGCGGGCGACGACGACCGGGTGCTATGGTACGTGAAGCATCCTCCTCCTCTGGTCTTCCTACTATCTCTGTCAATCCTGCCAGTGAAGAAAACCTCATTGACAAACAACTTGGCGACTATTATATCAGGCGACTATTGGGTACAGGTGCATTCTCAAAGGTATACTTGGCTGAACGTCGTAACAATGAACAGGTGGAACTTTTTGCTATCAAGACAATCAATAAATCAAGTATGATCAATAACTTGAGATTCCGGTCAAGTATTGAACGTGAAGTGGGCATATTAAAGGTAAAAAAAAAAAAAAAAAAAAAAAAAGGAAAACTGTGAATGGTATATTTACTTGATATTTGTATAGTTTATTGATCATCCTCATATTGCTCACATTGAAGCTACAATGGAAACGGAACATAATCTATGCTTGATCCTTGAATATGCTCAAGGTATGGAACTCTTCGACTTTGTACAACAAATGCACCAACGACTCCATTCCAAGAACGAAAAAGTGAATGAAGGGTTGATTAAAAAAATCTTTTTACAATTGGTCCTTGTGGTGAAATGGATGCATGAACACAACATTGTTCATCGCGATCTCAAGTTGGAAAACATCTTGATACACATGGATGAACAACATCAAGGCGAACCCATCCTCAAGGTCACTGATTTTGGTCTAGCCCGGGTAATTGATCCTGATTCACCTATACTCACGACTCGATGTGGCAGTGAAGAATATGCAGCACCAGAAATTGTCCAAAGTAAAGGTTATGATGGTCGACAGACGGATACTTGGGCACTCGGGGTGATATTGTATGCGTTACTGGTGGGATATCTGCCTTTCCGTTATGACGCAACGAAAGGTGAACGTGTAACACAAATGTTTTATAGGATTGTTCGTGCGCAAGTCAAATGGCCAAAGACATGGGATCAGCATCATCATATAGCCATCACCCCACAGGCAAAGGAAGTGGTGGAACGGATCTTGGTACGTCAGCCTGAACAACGTATACACTTGGACGACATTGATGGTCTGCCTTGGTTCCAACAACAATAGACATACTCTATCTCCATCTATCTATTTTTATATACTTTTAAACAACTTTGTAATCTAGATTAGCTTCTTTATTCCTCACTATTTAGTTAGCACCAATATATCCCCTCCTTTATCTCTCATTTGAACCATAGTCTAATAATAAAAGCAAACTCCGACCTTTTTTTTTAAAAAAGTCTTGACTTTACTTTTTCTTCTTCTTGCTCTTCTTCTTCCTTTTTTTGTTTTGGACAATATATTATAGGTCTAAATGTTTAACCAATTTAAAGAACAAGCAGCAAAGTTCGGACAACAAGCCAGTGAAGGTGCCACCAAGTTTGGTCAACAAGCTGCCCAAGGTAAGAAGCCAAAGATTAAACAGCCAGACTTTAACTGATGGAACACTTCTTTTGATTCCCTCTGATTGACATAGGCGCCAGTGCTATTGGACAACAAGCTAGTAATTATGGACAACAAGCTAGTAGGAGTGTTAACACTTTTGCTGAAAGTAATAACATTAATGCTCCAGTAATGGGTACCTTGACTGAAGCTTCTGCCAAGGCTGCACGTATTTTGAAGGCCTTTGTCGGTAAAGTCCACTTACCTCCCCTCTTTATATAATATTGATACTAACTCATTCTCTCTTTATATATATATATATATTGTATGTGTTATAATAGAAAAAGAAGAAGTAGAAAATGGATTTGATAACGTGATTCCTGTCAAGGTGCTTCAAGAAGCCAAGGGTTTGGCCATCTTTACTGTGATCAAGGCTGGGTTTTTATGGTCAGGAAAACTGGGAAATGGAATTGTTGTGTCTCGTTTGCCTGATGGACGTAAGTGATCTATAGACTGAAACAAAAAACAATCACATGATAGAACTGACGTCTTTTGTTACTATTTGTAGGGTGGTCTGCACCTTCAGCTATTGCTACAGGAGGTAAATCATTGGAATAGGCATGTGTCTGATCCAAAATGGAATCTAACTCTTTTTTATTTTTATTTTTATTTGTGATAGGTGTTGGGTTTGGTATTCAAGTAGGTGCTGACCTTACGGATGTCGTCTTGATCCTTAACAGTGACGAAGCTGTGAATGCATTCAAAACCAAAGGCAATGTCAGTCTCGGTGGTGACTTGGCGGTAAAGAGCATATTTATATAAAGAGTGTAATAGGATACTAACAGCTTTTTCTTCTTCTTCTTTTTGTCTTGTAAACTAGGTATCTCTTGGACCTTTGGGTAGCGGAGGAAGCTATAGTGGTACAACTTCCAAAGGCAAGGTGGTTCCCTTGTTTTCCTACACCAAATCTAAAGGACTCTTTGCTGGAATGAGTGTGGAAGGAACTGGTAATATCAAAATATAAACATACAGGATAAGACAAGTAAGGGGTATCTAATCTTTTTCTTCTTCTTCTAAACCTATAGGTCTATTCGAACTATCATCAACCAATAAATCATTCTATGGTAATCCTGTTAAAGCCGAAGATATTCTAAATGGTGGAATCGAACCCCCGCAAGAATGCCAATCTTTGTACGATACCATCAAATTTGCCGAATGCCGGGATCCCTTTTAATAGCTTGGCTCTCACCCACCTCCCCTCCTCTTTATATAGCTATAGTATGTATTAATTGATTGTTTATTATTAACTTTTTTAAATAAATGTGCCTTGATTTATATCTCATATGGGAATGGAAATGCTCAATAATGTCACTATCATCATGTTTGAATCACAGGGCAACCATTCGCTCATCGGCTAATGTTTCCATTTTGTAGATACTGTTAGTAGCTCGGTCTTGGAAGCGGTTTGTTAATGATGTGTTATCGTTTCAAACTTTACCCTTCAGGCGGCTCATCTTGTATGAACTCTGGCCATTCCAAAAAAAAAAAAAAAAAAAAAAAGGTGGGAATGGCGGAATTGGAATTATTGTCAATGCATATACAAAGTCAGGTGATTGGATAAAAGATTGGTGAAGGATTGGATGAAGCGAAATCTTGGCAAAAGAAACTAACTGTCATATGGCAGTTTAGAAATAGATAGTTGTTTATATATTTTGGTTCAATCGCTCATATCTATTTATAAAAGCAACAACAACAACAACAACACGAAACAACAAAAACAAAGTTAAAAACGCCGCTCCCCTTCTTGGCAAGATCTATCCTAGTATCACAAGATAGGTTTTCTCTTTTGGGATGTAGCTTTATACACTTAAAAAATGGTTTACTCTTTTACATTGACACTTTTCAGTTAGTTGCAGAGGTATATATGCATCACACCCAAGAAAGTTCAACAAAGGAATATTCAAACGCCGAAAAACTGACATCATTTAAAAAACCTGATTTCTCGAATCCGTTTTTTTTCGCATCTCTTTTCTTTTTTTTCTTTAATATTCATTTTATCTTCAACTTACTAATACAATGGCTCTTTTTGCGTTTGTTGCAACATTCACAACTTTTGCGGCATTGGTCCTCGAAATCTTCACTATGATTGGTAACACCTACAACAAACCTTTCCTTCGGGATCTTTATTTCGCCAGATTGACTACACAAGGGGGAGCATTTATTGATTTTGGACTATGGAACTACTGCACAGGTAACAATGGAATGGTGGATATGTGCTCACAACCAAAAGCTGCCTTTGTATGGACAGATGTACCTCAACTAAGTACTCTGATTCAAGGGTTCGATGGACAAGACAAGGTGTTTTTGGCGAACTTTGTCTTGTATTGGATTGCTATTGGATTGACCTTGTTTGCCCTGGTAGTTACCTTGTTATCTCATTTCCGTCGAAGCAGTGATCTGTTTGCTTCGTTGGCTTGCTTCTTCTCTTTTGTGGTAATGTTGGTGGTATTCGTCATCCTCTTGGTGGCCTCTCTCCGTGGGGTCAATGCTGCTAAAAGCTCTTCTGATACTATTACAGGTAATCTAGGTCCTTCCATGTGGATGACACTAGGTGCAATGTGTGGTCTCTTCCTTGCATCCATTTGGTATTGTATTAGTTGTTGTTTTGGGTCTGGCCGTGTTAGAGACATGGACAAGGCTTAAATAATCATCATGCACCTCAACTACCCTCGTGATGATCACTACCCTTCCCCCCTTCTCTCTCTCTCTCTTTAAATGCTATACTTTGTACTTTTTAATCTGATCATTACTCTTACCCTTCTTTGTCTATACTATATTCTTATGCATATCAAAATAAACAACTTTTTTTTTTTTTTTTTTTTTTTTATTACCATGAATAGGCATCTGTATCAACATTTTGATTTGCTTTATCTACCATGCATAGTTGGCTATTGGGTGATTTTAAAACCCGCTTTTTTTTTGTCTTCACCTCCGCCTTTTTTTTTTTCGGTGTTTGCTTCTTCTTCACTTTATTAATTATACTTCTCACAACATGGATGATACATTATCAATGATTCGTGACATTGAAGACTTGTTAATACACACACCAGACGACATGGACCTTATGCAAATGCGCGATAGCTTGAAAGCTTCTTTGGAACAGCAATCATACAATACCACGACACAATACACACCTGGCAGTCTGTGCTGCATTCCATTCACAGCCTCTTTGTCCTCCAAAACTGTCCTTCTACCAGCACGAATACTATCGCCAACTTTTGATCTTACTGGAACCACAGACATACTTGTTTTAATCTTGACTCCGTTGACGGAAGAAACGGTCCCTTGCCTGTCTTTAACTTCCACCACTACCACCACCACCACCAACAACGACAACATCAACTGCGCCAACCAATGTCCTTACTCTCACGGCTATCGGATCAACATGGACTGGATCTTACCCATTGAAACCTTGGATTTCAACAACTACAAGCATTCTTCTCCTGTCTGGTATAAATCAACAATCAGCACCGACGACGACGACGACGACGACTCCTCTTCTACTATGGACGAACATAAAGGGCAGGTGTGGCAAAAGGGAACTTTGACATCTTCAAGTATTGATTCCACAACGGGACAGCGTATGTGGCGTGTTTATGATGACAAGTGCAATTACCATATGGTTGGTGAAAATCAGGTCGTTCCATTGGTCTATCTCGACAGCAATGATAATACCAGCCTCAACGAGAGCACAGCAATTCACTCTGGCGCCAATGACAATATAGTGGATCAACCTTACGAAGAAACATCGGCAATAGATATAAACAAGTCATGGGGGGCATGGCAATCTCACACAAAAGGCTTTGGAGAGAAAATGATGAAGAAAATGGGCTATATCAAGGTAAGATGAAAAAAATAAAAATAAAAAGATAATGGCTTGAAACTGTTTTGGTGCGATAAAGCAGATAAAGGATTGCATGGGTATAGTAGATTCTAACCATTCTTTTTATTCTATCTATGATGTTTGGAAAGGGTGAAGGTTTAGGTATTGGCGGACAAGGACGACTGGATCCCGTACAAGCATACCAAATGGGTACTCACTATAGCCAAGATAATCGACCTGGACTAGGAAGCTTGACGAAGAAAAAGAAAACCAAAGCAACTAAAACAAAAGCAACAACCAAAGCAGGTACCTCTTCCATGTTTGATATGATGAATTCCATGTTTGAAACAGATGATTTTATCGAGGACGATCACGAAAAGGTACCATTACAGCAACAGCAGCATAAAGATCGTGGTGGATTGGGTACGATACCAAAACAGCAAAATCAGCAACAACTTTGGCAACTTCAGGAGAAGATGAATCGACTGATCAAGGAACAGCAACACGGACTGGCAGCTGTCCAACGAAACAAGGGGACGACCATGGAACGGGAATTCCAAATCAACTTGCAGAATACCACTAAGCAGCTGAACTCGATCAAAAAAGAACTGACCAAGGTGGAAAGTCGTCTCACACGCGCCAAAAACATGGAGAATATGATCAACTTTTAGCACCTTCTCCTCTTTATTATAAACACCCCATAGAATAAATTGATTAGTCATTGTCATTATTGTTTATTCCCCTCTTGTAAATACTCAAATCGTTTATATTAAAAGATGTAAATAAAAATGTTTATTAGTACAGCTGGACGCTACTGACAATTAATTAATTAAAAAAGAAGCAGTAACTAGAGGGATAGTTAAATATAATGTTAAAAAGAGGGATATGTAAAAGTGACAACAATGTAGGGAGGGTAGTATCTGGTAATATGATGGTAATGTGTGTGTGTGTGTGTGTGTGTGTGTGTGTGGAGGAGGGTGTATGGATTAGTGATCTACTTTTTCAATTCCACCTTTTCACCAGCGACATAGACCTGTTTGACATAGACTTCACCAGTAGAATCATCCAAGAATACAAAATCTGCATCAGCACCAGCATTGAGAGTGCCCTTTCGATCGTCAATACCAAGAAGTCGAGCAGGATGAAGAGTGGCGGCTTCCAGAGCTTCCACAATGGTGCAGTTGGTGAATCGTTGGAAGTTTCGTACACATTCATCGATCGTCACAGTGCTATATTAAGGAAAAAAGAAAAAGAAAAGGGTTTAGTCCTCTTGATCCATTCATTTATCCATTTCATTCTATTTCAATAGTATTACCTTCCTGCCAAAGTTCTTGTACCTTTAATATAACAGGCACCACTAGCATCCACTTCTACATCCCGTCCACCCAAAGTATAGATTCCTTTTGGTAAACCCATAGCCGATAAAGCATCCTAATATGAAATCACAAGGTTATCAGTAAAAAAAAAAAAAAAGAACATGTAGTCATCCCTTCCTTTTAATGACCATGTGGATCTACTTACAGTGACCAGGACAGCACCACGAGGGTGAGAGTAGTAAGCAATACGGATGGAGTTGGGGTGGACATGAACACCATCACAGATAATACCATAAAAGGGTCGGGGATCAGGCTTGTTTCTGCAAGGTGAGGTAGTCGATGGTTCAGGATGACGTTGGGCCCTTTCCGGTAATGGCAAGTCAGCAGCTCCAAGTACACCCACCAATCCAGGATCACGATGATGGAACTGTATACAAAGAAGATTACTGTTAGTCAACTGTCCACACACACCCTTTTCTTCTTTACAATATCAACTTACGGCTTGCATAGCATTGAAGAGATGAGTGATACTGGTGGCACCTTTAGTCACAGCAAGTTCGGCTTCGGCAATACGACAAGCAGTATGACCCATAGCGACAGTGATACCACGAGCCACAAGATCAGGAATAGCTTCAGTGACACCTTCAATTTCGGGAGCCACAGTCATGATGCTGATAGCCTTGTCACCTTTTTTGAGTTCGGATCCATAAGCTTCGTCAAAATCGGCAATACCATTCTTTGCGTTTCGGAAGACTTGTTGTTTGTGAGCACCCTTCTTTTCTATAGAGATAAATGGACCTTCGATATGTGCACCAAGAATTTCTGAGCCACCTTTAGCAGATCCTTTGCGTTGATTGAGTAGTGGGAGGACCTACAATTAAAAAGAGAGAGAGAGAGAGAAAAAAAAGGTGAGATTTCCCCGCTGCCCCCTTTTTTGTTTTATGTTCTTACCTTTTCATACACCGCAGGTTCTGAACTAACCACAGTAGGGCAAAAAGCCGTGCAACCATATTGAAGTAGTCCTTTGGCAACAGTATCGATATCCTTTTGAATCTTTTCCACAGGGGCTTCATAATCAGCAAAGTCGATACCATATCCACCGTTGATCTGAGTATCAATAAATCCAGGTGATACCAACAATCCTTGGGCATCTATGATTTCATCAGCATCCCGGTGGTCATCAAAGAAGAGGTTTTGAGGATGAATAATCTTGCCATGTTGGAACCAAAGGTATTCGTTTTCTACAATTTGATGATTGATTAGGAGGCGAGCATTGACAATTTTGTAGATCTTGTCGGACATGATGGTAGTGTTATATTATATTATCTTGGGGTAGTGTATATAAAAGAATGTCTATATTTATCCAAAAGTATAAGGAAAAAAGAAAGAGAGAGAGAAAACCGAAATAAAATGATCAAGTCGAAGGGCCTTTATATGAGGACTTTTTTCTTTCGAAAGAACTAAAAAGTGATAGGGGCTTAAGTAAGCCAGGGTCCTCAGTCAAAACATTTTTATTGGTGGAAAATGTTACATAATCAAAAATATTCAAATCCCGTCAGATCCCCGTTTCACCCCATTCCCTACCGTTCTGAACGGGTCCACCGACCCCCTATGTAATGGTTAAAATGAGTGAAAGTAATTACTATTTCACAAAGTATGCATTGATTATACGGGTAAAACTTTTGGACCAAAGGTATTTTGACAAGAGTATACGTCAAAAAGCAGGGATATCATAAATTTCTCCCTCTTCGGAGTTTCACAAGTGAGACCTCTCCACTTTTTTAGCCGGCAGAGAGTTTCCATGCTGGCCATGTCATGTGACAAAGTGGCACATCACCACTGATGAGCTCGTTACATAATGGGAGACATACAGATCAAATTTGGGTGAGGCATGAGGACTGAAAATAAAGCGATACAGTGATCATCATCATTGTGCGATACAGATTCCCCTTTATATACAATGGTGTAGTTGAATAATCTTGGATTACTTCAGCCAATAAACGTTTCAAGTAAAGAAGACCTACAGCCAATCAATTTTGATTAATTCTGGGTGCCAGGCTTGACGAAGTGGAAAACTGTTGGTCGGTTCAAATTTTAAATGCCGACTTTTTTTTTTTTTTTTTTTTTTTTCGCCTTTTCGAATTCAAATTTGTCGCACCTCTTCTTTCACCTCTTCATTCTCAAATAATTATATTTGTCTTCCTCATCCAATATGGCTCAACAACATAAAGCTTTTGTGAAAAGTGTACTATCAGGTGATACCGTCATCCTTCGTGGAAAGCCAAGACAAAATGGCCCTCCTGCCGAACGTTTGTTGGCTCTGTCAAATGTGCAGGCACCTAGACTTGGTAACGCATCGCGCGATGATGAGGTAAAATAAGAAAAGAGTGAACCTCTAATAGACAGAATATAACATGCATAATATGGTTACTCATCATCTTTATTTTTTATTTTTAGCGTTTTGCTTTTGGTGCTAGGGAATACTTGCGTAAACTCTTGGTGGGCAAGGAAATCACTTTTGTCCCAGAATATACCATCACTACCACCACACCACCTCGCGAATATGGCTCCATCCTGCTGGCAAATGGGGACAATGTTGCTCATCTAGGTGTACAACAAGGTTGGCTCAAGGTCCGGGAAGGCAAGTCAAAGTCAGGTCAAGATGATGAAGCTCATGAACAAGAACTTGATCAATTGCGTGCCCTGGAAGAAGAAGCCCAAGCTGCTGAACGTGGTCAATGGTCTACAAAATCGAATGTAAATTATATCGTCCAACTACTGGTGTCACAAGGATGTATTGATTCTGGAAACTCACCTTTTTTTTTTTTTTTTTTGAATAAAATAATCTTTAGGGCTCCCGTCAAGTGAACTACTCTATGGAAAATGATGCTCGCAAGTTTTTGGATGCGTATAAAGGAAAGCCACTAGATGGTAAGAAAATAATCAACATCAATGTGTAATGTCCAACTTTGAAACAAAACCAATCTAATCATTTATTCTTTGTAGCTATCATTGAACAGATCCGCGATGCCTCTACCTACCGCGTCCTCCTGCTTCTCCCTGATGGTACCCAACAACTCACCACATTGTTTTTATCTGGTATCAAGGCACCTTCATGTAAAAGAGACAACTTACCCTCGGATCAAGTCGACACGGCGCAAAGTGAACCTTTTGGAGAAGAGGCCAAGTTTTTTGTGGAAGTCCGCCTCCTGCAACGTGGTGTCAAGGTGATCCTGGAAGGTCTCAGTCAAGGTGGAAGTCAAAACTTTGTGGGCTCCATTCAACATCCTGCTGGCAACATTTCTGAACTACTTTTGGCAAATGGTATGGCAAAGTGCGTGGACTGGAGTATTACTATGACCACTGGCGGTCCTTTGCCTTTACGAAAGGCTGAACAGTAAGTTGCAATCAAAAAAAAAGTTGAAATGTCAATAACCTATATATACTCACGTTTAACTCATTTAGGGCTGCTAAGGAAAAGAAACTTCGTGTGTGGAGGGACTTTGTGGCAAAAGAAAAAACCAATGACTCGGAATTTGATGCTCAAGTGATCAAGATTGTTACAGGGGATACCATTATCGTTAAAACCAAGAATGGCACCGAAAGAAAACTTCAACTTGCAAGCATTAAACAAGTACCAAGGTAACTAACTAATAACAAAAAAAAAAAAAAAAAAGGCAAGCATAAAGAAGTGACACTAATCTTCTGATAATATCTTTTTATATAGAGGAGTTGGTAGTACGGCTCCTGGCGGAAGTGCGAAATCAAGGGACGTCAAGGAGGTGGGTTACCAGTTTGAAGCTAGGGAATTCCTGCGAAAGAAGTTGATTGGTAAACAGGCAAGTCATTTGTAACTCGTAATGGGATTCGAATTATGTCCACCAACATCTTTCTTTTTTACTCTTCCCCCCATAGGTCCACGTTGTTTTAGATTACACTAAACCTGCCCAAGACGGTTTTGAAGCCAAAGACTGTGCAACAATAACTGTTGGCAACCAGTAAGTTGAATACACGGCATAAAAGAAAGTTACTTACTGATGCTTTTGTCTTAATTTATATTTTAGTAACATTGCTCAACAACTTCTTGAAAAGGGTCTCGCCACTACTATTCGCCACCGTAAAGATGATGATAATCGATCTCACCAATACGATCAACTACTAATTGCTGAAACAAAGTAAGTTTGGAATCGCACGAGAAGACATGTCTTTTGAAATGTGCCAACTTTTTTTCTTTCTTTTTTTTTTTTTTTTTTTTTTTTTTTTTTGCAACATTATAGGGCTCAAGAACAACAAAAAGGCGTGCACAGTCCTAAAGAACAACCCATTGTACGAATTGTGGATGCATCAGAAGTAAGTACTTGTGCTATTGATGATAATGGACTTTAAATCTAATAATGGTGGTTTATAGAATGCGACTAAAGCACGGCAATTCTTGACATCTCTCAAACGCAACCAACGTCAAAATGCGGTTGTTGATCACGTTGCTAATGGCTCTCGACTGTTTTTGTGGGTACCCAAGGAAAACTGCCGCTTATCCTTTGTACTTGCTGGTATCCGCGCTCCTCGTGTTGGCCGTAATGCTGGTGAAAAGAGCGAACCTTTTGGACCTGAAGCTTTAGCGTATGTGGCAGATCATTGTCTCCAACACGATGTAAGTAAAACACAAGCTCCTTTGACGAAAATATGACTAACATCATTTGTTTTAGGTTGAAATCGAAATCGAAAACGTGGACAAGACTGGCGCCTTTATCGGGAATCTCTTTGTCAAGGGCGACAATTTGGCGGTGACACTTCTTAACAAAGGGTATGCCAGCGTCCATGAATACTCAGCAAACGAATCTCGCTATGCAAACCAGTTCTTTACAGCAGAACGCAACGCCAAAGAAGGACGACAAGGATTGTGGAAAGATCACCAACCCGGTCACGACGAACAAGAAACCGCCATGTCCGACAATAAAGATACCCAAGCAGCACCACAACCTCGCCATGAATATATTGATATCGTCATCTCGGATATGGTCAGTGGATCTCACTTTTACATTCAAACGATCAACCCAACCGAAATCAAGCAACTGGAAACTTTGATGAAGGATTTGACAATCTACTACAAAAGCCGATCGGATCCATCCTCCAAGCCTCGTGTTGGTGATATTGTCAGCGCCAAATTTACAGAAGATGATTGCTGGTATCGGGCCAAGGTTCGTCGTATCTCATCAGAAGGTGTTGAAGTTTTGTATATTGATTATGGAAACGTAAGTTGATCCCTTCGTCCTCATTCATGATAACAAGCGAATACTAACTTTTTTTATTTTATATTACTACTATCATTAGAGCGAAACTCTTCCATTTGCCCGGATTCAACCTTTAGCCAGTCAATTCAAGACCCTCAAGCCTCAAGCCCAAGAAGCCGTCTTATCCTTCGTCAAGTGTCCTAGCAAAGATGCCGACTATGGAATTGAATGCATGGAACGATTCCACGAATTGACAGCTCGTAAACAACTGGTGGCAAATGTGGACGCTAAAGAAAATGGTATTCTTTGTTTGACCGTGTACGATCCCTCTCACTCGACTAGCGCAGAAGCAAGTATCAATTTGGAAATGGTCCGTGATGGTCAAGCTGTGGTGACACCCAAAGTGCGATATGCTGCTGCCTACCCCGACATTATCAAATCTCTACAAGAAGCGGAAAATGCTGCCAGAAAGGGTCGCGTAAGTACAAGTAGATAGGATGATGACTTTTTAATACTAATTATGCTTTTTTTTTTAAATATCTTGACTCACTTAGCTCGGAATGTTTGAATACGGGGATATCACTGCCACAGAAGATGATTTGTGAAGATCTGGGATAATTGCATGAAACTTTGGATTCTAGGTTTGGTTATCATTTGTAGAATAGCTTTAATTTATATTGTTGGATAATGAACTTTTTGTTATAATAAAACGAAAAACATTTGTTATGAATACATTTGGCTCGAAGGTGGCCAATACAACTCTGGTTATGTAGGGCTGATGATGATCATTCACAAATATTGAAACGCCGATTTAAAATGATTGCTTGAAGGCTGAAATGTTTTTTTGCCTATTACTCTCCTCTCTCTCTCTCTCATTTTTTTTTTCCTTAAAAAAAAAAAACGACATGGTGGTAGCTATCGGTTTCGAGGGCTCAGCAAACAAATTAGGGGTTGGTATCATTCGACATGACGGTGGCAAGGTAGATATTTTGGCCAATGTACGAGACACTTATATTACACCTCCTGGACAAGGCTTCTTACCAAGAGAAACCGCAGAACACCATCGGGAATGTATTTTGCGGGTTCTCCAGCAGGCCCTAAAAGATGCAAACATGACTCCAAAAGACATTGATGTTATATGTTATACTAAAGGTAAGGTTATCCTTTATGATCTATAGACGAATGGTTATACTAACTCTTTTCTTTCTTTCTTTGAACTCGATCCCCTTTTGCTGATCTTTACTGTAGGACCTGGCATGGGTGCGCCTCTTACCTCGGTTGCAGTGGTGGCACGTACCTTATCCTTACTTTGGAAAAAGCCTTTGGTCGGTGTCAATCATTGTATAGGACGTATGTGACATATTCTCTCAACAGGCTGACAAGCATTCTTAATTAACTAAACTTTTCTCTCTACTTGATCTAGATATCGAAATGGGTCGCCAAGTGACAAAAGCCAGTAACCCTGTGGTCTTGTATGTTAGTGGTGGAAACACTCAAGTCATCGCCTATTCACAAAACCGATACCGTATATTTGGGGAAACATTGGATATTGCGATCGGAAACTGCCTTGATCGATTTGCCCGCATCTTGAATTTATCAAACGACCCAAGTCCTGGCTACAATATTGAACAATGTGCAAAAAAGTAAGTAAGATGTGTGTGTGTGTATATATATGAAGAATCAAAAACTAATTATCTACTTCTTTTGATATAGGGGAAGCAAGTTTATTCAACTGCCGTATACTGTCAAGGGAATGGATGTATCCTTTTCAGGTATCTTGTCTTACATTGAAACACTCGCAAAAGAAAAACTCCCAACTGGTGAAGTGACACCCGAAGATCTGTGCTATTCATTACAAGAAACCTTGTTTGCCATGTTGGTGGAAATCACGGAAAGAGCAATGGCACATGTGGAATCGAATGAAGTCTTATTAGTGGGTGGAGTGGGGTGTAAGTTACATTAGTGTGTGGAAGGCCATGGTAATGATACTTGCTCATCTTCTTTTTATTTATAACATACAGGTAATATCCGTTTACAAGAAATGATGGGACAAATGTCTGAACAACGGAATGCTGTAACCTGTGCTACTGATGATCGGTAAGTTGCCTTTGATAAGGGAATGGGAATACATATACTAATCAAATTATAATAGATTCTGTATTGATAATGGTATCATGATTGCACATGCTGGACTATTGGCTTATCAAACTGGTTTTACAACACCTTTGGAGAAAAGTACCTGCACACAACGATTTAGAACGGATGAAGTATACATTGCTTGGCGTGATGACTAGATAGTTTATATTCCCCCCCCCTCCCAACTCTATTACTTAATAAAACCATTGTCTTTTTGCTGCCTAAATGTTTGATCTGTGATTACTTTTTTGGCATGCAGAAAAAAAAAAGAATTTTAAACGCCGATTGAAATATAGAAAAAAAAGCCCATCACTCCATTCTTTTTCCGATCTTCATTTTCTTCCTATTCTTCTTCTCTTCCCTCTTTAATTACCTCACCATCAATGACTCAGCGACCTAATAGACGACAATATCCCTCACCAATAGACAGTACAAGTGCTACCACACCTCTTTTGGGCTCTCCAAGTGCAAGCAAATCCACACCAGTATCAACCATGAACGGCAACAGTCAAGTATACCAAACCTTTCAAACCGGTGGATCTCATCTTCCCACCACCCTTCCTGTATCTACCACTGCTCAACAACCTGGACTTATTGTGACTAGACAGAAACCAAAACAACCCAACCGAACAACAAAAACCTCACAAAAACTGAAACTGTTTCCAGAAGAAGAAGATCAAACTGTCTATATGCCTGATGACTTGACAGCCGACGTCTACACCCAATTGGCTCAAATACCTCATGGAACTGCAAGAGTTGAAGCTGAACGTCTCTCCAAAATGAACCGTGATGACCTTCCTCGTGTCACAGCTTACTGTACTGCTTCGTAAGTTTTTTTTTTTTTTTTTGTTTAATTCTTAATAACCGAAACTGACATTCTTCTTCTTCTCTTTTTTATTTATAGGGCTTATCGTATGGATGACTTGGCCAAGTATCTTCAATCCAAAAAGAAAACTAATGGTACTGCTATCAAAAGGTTTGATGAATGGTAAGTCTTTACAAAAAAGAACATATGATATTGACTATATACTAACTACATTATGATATATTTTAGTGTTTATACGCCTTATGCATTATCTTACCCTTCGGGACCACCTAAGAAAAGTAACAGTAGTGATCATCATCGAAATGAATCGACAGTAACATTTCTTCCTGAAATGTTTTTGTTTGATTATGGTGTTGTGGTGTTTTGGGGAATGACTTTAACCGAAGAACAACGCATTCTTAAAGAATTGAAACCGTTTGAAGATGAAACATTAGGTAATCTATAAAAAACAATAATTTGGTATATGTTCTCATCATCTCACTCTTCTTTTTTTTCTTTATATATAGAATCGGATGATGTTGAAACGGAAGAGTTTAACTACTATTATGATGAAAACTATCAACCAAGGCAAGTAACTAACAATGGAGATGGAAACAGGTTAGTAACTTGTTACTCACTAATATCATATGATATATTCTATAATATAGAATTTACAACGATATTATCACTTTACGCCACCCATCCAATTATCTTGTAAAGTTAACTATTGCTCATGCTATAGCTCAAAGTGTCAAGATGACCTTGTTTGAACGATTGATCGACGATACTATTAATGACACCAAGTATATTCCTCAAGTCATGGCTGAAAATGGTAACATCCATATGTCTAGGTAAATAAAAGTTTGGGTGTATAGTTTAAAAGTATCAATATACTCATTTATATACATTTCATATATAGAACGGCGATCACCAAGAAAATAGGACAACTATTCATCATGCGGATCAATGTAAATTTGGTGTCAAACATATTGGACACTCCCGAAATATTTTGGTCAGAACCTGCCTTGGAACCATTATACAGTGCCATCCGAAGTTATCTGGAAATCTCTCAACGTGTCGAACTACTAAATCAACGTGTGGAGGTGATCAGCGATTTACTGGATATGTTAAAGGATCATTTGAATAGCTCTCATGGTAAGTGTACATCTTGTTATAAAAATAGTATCAACTCATCCTGCTTATTTGGGCGTGGGGGACATTATTAGGTGAACACTTGGAATGGATTGTGATCTGGTTGATTGCGATGGAAATTGTAGTGGCCGTGATCACTACAACGGTGGATGCCTTTAGTTTATCTCATATAAAGTAGTCAATCACATAGTTGTATCGCCCTATTATTATCTTTACATCATTTGTTGTCATCATCATCCTTTTACTTTATTGTAATAAAAATGCCTTTTTACTTTTAAACAAGTACCTACTGTTTTTCCTGGGGCCCTACTGAGATTAGTCAATTGACTAATGTATTTAGGATTTATCGGTTTGTTTGTTTATGCAAAAATGACAATAATGATCTGGTGACACAGGGTACTCTTATGCATAACCCGATGACCTGTCGATCCCACCAAGCAAAACCCTATATATTGACAACTTGTAAGACAATATGTATAAAAGACAACGATATGTAGCAAATTGGTTTATATGTTTATTTTTGTATTCATTGTTCATAAGTATTAAAAGAATTTGTGTATGTGATATGTAAATGTTAACTATGGGAGACAATTATTGAAGAGGGTGTGTGGAGTGGGACTAAATCCAGGGAATGGAAGAAGGATATGATGGATTTGATACAAAGTCGTTATATGTAATAGTCCAGATGTCATATTAGGTAAAGTCAATAAACAAATTCTTGTAAGGGTCATCACCAGGAGGAGCATTTAGATCAGTATCAGGCATTTCAGGGTATTTTTCAAAGTTGTTTGTGTCTCCAGGATGATGGTATGATGGTATGATAGGTGCCCGCACAGTTTTTTCCAATAAACCTAGCCAGTCCACACCACGGAACCATTTGTGCCGCTTGACATCTTCAGACCCACCCTATTAAATGTAGGGTTAGTAGATAATTATTATATAGTGTACGTGATTTACCTTTAGATTTCCCAGTCGTTTACTTCTATCACCCACCAATAGCCTTTTCAAAAGATCTTTTGCAAGTGGATCAAAGTGTGCCGGGAATTGTACCCTTCCAGCCAAGATCTTTTCATAAATGCCAAAGGAGTTTTCATCAAAGAATGGTGGATATCTAGTCATAATGATAGTTAGTTATTTCCTTTTTCTTTCTTTCAACTTACCCAGCCAACATTTCAAAGATAAGGATTCCTAGTGCCCAATAATCTACCGCCTTGCCATGTCCTTTACTTTGTATGATTTCTGGTGCCAGATACTCGGGGGTACCACAAAGAGTCCATGTTCTATTATAAAGAGTCAGTCATATATTTCCAATGATTTCTTTTGATGTCCATACCTATCTACTACAATTTTAGCAAATCCAAAATCGGTAATCTTGATATGACCTTGATGATCTATTAAAAGGTTTTCAGGTTTAAGATCTCTAAGAAAGAAAGAAAAAAAACAATAAAGTCAAGTTATTTTGTATGATATATGTATTAGTTACCTGTAGATGATGTTTTTAGAGTGTAAATATTCGATGGCTAATACAATTTCGGATGCATAAAATCTTGTCATATCATTTGTAAACCGACCAGCACGACGTAAGTGAGTAAATAATTCACCACCTACGACATATTCTAGTAGCATATAAAGGTTGACATCATCTTGAAAGGTACAAAACCTAAAAGAATCATCGATTCCACCCAAAAAGAAGATTAGTTCTATCATATACTATTAATCTATTCTACTACTTACAAGTCCACAATAAAAGGGAATCGGACAGAAGCAAGAATCTGTTTTTCTGATATCAAATGTTCCACTTGTTTAAGACGCACCACTTTGGACTTCTTTAGTACCTTCATAGCATAATACTTGTTAGTTGTATTGAATTTCGTCAGATAGACCCTTCCAAATGTACCAGTACCTATATTCAAATTAAAAAGGATTCAGTTAATGTTTTGATGACATGAATATAAAAGTAAACTTGCCTAATGTGTCTAATAAATCGAATTCGTTTAATAGAAAAGAAGGTTTTTGGACATAAACAGGAGTACGTGAATGATAATATAATAGTCGACTTTGTTGTTGTTGTTGATATAGTGCATGAGCTGAAGGAGACAAAGGCATGGACATATTAGCAAGTGGATGGTTAGTAGGAAGACCATGTCGTTGTTGTCGATGGTGCATAATTGAGTCTGTGTAAGGTTGTTGTTTAACAAATGGAAGTGTTGATGTTGACCGAGTAGTTTCGTCAAGTGAGTGTTCTGGTATATGTTCCATTCTTCAGTTCCTGTATTATACAAGAATAGAGGAAGCAGACAAGTATTGAGGTATATGACACTGTTTACGGTTCACCTTTTAATTGTTGTATAATGAGTTAACATACTTTCACCCCAAAGTAGCGAGTTGTATCATACTATAATTACCTCTTTTTAAAAGTTATTGCAAAGTCAACGAGAGAGTTTTTATAGTAATGTGTGTGGGGGTATATGTAAAAAGAGGATAGAGGATAGAGAGACAAGAAAGTAAAAGGATGGAAAAAGAGCGAGTTGGCCCCTTTAATCTTTTTTACTGGACGGAGAATGAAAAAGGGGGTACATGAGAAAAGGGTACATAATAAAGCAAAAGCTCACTTTTATTGTTTGTTCATCTCCACCACATCATCCTACCCTTTATTTTTATTTTTTTCGAGGAGTGTCATTTCTTTAGGCTGCCTCTCCTCCTCCCCCCCCCCAAAAAAAAGAAAAGAATCCTCGTCATTATACTGTTTTCAAGTTTGATCAACATCCCTAAAAGGGATTCACTAATTTGAATTCCCGCTCTACTGACTCGCGATTCTTTTTTTTTTTTTTTGTTGGCGCTTTTGATTTCCCTCTTTCTCTCTTTATATCCTTCTCTCCTCCTCCCCCCCCCTTCCAACACACGACCATGGATGAATCACTTTACGACGAATTCGGAAACTATCTTGGTCCAGATATTGAAGACGATGACGAAGTTGACTACGAACAAGAGCATATGGATCAAGACGAATCGGACAGGGACATGGTGTACGATCAAGAAGACGAGGATAAAGAAATGGAACAGGAAAACGCACTGATACGGGTTGATGGTAATATAAATCGTGTGTGCCTTGAAGCAACTTGTGCTATTCTCAACACATTGTCACTCATTTTTTTTTTTTTTTTTTTTTTTTTCTGTATTGTAGATATTCCTGCCAATCAAATCGTTTTGCATGAAGACAAAAAATATTATCCCTCTGCTGAAGAAGTCTATGGTGCTGACGTGGAAACTATGGTCCAAGAAGAAGATACTCAACCTTTATCGGAACCTATTATCAAGCCTGTCCAAGTACGCAAATTCATTGTGTCTGAAAAGAACTTGCCCGAAACTCGCTACAGTAAAGAGTAAGTCCTTATTGGTTGATTAAAAAAGACCAAGGAATACTAATGTATCTTATACTAATGTATTTTACTATTGGTAGGTTTTTGATGGATTTGATGAATTTTCCTGAATTAACACGAAACGTTGCTATTGTCGGTCATCTTCATCACGGTAAAACTTCATTTATGGATATGTTGATATCAGAAACACATAACATACCAATCAACGTTGATCAACCGGTAAGGGGAAAATATACATAGTAAAACAGTGACTAACTACTAAAATGACTATTATTATGAATAGGAACGATACACCGACACTCATATATTGGAACGAGAACGTGGGATTAGTATCAAAAGTATGCCAATGACTATGGTGATGCAGGACATCAACGAAAAGTCCTATCTGCTAAATATGATTGATACACCTGGTAAAGTATAATAATAAATAGTATAATCATTTTACTAACAACTCGAACCTCTTTATATATTTCTAGGTCATACTGATTTTATTGATGAAGTAGTAGCTGCTACTCGATTGGCCGATGGTGTTGTACTCGTAGTGGATGTAGTGGAAGGTGCAATGGTCAATACGGAAAAGATTATCAAGCAATGTGTCCATGATGGTCTGGCTATTACCTTAGTCGTCAATAAAGTAGATCGCCTGATCCTGGAATTAAAGTTACCTCCTAATGATGCATACTTTAAACTGCGACATACAATTGAAGAAGTGAACAATGTGATCAAGTAAGTATCAAGATCAAAATACAATATAGTTGAAGAGATAATAACTGAATCCATTTATGTATATGGATTTTTTTTTTAGGAACACACCTGGCGGGGAAAATATCCGACTCTCACCTGAATTGGGAAATGTCTGCTTCGCCTCGAGTCAAACAGGATGGTGCTTCAACTTGAAATCATTTGCTAGACTCTATGCTGATTCTTATGGTAAGCTCAATCATCAACAACTTGAACAAAACCACAACTAAATTACATATATATATATATGTAGATGACCAAGTCGATTATAAGCAATTTGCTCAACGTCTCTGGGGGAACATCTACTACAATGCAGAAAACGGTACATTCCATCGGAAAACTCAAGGAATCAACAGCAAGCGCACCTTTGTCCACTTTATTCTCGAACCACTATACAAACTCTACTCACAGGTAATAATTGAAGAAAAGTAATTATACTTTAACTGACTAACTTTTGTGTGTATCTAATTGGAATTTAGGTTATTGGTGAAGATCAAAAGGAACTCAAACGAACAATGCGATCATTGGGAATAACTTTGAAGGAAAAGGAGTTTGGACTGAATGTGAAACCTCTATTACGATTGGTCCTGGCTCAATTCTTTGGTCCTCCTTGTGGATTCGTTGATACTGTGGTCAAACACATTCCATCGCCTATTGATAATGCAGCTCATAAAGTTGAACAAGTTTATTCTGGACCTTTAGATGATGTTGCTGCCAAAGCTATGCGTACTTGTGATCCTGATGGACCTTTGATGATTTACATTACTAAACTATACAACAATGAAGATGCCACGGACTTTGATGCCTTTGGTCGTGTACTCAGTGGAACTGTAAAGTCTGGTCAAATGGTGCGTGTCCTCGGTGAAGGTTATTCCATTGATGATGAAGAAGACATGATGGCCCAAAGGGTGACTAACACATGGATATATGAATCAAGGTAAGATGATCGGGATTATTATGAAAAAAAAAAAAAAAGTTGATTCTATGCATGATTCTCACACTTTTTTCTTCTTCTTTCTAGATACCGTATGTCAGTTGATGGGGTTCCTCCTGGTGGATGGGTTTTACTAGGTGGGGTGGATAACTCGATTACTAAAACAGCAACCATCGTGGATCACAAATCAAAGCACGTCAATCATATCTTCCGACCATTACGATTCCCAACAGCTGCTGCTTTAAAGGTGGCCATTGAACCCATGAACCCATCCGAACTACCAAAAATGCTGGATGGCCTCCGAAAAATCAACAAGAGCTACTCTATTGTCAAGACCAAGGTGGAAGAATCTGGTGAACATATTATCTTGGGTACTGGTGAAATGTATTTGGATTCTGTCCTCCATGACTTGCGTCGCATGTATGCCGAAGTGGAACTCAAGGTGGCTGATCCTGTGGTGAGGTTCTGTGAAACTGTGGTGGAAACCTCTGCTCTCAAATGTTTTGCCGAAACACCCAACAAAAAGTAAGAATGACTAATGATGTGTATCCTAAATAAACGAATGCACTGACTTTTTTGACTTTTGGCTTTTGGCTCTTATAGGAATAAGCTCACTTTTATATCGGAACCACTCGAAAGAGGATTAGCAGAAGACATTGAAAATGGCAAAATCAACCTTCGTTGGCCGCCCAAGCAACTTGGTGGCTATTTGGAACAAAACTATGACTGGGATGTTCTTGCTGCACGATCAATATGGGCATTTGGACCGGACGAAATGGGACCCAATATACTGATGGACGACACCTTACCTTCAGAGGTCGACAAAAAGTTATTATATTCTGTAAAGGACTCGATTCGACAAGGCTTCCAATGGGGTACCCGTGAAGGACCACTATGCGATGAACGTAAGTAACAAAATGACAACAAACCAAGAGTAGATCTAATACTTTTATGAACAATTAGCCATTCGTGGGGTGAAATTCAAGATCATTGATGCGGTATTAGCCAACGAACCTATTCACCGAGGTGGGGGTCAAATCATTCCAACATCCCGTCGGGTTTGCTACTCTTCATTTTTAACTGCGACACCTCGACTAATGGAACCAATGAACTATGTGGAAATACAAGCGCCGGCCGATTGTGTTGAATCAGTTTATGCAGTACTACAACGACGACGGGGACATGTAACTCAAGATATTCCCAAGGCAGGCTCACCATTATATACTATCAAGGCATTCATTCCATTGATTGATTCTTGTGGATTTGAAACTGATCTCCGGACACATACCCAAGGTCAAGCATTTTGCCAACAACTATTCGATCATTGGCAGATTATACCGGGTGATCCTTTGGACTCTTCCATTGTTTTACGACCTTTGGAAACTAGCTCTGCCCAACATCTTGCCCGTGACTTTATGGTTAAGACCAGAAGACGGAAGGTAAAGAAGAAGAAGAAGAAAAAAAAAAAAAAAGAGAGAGAGGAGGAGGGGTGGGAAGAGTTTTCAATCCACTAATCTTATCTTTAAATTATCATTAGGGTCTCTCGGAGGATGTCAGTATCAATAAATACTTTGATGATCCTATGTTGATGGCACTGACACAAAGTGATATTCTAGCTAGTGGAATGTCAACCGATTAGGGAATGGATGGGTATAGATATAGATAGATGTGCATAATATTGTAGATTACTGTAGCCATTATAGATTGGAAACCTATTTATTGTACAGGACAGGGTAACATTAATAATAATAAAACACAGAATCTTGTTTCTGTCCAGTTTGTATATATTTATTAGGTAGTATATGGTGCCATATGCGGAAAAAGAGGGGGGAGGGTAACGGTGATTGGAACTGGATTGATCCTTCTCGCTATTCGGAAAAGATGGCCTAAAAAAGGAATGCCACGTCAACGGTCATGGTATGTATGATAAATGAAAGGGGGATGGGGCACAAACACATGGAAAGATTCGTTTATTACTAAATCGATCAGAAAAAAAAAGGGGGGGGAGTGATGGATGGATGTTACAAGGTGGGGGACGAAAAGATAGCAGTGACAGTGGTTGGTACAACAAGGACGGTGGTAGTAAATGGATGCATGGCGGAAATGGGCACAACAGCATTGACGGTGGCAGGACGGATGGAGGAAGAATTTAATGTATTGGTGACAGTAACGGCGGGGGTCTGGCTCTCATGATGGTGACTAAAAGCTTTGCCTAGGCCGATAAGTATAAATGTCAATGCAATTAAAAGCCCGACAATGATCATCAAAGCTGCCATGATCCATCGTTTGGCTCGTTTTTTAGGAGATGCGGTGGCAGACGAAGAGTAAGAGTCTAATGAAGTGGCGGAAGGAGTTGATTCAAATCTAGGTAAGGGTGCCGACACAACAGAACGGGGAGGATAATACGTCGAATCATTGGATGAAAAGGGAATAGGTATGGAAGTCGGCGTTTCAATATTTGCATGAGAGTCGTACAAACCTTTTGCATGACATTCAAGAGGTTGTTGAAGATCATTATAATCGTACGGTTGCTTTTGTTTTATGTCTGAATGAGAATATGATTGTGGATGCTTTTCGTTGAGCTCTTTTGCTTCCTCTTCATCATCATCGTCTTTTTCTGAAGGTTGGGATAGACTGGGAACAATCATGGTCGTAGAAGAAGAGGCAGCGGTGTTTCCCATGTGATGTGAATAAATATGATTGTTTTCATTAAAAGACATTGTAAGACCAAGAAAAAAAAAAAAAAAAGAAAACAGAATAAATGTTTAGTAAAAGTAAAAAGAAACTAGTCTAAATTATAAATGTAAACCAAGTGGTTCGTTTAGAATTTACCATCATTAGCTTTCTTAAAAGTGGACTCGAAATTGAAATCCCGACAACAGCCAAAGTCATAATGCCCTCCCCCTTTTCTTTCTGTTCCGAAATTATAGCCGATACAGCATAAGCTCAAGTTTTATATTGTAGCGAATTATTGTGAATGACGTTCATCCGCTCATATGTAAATTACATCATAAGGTATTTGATATCTGAGATGATGGGCTTGAAGAATTTATTATGAGTTTGTTCCCCGTATATAACCCCACATATGAGTGTAAAAAATAGAACAAAAAAAAAACTAGGTGTATAACTTCATAGATCATAGTGGAAAGAAATGTATATCATCATCGAGTACATAAAACAAAAGATAGAGTACAATGGGTAAGAGAAAACCAACCAGAAAAGAAAAGCATGACAGCTATAATACAGATTCTTATCATTGTCATCATAAAAGTAGTCGCAATAGCATAAAAGGAGGCCAGAAATAAAAAAAAAAGTAAAGGAATGGAAAAGTACCATCAACATTCATGCAAATGTGTCATGTCGGAATTTAAAAAGTTGGCAAAGACCCTGATGATGATCGACATGATTTGATCTTGTTATCCAGTCTTCGCAAACTCCGATCCAAACTTCGTACTTGAGCCATGAGATCGTCATAGGCAAAACTCATCTCGCGATCCACCTTGTCCAAGTAATCTTCAGTTGCCACAATGGATGGATGGGCGGGGAAGGCGGTCTTTAGCGAGTTGAGCACAATATCGATGGCAGTCCATTCATTATGCAAGTGATCCAAGCTATCCTCTAACTGTCGGATGTAGTTGATTTGATAGTCAAGGTCGGGATTTGCCTTTTGATTATGAATGGACTCGGTTTCAGGCTCGCTTGATCCAGTGGGCATGAAAGCACTTGATGGTAAAGATGAATAATAATTCATTGGTATATAATACAACTGGTTGCAACTTTGACTATGAGCTTGGTGTCGATGTTGGTATATCACTGATGGATCAAATATGGAAATGACGCTATTTGAATAACACTGCATAAAAAGATGACATCCAATGAGTTGCTTTTTTTTTTATTTTTTACCAGTTAACAAAGACGTAGGATTACTTTGACAGGCTGACAAGTAAAAAAAGGACGCCCTGATGTCGGAGTTTAAATATACGATAAGCAAGAGAAAGGAAACAAGAGTATGGAAAATGGCTCGAGTTTTTCATTTATACTATTGAAAAAGGGAGAGAAACATACGATACGCGTACATACGCAAAGATTGCCACCATCGAATTCCGTTTTTGTCTTTATGCAGATTGAAGGGGGCACGATGCCGGTGTGATGTAGTGAATGAACTCTTTTTTTTCCCTTTTTGAGTTTAGATAGTAATCTTCCTTCCCCTTACATTTTTGACTTGTTGGGCACTCGTTTTTTATTTTCCAACTTTTTTTCTTTTGTCTATATAGTAATATGAAGGACCATCCTTCTCAGGGTTTATATGTTAGGTTTAAAAAAATAGCATCCCTAACTTTCAGGTACAAAATAATGACCAAGCGGGATTTGAATCAATTGCCATTACAGTCCGCTCACCCTTCCTTTGGCAAGTGATACAGTCTATTGGCGCATTTGACCCATAAGATGATTAAGAAAATGATGTGTCATTCATTTACTCCTTTGTTTTTTTTACGATCAGGGCTTTTGCTCCTTTACCCTCCTTCAAAACACTCCCTCTTGCCATTCGTTCCAACCACAACTGATATGTATAATCATTGTTCATTTTTGTATCACCAAACTCTCTGATAGGGTACTATCGATCAGGTAGAGTAATTTGCCTGTTGTGGCCAGATGGTTAGAACTAACTTTATTGAAAGGCATGGCAGAATTGATGCAAGATCAATCGTTTACAGAAAGTTACACACTATACTGAGCATGAATCGATCTACCTAGCATGAAATTTATTTCAACTCCGCCAAATCGAGATGATGTTGTGGCACCATCATGAACAATGAGTGTGTAAGAAAACCTTTCTATTATGGTGCACATAACAGTTTTTTTTTTTTTTTTTTTTTTTACATCACACCATGTGGATGCATGCATATGATTGTTACCGAGTGATTCCAATCCAATAAATGGGTATAATTGTATAGTGCACTCAGACTAAAATTGAATGACAGCATCTGCATACTGGCGCCATGACATTCAGGGCGGCCATATTTTTTTTCAATGTTTGCGAGCTACTTGATCCAGCACATAGTATTGGTCTGTGTGCCTATAATGAAAACTTGAGTTTTATGCAGCAGGTCCTGCAAGTTGGCCTTTTCAAGTAAAGTGTATGCTTCGACAGAAGACATGTAAGCGACACTGTGACCTTTTAGCCCAGCAAAAGAATAGTTTATAATGTTGTTTTATAAGACTGAATACAGCATATTAAAGTTTTGTAGTTGATGTATTTCGCCAATCAAGAATCATGTACGGCATTAGAATTTCCTTTTCCGTATCGGAGTGTGAAAACCAAGGGACCAAAATAACCAGCCAATGATGCGGCGTTTTGAATTTTTTATTTGCTCACTTCTCTTTCCCTTCAAACTACACTGAACAATAATGATACTCCTATTACCTTTATGGACTATCCTATGTTTTATAACGCAGATGGCGTTTGCAGATTCTGTTGAAATGGACAAGGAAATGTTTGACTCTATGACAAAAAAGGGGTTTTGGTAAGGCAAAGAACTTGATAAAAAACAGCGACCAAGATACTCGCTTGAAACTTGGTGATCTTTCTAACTTTCTCTCTCTCTCTTTTTTTTTATTTATCTCTATTAGGTTTGTCGAACATTTCTCTCCATACTGTGGCCATTGTATTGCTTTTGGTAGGAAAAGGAAAAAAACAACAACAACAACTGGATAGTACATCAAACTTGATGGGTGGTAACTAAGAGCTGTTTATTAATGTTTACTTGTAGCACCAACGTGGAAGGAACTGACTCTGGAGGAAGCTGGTCTGGCAAAGACCCACGACATACACTTTGGAACGATCGATTGCAGCGTAAAAGGTGATTTGTGCTCCGAACACGAAATTACTGGATTCCCCATGATGAAGCTCTATGTGGATGGTAAATTTGTCCATACTTATACTGGCTCACGCACCAAAGAAAGTATCAAGACCTTTTTGTTGGAACAACACGCAGCAGTAACTAAAACAAAGGCGACAGAGAATCTTGGACTGGACAGCAACAACAGTTACGACGACGATAATAAAAGTGGAACCACCTTGAAGCCCAACCCCCATGGTCAATCAATCGACTTTGACGGTGAATTACTGAAACAGGCCGTTGAACAGTCTGGACGTCCTTACTTTGTCAAGTTTTATGCCCCCTGGTGTCCTCATTGTCAACATCTTGCACCTATCTGGGAACAACTGGCACGAGAATTACAGGGTCAAATCGATGTGGCCGAAGTAAACTGCGATAAACACGGTGGTATGTCTTGATGGAAATATCTTCCCCTTCTTGTCTAGGATACTGTTGACTAATATGTTATCTTTGTTTATAGATGTTTGCCAACAAAATGGAATCACTGGTTACCCTGTTTTGAAACTGCAAGTGGATTGGATTCGTGTGCTCTGAACGGACAATTAACGTTTTTACTTCTTTTAGATTTGTTAATGGTCAAGTATTCGAATTCTCTGGTGATAGGTCATTAGCCAGTATGATGGTATTTGCAAAGAAATTGGTTGGGTAAGGAAATAGAGAACAACATCATGTTATATTCTAATCATATATACTCTTTGATCTTTATACTTAGACCTGTTATCAAAAATGTCAATGAAGCTCAATTGAAAGCAGATTTGGACCCAAACGGTGTGGCCTTTATATACTTGCACAAGGATGATTCCGATGCTGCTGATGTAAGTAAAGGGAATTACATTAAACTGATTGATTGACATGTGTATTCATTTCACTCTAGTCGCTATTGGAAGGGGTTGGAAAACAATTTATCGATGGTTTGGTGTTTTACAAGAGTACTGATCAGAAACTGTTGCGACAATACGAACTCTCAATTAGGGATCTACCATTGGCAATGATTGTAAAAGATGGTCATCACTTTTTATACCCTGGTCATCAATTCCAATCAACAGCTAATATGGAAGCCTTAACCAAGTGGATCCAGCTCGAAAAATACCCTGTGGTCTCTCAGATAAACCCAGTCAATGCTCAAGATATACTTCAAGGTGAACGGGTGGTGGTCTTGGGTATCTTGGCCAACAATGATCAAGTCTCTTCAAGTCAATTCCGAAAGTTGGCCGAAAAGGCAACAGATAGGGATCGTCGCTCTCGTGCCAAGGACGACCGTGCGATTTTTGCTCAATTGGATGCGGATACTTATCGGGATTTTGCTCGGAATGCTTATGGAATACAGAAGAGCAATGTACCAGCCATCATCATCATCGACGGGAAGGTAAAAAGGAAACAAATAGACTTTACACTTGAACAGATCATCATCATCATCTTTTTTCTTTTTCTTTTTTAGAATGCTCAATACTTTAATCGGGGCACCAAACTCAACCTACTCGATCTTCAGCAACCACAAATCATTTTGCAAACTTTAGATGATGTTGTTGCTAGAAAAATAAAGGGAATATCGACATTATCATTGCCAGCAAGATTAGGTCATCAATTGCAACAAGGTTATCATCAAGCACGGTCGCACAGCTACTTGACTATGTTTATTATTGCTTCATTGGGTGTTTTGGTTTACAAGATGGTGTTAAACAAACGAAAACAAGTATCTAGGTCCACCATACTTCCAACATCCCATCAAGATTAGCTATACTTACTATCATATCTAGTTTTTATCATTTACTACACATGTCATGCCAATAAAATACTCTTTTATTTTTATTTTTTACTACCTTCATTTGTAAACCCCGACACCGTTTCGCTGATTAAAAACCTTGTAAACATTTTTTTTTTCTTCCTTCTCTTTTACTTTTGTATCACAAAGATCAGTCAACACTCTACAATGACTCTTGGTCAACTTCAACAGGTGCCTCAACATAATCGCAACCCTGTCGTCTACGCAGCACCTTCCGATTCTGAATCTAGTGAAGAAGAAGATGAAGAATTAGTCAGTGTAATACTAAATAGGTAACGTAACTCCTCTTGTTACTTGTATCTTCAACTTACTTACTTTTATGATTGTAGCAAAACGAACCGACACAATGGAACTCTTCAGCATATGCATCACCATCAACTATACCCTTCTGAAACTTTCTTTTACAAAGAAAGGATCAACCCCAACTTACCGGTAAGTCAGAAAGAAAGAAAAAAGATGTGGGTAGGACATTGACTTCATATTTAATAAACGCGCTTCCCCTATTCTTATCCTCACTTGTAGGCCAATCTTGATCAGATATACATTGAACGTCTCATGCAACAACGAAAACAACAAGAACAACGCCGACAGCTTCATTTGGAACAACAACGCCAGAAACATAATGCCGAAATCGACAAGATTCAAAAGCTGATAGCTTCCATGAAGGTCTCACTGTAAGTCTATCTAACCTACTATAACCTTATCTGATACTAATAGTCTTTTTATCCATAGCGCCGATAAGGAGAAAGAACTGGACTCACTGCTTGAAGCTGATACGAAAAAGGACCAAAAGGTAAGGTACCTATTGTTACAAACCAGCCACTAACTTGTTTTTCTTCTTCTCTTTTTTTGCTAGTCAATCGACGACGCGATTGCATACGACCTTGACAAATTTGAACAAGAAGAAAAGCTACGAAAGGCCAAGGATGATGCGGAAAAGAAGGAACAGGAGGAAAAGAAACAGCAATTGGAAGCCAAGAATAAAGCCATAGCAGAAAAGGAGGCTTTACGGAAAGCACAAGAAAAGAAACTGGTAAGAGAAAAACAAAGTGATTATATGGTATATCTTGTGCTAACTTTATTGCTTTTATTTTACGGATGGGGTTGTAGGCATCAAATATGGGCGCTGCATCTACTGCTGGGCTGGAGGAATATAACCGACATATGGAAGCTATCAATGTATGGAAAACAACAGCAAAAAACAACAACAGTAATCTGGAACTCACATCTATTTTATATAGAACTTTAAGAAGAATATCAAGCCAAAACTTCAAGACCCCACCTTTAGGAAACAATGCTTTGAAGCTAGGAGACTGATCAAAAGAAGTATCACTCAAATCCAATATAGAAGCAACGTTATCATCGAAAAGGTATGTATTGAAACTGGCTGTCTGGGTTAATATGATAAACTAACCTTGTTATTCTATATGGGTTTAGTATGAACAAATTCGGGATCACATACTCTCTATCAAGAATCAATCACAAGATGCCTTCCATGTCTTGTTAAACCATGTGGGTAAAAGTTTATTGGTAAGGAAACATGAAAAAAAAAAAAAAAAACTTGATGATGATCTGTAACTAACCAACCAATCTACTATTTTACTATTCTAGCTGCAAGTTCGACAAGAGGTGAATGGTGCTCCTTTCTCGGCATACTTTTTGGCCAAATTGGCGGTCCTACTGGCTGGTGCAATCCCCGAATTCAAAGACTATCTTTATGGACGTCTTTTAAAGCGATGTCCTTACTTGGTCCCCAATTACTTTGATTTTGATCCTGTAGGTTACCCAATTTATATCTCGATATGATTCTCACTTTTGATTTTGATTTTTTTTTTAAAAAAAAAAATCTTGATAGAGTCTTTCCTCCGACCAAATCAAGACCCTGCTTCACTATGAAAAAGTAGTGGATTCAACTTCATTCCAACCCTTCTTACAACACGCTGGATTGCAAAAATGTTATGTAATGTTTTTTGCAGCAATGATCACGACTGTCACTGGTAATGGCTATCCTGCGAATCCCTTCAACACTGGCCTTGGTTGGACTTGGTGTGCTCGGATTATGAACATGTCTCAACGTGAAATTACGCCATTCCTGATACATGGTTTTTTGGAAATTGCTGGTCATCAAATGATTCAAGTCTACCCTCGTCAATTCCCTAAAATGATGCGACTTCTTTACGACAAAGTCCTTCCTACGGTGCCGATCATGCCAGAAAAGGACAATGCTGGGGTCATCGCCACACTCAAATCGTACTTGGAAGAGTACTTCCAAACTGGAAAAATGGTGCCAATTCCTGAAGTAATGCCGGCTAAAGTATAGTTTACCCACTTGACACCATTGCTACTATATTACAACAACACCAAGTGGCTTTTTAGTACTAGTATTTAACTTTTTTATCCATCTTGTTTTTATTCCATCTTCTCATACATATAATAAGTAAAACACTTCTTTTTTTTTTTTAAAAAAAAAAAAAAAAAAAAAAAAAAAAAAAAAAAAAAAAAACTTTGTCTTCTCTAATGTAGTCTAAACCAAATGATGGATGTCATCTCAAGCTCGTAATTTCTCTCAAGTGGGCTCATGCATGCGGGATTTGAAAATGAGGACAATGAAATGGAATTTCTTTTGAAACATTTCCCTCCCTCTTTCTTCTACTCCCTCACCTTCCAGCATTGGATGTATATTAATCCACTTGACTTGAACGTAAGTATTTTACTGGAATGTCCTACTCTATTGATTAACGCCTCTTCTTTAATTAGTTATAACACATGCCTATTGACGATTGCTTATCCTTATCGAACCGTAAACTACTTTACACCAATCTTTGAACAAAGGTAAGAAGGATAAATGTTCCTTCGTTGAAAAACTGACCACCTCTTTCATTATATATATGCCACTCAAGACGCATATTCAACAAACCAGCCAAGTAATGCTATAACCAGACCAACACGAATCCCTCTTTGCACTTTTGACTTCAGCAACTCCTCATTAAAGGTAGAATGTCTGTAATTGAACCTATTAAAACGACAATGACTCACAACTGAACAATACGTTTTGTCTATTCAAGTATGCTAAACATTTTTGTCGGGTTTATATCAACATTAAGCTGCACAAGGTATTGGATTCTAACTCTGATGGCAGTTGTGATTCAAGGTACAGTAAGGCGAGAAAAAAAAATCGGTCAATGATAGTATGCTGTACTAGCCAATTCGTTGTTTATTGTAGGGAATGGAGACCTGCCTTGTCTTCTTTGATAACATCATTGGCTGTGGATAACGTGGACTTGGCTCGGGTGATCGAAGGTCTACAGTTAGTAGGAAATGTGCTACGGAACATGGCTATTCTCTCTTTGGTGGGGTGGGGAACAAGCAACGAACATAATGGGTATTGCTAGTATGAATATCAAAAATGATTCCTCAAGGTGTCTCTTGTTTCACTGAAGAAGCTTGTGCCGGTACGAACGACATCTATGATCGAATGCTCAACAAACGCAACCATCTAGTTTTACCTTGTCTTATATACTCTTTAGAATAGTCTTGTTTTACATTTTATAATAGTTGTATGTATTGCATACTATGTAGTTTTGTGTTTAAACTCACTTGTAACAAAATAAACTTGATTAAAATCCGTCCTCAATGTGATTCATGCATCGATTTGATGATTAAACTCCGGTCATGTCCTTTTTGAATACAAAGGTATAAAAATTATAGTTTGATTTACTAATCTTATGTTTTTTTCAATAAAAAAAAGTCATCACGGTTCGGAAACGGGGAATTACTGAGGCTACTACTAACGACATGCACCATAATCAGTCCACTACCTCCCAATATTGGTGAATAAAGGGGAAATACTAGGCGCACGGAAATTTGGAAGAGCACTACTCGCTCCACTGTCAACGGATGCTAATGATTAAAGTGGCGATGTGGACACTATGGTATATTTCCAACATACTTTACCGCAAAAGCCAAGCACCAGCACCCTTGTGTCAGTCTGTCCAGGCTTGCGATGACTTTTACCTGTCATTTGTGAGAAAGAGAAAAAGTACGAAGAGGGAACCAAACTTCGTTTTCAAAACCCGCCCGCCCTTGATTCCCTACTAAGCACTACTCGCTCAATTATTAACGGATGCTAATGATTAAAGTGGCGATGTGGAAACTATGGTATATTTTCAACATACTTTACCGCAAAAGCCAAGCACCAACATCCTTATGTCGGACAGTCCAGATTTGTGATGACTTCTTCCTGGTTTTTTTCTAGACGGAAGAGAACTTCATTTTCAAACGCCGAACAAAGCGGAAGGAAGCAAACCTGATTTTAAATCTCGACAGTGATACCCAATTGATAACCCACCCCCCAATGCACATAAATTAACATATCTTTATAGATAGGGTGTCAATTTGTTTTGTTCAAGTCCAGGTTTAATAATTTTTATTTATAAAGAAGACCACTATTTAGCCATCAAAACATCTTTAGTATTTTGGTTAATGACTAAAACACAAACATAAATAGTACAATAAAATAAGAATGAGAGGCCGCATTGCTAAACTATGGAGGAGGAGCAAGATAGTGCCGGGATGGTGGCAGTAACGAATGATTAGATACAAGAGCACGATCAGGAGGAGTTGGAGACGAAATTGATAACAGTGTAGAAGAAGAGCGATGAGGGTCATTGAGAAGTAGGACACTGTTGCTGGATTGGAGTTTTGTGTTACCAGTGCGCATTGCTTCCCAATGTTGCCATTTCCGCATTACTAATCGAGTTGGATCGAATACACCGCCAGCATCATCATGTCCGCCGCTTTTTTCTTTTTCGTCGCCTACCACCACACGTGTAGCGCCCCATGAAAAGTCGTCAAAGTGCCAGAATGAATACATGGGCAAGATAAAGTTCCATATTGGGATAGCAAAGATATAAACTATAAGGATGATACACAAAAACGTAGCTTTAGTTAGTACATTATTATACCGACATTTAAGATGGAGGGTTGATACTTACTGACCATCCAGCAGATGTAGATCAATTTTCGAGTAGTTACGAGAATAAGGATGCCAGGTAAACCAAGGATAGAGGCTAAAAGGCCAATTGATTGCCATTGAGGGTGACCAGATACAGCAGCAGTAACAACTAAATAAATCGTCATAATCACAGCACATGGAAGGACCTAAATGAAATGTAATCATGAGTTTTTATAAATTGATACCAAAGTAGTATGTGGGAATTTGAGATCTACTTACCAAAGTGCCTATCAGATCGACTAGAATGGAGAATTGCATAGACAGACAAGCAATACCACAAAGATCAGACACCAAGACAAGTTCCATTAGATTGTGTACTGTTGAATTAATCCACCGCCGTCGTTGAGATAAAAGCACAGTGAATTCATCAGGCTATACTCATAATACAACATGGTTAGATCAAAGTCCCCAAGGTTTCCACACAGATTCTTTTTTCTTTTTCTTTTTTTCCTTTGCTTACCACAACAGTTTTGCAGATTGCTTGAGGCACAAACATCATTTGACGATGAGGGAAAGTTCGAAGCATCAAGGTGGACAAAAACCGATCTTCGCCAAGCAATAGGAGGTTTTTTTCGTGCAGTGTCGTGACAACGTTCTGATTATATTCCAATACCACATCTGGATTTGCCAAAATAGGGACCCACGCGCCATTCTTCGGAGCCTTGATTCGATACATACTGAAGCAACCAGGTAGACAAGTGACAATACCGAATAGCGATTCGAATGCTTTGGCGTAATGATGTGATATGTAATATTCAAAGACCTGGATAGCCGTCACCCCTAAATTAGATTCATGTTAGTTTCTACTTTTGTATTTTTTCTTTTATGTGTGAAGACTTACATGATGCTGTCTTGTTTGCTATTCTTGTTTCACCACATAAACCCATAATAGTAATATCATTTGCCATTGCTGCCACCATAAAAGTCAAACCATCTGGTAGTATTTTCGTGTCGGCATCCACCATCAGGACCAGCTCAAACTTGTCAGGGGTGACCCCATTCATTAAAGTAGTCATTTTCCAAAAGATATCATAGTCCAATTCAGATAATCGATCGTCAAATAATACACGTTGGAAGAAGGACATCAAAATGAGCTAAAGAGTAATAAAAAAAAATGATATCATTAGTGAATGTCCATATAATGGCAGGGTGTGTGTGTGTGTGTGTGTGATTTACCTGAGAATCACGTTTGCCTCGATTGCCGGGTTTTGGTGAGGATTGTTCTTCTGGAGTTCCACACTTGACAATAGTGACACAAGGAATACCTTTGTAATGGCCAGCATACTAACAAAAGAAGTTTCGTGAGTGAGTATAATCATAAAATCAACAAGCTAGAATGCCACTGCTTTAAACTTACGACTTTGGCCATATTTAGTTGTTTTTCACCATCAGCAACGGCAAGATAGCTTACCGGGGCAGGATCAGCCATACTGGTGTCAAGATCCATCATGTGCACTACAATATCTGGCGTTGATCTTGTTTCCCCCGCACCAACAATAAGACCATCCGCAATGACAAAAAAGATCTATGCGTATTTTATATAAATAAAGTTAATCCTTATCTCTTTTGCGTGTCATTATGTTTACAGTACCTTGTGTTTGTTCGAATAAGTTGTTTCAGCCAGACTATCCATTGTTGTTCGTAACCCATCTTCACCTTCAGAGTAACAAGTAACCATCATGCAAGTGTATAATTCAGTTTGGACAATTTCAGAGGAGGAGTGTGGTGGTACAAAAGGAGGAGTGTTGAGAGAAGAGGAAGAAGGTGTCGAAGCCAAAGAAGAAGTCGAATTAAGTTGTAGTTGATTGTTCGTAAGCTGTGATGCCAAGTTGCCATCAGTATGTCGAGCAGTGATGTCACCCAAAGAATCATGATTTGTACTTGTCACTACCATTGGTGGAGTAAGGGTGGAAGAGGGTCGAGAGAATGATGTAATCGATGTGTTAAAGACAGATGATGATCGAGGAGTTGGATATCGTGGTATTTGATAAATAGTAGATGGAGGAGAAAGCATAGCAGCAGACTTGACGGTTGTACCAGATTTGGATTGATGTCGCATGGTATATGAGTTGTTGTATGAACCACGTACATGATTTTCAGGGTCAGCATTTCCACCCCGTACTGATCTCCAAGCCAACCAATTAGATCGTCCACCAGGTTTCACTAAACGACGAGAGATGATCCATTGGAATAAAATCGCCATCAAATATCGTATAACAATCATGGTGATAATGACGGAAAACATGAGATTCATAATTATCGTTGAGACAATACATCCACTCGAGTCTGTTTGCATCACACCAACACCAAATCGCGCGATTATACAATCCATAGCTTGATGTCCATTCTTGTAATATGACATTGCATAAGATCCATCCCTGTTTATAGATTTCTGGAGTACCTTTTCGATTTGCTGTCCAAAAGTGCCGGAGGGATAGTTCTGAAAGTATCTTGTCAAATTAACCACTACAATAAAAAAAAAAAAAGTCAACGTTAGCACTATGATTTAGTGGGAGAAGGAAGACATCACTTTACCATAGTTTCCAAATAGCACCAAGTTAGAGTTTGGAATCGGATTATCAAATTCATCCCATTCAAAGTTAATAGAGTCGATAGGATTGTAGATAGACTGCAAGTCTCTTAAAGAGAGACAAGTGCCATTGTCTGTCATTAGTGAGCTACCACCTATATAATGTAAAAAGAATTAAAGTCAATAACCAAGCTAAAACTTTTTTTCAACATATTTATATATACCAAAGGGGTGACTTAGTCGACAGGGATCAATATCGGTACGGTCAAAAGCAGGAGGGAAGAAAGATTCACAATCACTAAAGAGATCACCATCAAATAATGGGCCAAGATCCACCGAGCCAAAATCAGTCGTCAGTTCAATATCGTTTTGTCGCATGTAGTTTTCAACCACTTCAGTAGGGTAGAGTTGTCCAAAGATAGAGTATAGTCCATTGTTGGTGGTATCAAAAGCTACACGTTGTCCTGTTGGTAAAACGGAGGAATGAGGGTAATAATGAGAATCACCTTTTTCTGGACAGATTGTTAGTGCCAAGCCATAAGTAAGATAAGCCAATATTAAACATAATAGTATAATGATATAAACCAAAGTTATCTATAATTGAAGGGAGAAAAAAGGAAAAAGAAAGGAAAAAGAAAAAAATAAGAAGCGGAAAAAAAGAGAGAGCGCGACCAAGAGCGGGGCTTCAAATTACTTCTTAGGTCTCACAAAGTATCAATGCAGTTTACCTTTTCTCGCCAAGCTTGCCGCATCATTGAATTAGATTTTCCAAAACATACACGAATACAACAACTTGGAAAGCAACACGTGGCCAAAAAAGCAAACCAAGCCCAAGGACCTGTTCGTACTGATGCACTCCTCTCCTTTTTGCCCTGAGATTTACGATCGCCGCCTTTCTTCTCATTGGCTAAATGAAGAGCAGGATCAGAATCTTGCTTTAACCATAGTGTGCGCTGCTGCTGCTGCCTGATGTGATCCTTTTTATGTTGAGCTAATTGTTGGGCCAATTGATCTGACATGGGTTGATCTATAGTTCGGGGATAGATGGTGGGGGGAGAGGCTTGGCCATGAGCGGTCGATCTTAAAATCCCTTGACGAGGTCTTTGTCTTTCAGGCCGTGATAATGATTTTGCTCGGCGTAGACTATCATATCCAGTTGGACTATGAAATGAGCTATGATGGATACTTTCCATCGTTGTATTAGGAGGATGGGTCATGGTTATACAAAAGAGAAAGATGGAAAGATGGAAAGAAAGAAGAAGGAAAGAAAATCAGGTCGACAACCCTATGCACACATAATAAATTATCTGTCCCTTTTTTTTTAAGGGGGAAGGGGGAGGGGAAAGAGATGAGGAAAGCGGGCGCGGGGTACGAAATTTAAAAAGGATCAAAAGTGAAATGCATTGATCGGAAAAGTGTACTAAATTCAAGGGAAAGGAGATCGATGATTTATTACAGTACCAAAAGTGTATCACTAAGGCATAGTATTAAGTCATCTAGTTTGTTCATAAGCTCTTGGAATGGGAACTTCCCTTACCATCTCGATTTCTCCAAGAATACCTTGTCCAATGTTAGTTTTGATTTTTAATGGCACAATAGTTCATGAGACTGATCAATTTTTTGTTTATTGTGCTGATCTCAAGAAGGAGGTACTGAAGGGGGGTAGCTATGTCGTTGTTGCCTGTTACGATTACTGTCCACCATTTAAGAAAGGTGATACAAGAAAAAAAGACATTGAAGCCGGGATTTCAAATTCAAAGTTCCCACTTAGCGCACGGACCATTTCCTTTTTCTTTGCTGATCTACTCAAGTTCATTCGTAAGTATAGTGAAAAGCTCAGATGTGTATATTAATATAGATTGATTTAAGTTTGTTTAGTTCTACATTAGTAATATTGTGTTCAGTATAAGAGTAAAAAAGTACGAGAACATGACAAGACAGTTAATACATTGACTACAGATGACATTAGTAGGATCCCTAGTCCCTATATATATATATGTATGCATACGTATACAATCAGATGCAAAATGAACATCCTTTTGTGCGTTTTATTTCAATTTTAAACATAAACAAACAAACAGAGATGTTTATAATGGCAAAGTTTATTCTATTATAAATGCATCACCCCCCCATCTAATAAATCTATTCTAAATGTATACTACTGTATGTAGGGGAGGAAGAAAAAAGATCAAAGGAGATAATAACGTTGATGTTGTCTGTTGACTGGAGCGTGGAATAGGTTGGTGGCGGTGAGATTGATCAAATGTATGTGGAGATACCCTTGATGTTCTGGTGGCGAATAGAGTTGGCTGATATTTCGATTGTCGTTTGCTTCATACCCTATCCTGTTTTTACGTCGATTCGTAAGGATTGCATATAATAAAAAAAAAAGTGTCATATGTTATTGTCCAAGTACTAATTTTATGTTCTTACTAACATATTGGGCACGTGAAGGATCCGATATCAAAACTCCCAAGTCATTTTTGTTGGACGGTAATTGTTAATTTCTAGGAGTAGAAGGGAGGAGATTGTTGACATTCGTAAACATATGGTCGCTACAAGGAATAATATAATATCAATGTTGATATTATACACAGTATCAAAAGATGAGATAAACAAGATCTTTTATCCAACTTGGCCCTATCATGGTAAAAGAAAAAATAAACAGGAAGAAAGACAGAAATCCAGCTTGGGTTGAAATTAAGTCTGAATTTCAAATCCCGATTTCGATAAAGGAGGTGCCATGCAGGATACTCTTTTTCTTCGTTTCTCTTTCTGATTAACTTTACTTTTTACAACGATGGAAACTAAGCAATCTCTATGTAAAGTGTTTTTATGTACTTTTTGTATGGTAGGCGTTATCTTCACTTGTAAGTAGCATACTTTATATGATCTTGTCGATGTTGATGGATTGACCAACTTTTTTTTTTTTTTTTTTTTTTTTTTTTTGGGTGAAACACATAGGGACAGTTGAAATAGCGTAAGTTATGAGCAAGACAAGGTTTGACTTTTACGTACAGTATACTCTAACAATTTGTTTTAATATACATATAGGTATGGCACACCTTTCTTGTTATCACTGAATCTATCTAAAGAACTGACTGCTGTCGTTTGGTTGGCTGGTCCCATATCGGGTATGTATATGGGAAGGACAAATGGAACGAATAAGATACCAACTAACCTCTTTTATGGAATCATTAGGTTTTCTTGTCCAGCCGATTGTGGGGGCAGTATCTGATACTTGTACTTTCCGTTTAGGAAGAAGACGGCCATTTATCATCATGGGCGGCATTTTGGTATTGGCCTCACTAGTCTGTATCTCCTATTCTAAGGAGTTGGCATCTCTATCAGGGTCTCCAAATCCAGAAACGGTAATAAAGGGGGAAGGGAAGGGAAAAGAAATCACAGAAGAATGAAATCAAACAATTTGAATTCGCACCAACTCTACTCTCTCTCTCTCTCTCTCTCCAGATTCGGCATTGGACTGTGGTCATAGCCATCACTTCGTTTTATATCTTGGACTTCTCATTGAATGCAGTGCAAGCCTCATGTCGGTCTTTGATGGTGGATACCTTTTGCATGGACCAACAAGAATTGGTGACCGCGTTTGCAAGTAATTTGGGCAACATGACAAATGTGTTCGGTTACTTCACTGGTTATGTGGATCTGGTCAAGTATTTTCCTTCCTTCCTTGGTGGTGGCACGACTCAAATGAAGGCACTTTGCAACATTGGTGTTATTGTCTTTATGGTGTCTGTTTCGGTGACTTGTCTGACAGTGCATGAAAAAAGATACTCTCCGCCATTGTCTTTGGAGTCTCCTTCATATGACGATAATCGATTCTTCATCGGTTTTCTTCATCGATCGAAAAAGTAAGTTCAAAAGATGTTATATCATGCATTCTGTCTAACCTACGTATTCTTTTTTTTTTTTTTTTTTTTTTTTTGTTATTTGTTATTTTTTATTAGAGCCCTTCTTAAAACGGTCAAGTATATATGGACAAGTGTACGGCAAATTCCTTTACCAATCAAACGAATATGTCATGTTCAATTCTTTGCATGGCTCGGTTGGTTTCCTTTTTTAATATACAGGTAATACATACATACTTTCTCCGAATACAATAACCTTTTTTACTAATATTCTGAATCTATTTGTGTTTTTGTATACTTTAGCTCCACATGGGTATCTGGTCTCTATTATCAAGAACATCCCGAAGACAGGACTTTGGGTAATTGGGAAAAAGGCACCAGGGCAGGATCTTTTGCGCTTCTTATCTACGCCATTGTCGCTATGGTTTCGGGTATAGTTTTCCCCTGGCTCACAAATAAGCGATACCTATCTATGAAGACAGTATACACAGGATCTCATCTTATATATGGCATAACCATGATCTTTTCGTACTGGATCCAATCGGTGATGGGTGCTACGGCGGCTATTGGAATCGTGGGAATCAGCTGGGCATGCTCTATGTGGATTCCGTATGCTTTGGTTGGTGAATATCTGTATCTCGACAACCACAAAACAAATGATCGGGACGATAATAAACTTACTGGTGATAACAATAATCAAGAAATGCAATCGATCTCTTCTTCTTCTTCCTGTCAATCAATAACCATGATGGAGAAATCATCTGTCCCGGTAAACGACTCTGGTATCATCACTGTTGAAATCAAATCCTCGACAACCAGTAATACATACAGCGACAATCAATCATCGACAGATAGATCGGGTCCGGATAATACTGGAATGGCGCTTGGGATTGTCAATATCTTTGTGGTGCTGCCGCAATTCTTGGTGGCCGTGATCGCTGCTTTAATATTCATGATCCGACAAAAGTACTTGGAACAAGCTAATCAAGGGGCAAATTCTGGCGGTAATGATAGCGACGTCGTGGGTGTAGCCTGGGTATTGGAATTTGGCAGCTGGATGGCATTTATTGCTGCTGCTCTATCTCGAAGGTTAATTGATGTTTAAATAGCATGACGGTATTGGCTCCATAGTTGTTGTATTACTGTTACATTATTCCTTTAAAACAATAAAAACCATTACTCTTTTTGGGTATGTATATATCAATATGTAGTGTTTAAAAGTGGGTGTTGGGACGTTTATTTATGCATATGTGGCTAAATGATGTATATGGGATAAATAAGATGGGTTAAATTTAAATCGGAGATGAAATGACGGCATATAAAGAAGAAAGGTATACAGGATGACTTTTTTTTTTTTTAGGATGGATTGTCTAAATCTCAACTTGAATCAATCATACCGGTGATTGTTTTTTTGTTGAAGATGACTTTTTACTCCGAGCTGCTGTATTATTCAAATCAAGAAAGAGGACGCCGGTGGTAGGCTGAGTATCTACAGGTGGAGATCGAGGTGGCGGCGGTGGTGGTGGAGAAGACGGAGGTGGTGACTCGGTAGGTGATGGTTGGATGCCCATTAGTTTGGCCCTTAGCTTATCCATCACAACACCATGGTCTAAAGGGGGATGTGGTTCTTGATTCACATTCACCATCGGGGGTTGTACTGGTTTCTTTTTTTTCTTTGTGGCAGCCCATTTGAAAACATGTGTGCTCGTAGAGAATCCTGATAGCTCGATGGGTGGTCGCTTTTGTTTGCCCTTTTTAGAATTGGTACCTGAATTTCGGGGTTCGAAATTTTATCTTTTGACAGGTCAAGGTTGGAAATGTAGTCAAAAAGAGTATGATCTACAGAAGACGTAGAGGAGGACGAGGAGGCAATCGATACTGATGAAGAGGGTGGAAAGTATTCTGTAGTTCTGTTTCTTATATTTGGGGAAAGAAACTCGTCAAAGTGGGGTGAAGAGGATACCCGTTGATTTGGAGAAGGCGAAGAAAAGGAATTTTTCGGGATTTGAAAATTGAAATCTTGGGAGGCAGATTGATCGGAATCATGAGGATGGTCAGTTACATATATAGACGGTGCCTCTTGTTCAGCCACCATCATTGATGAGGTGGGAGGTGAAAAAAGCAATTGATCGAGATTGATTGATCCATCATCAAAGTCGTATTGTTTCCTTGCCTGCAAGGAAGACTCGGGCATCATATATTGGTTGTGATATGCTAAGGTGGAAAAAAAGTCAGCTCCGTTTTTCAAATCCCGCCTTTTCTGTCTTTTTACCTGTAGAGGAAGAATGATGAAGTATAATCGGCCGTTTTTTTTCTATTGACTTGTACTTTCTTTGTTGGTAATCATTCATGTTACAGCCAGCGAATTTGTACTTTAATCTTGCTTCTTCAGCTTGTCGGAGTTCCTCGGCCGTTTTCCTCTAAGAAGAAAAAGAAAGGGGTAAATTTCTTGATTGCATGAAAAAAGGGGGGCAGGTGGCTTACCCGATCTTCTTGAGCTTTTGCAGCCAAGACATGTTTCAGTAGATCAGTATCATGTTCATATGTGGATAAGATGTGGCTGACAGACAAGTGGGAACTATCCGCAGATGTGGGGACCAATGAAAAAGAAGCTGAGGAGTCGTCGTCGATCATGGTACTTTGCCAAGAATCAGAGGATGGCGCAGGTTGCTGAGAATGATGAGTGTTACTAGAGCCAAGAGTCATTCTTAAAAGAAAAGAAAAAAAAATAACGAAGGAACCAGGAAATGAAAAAAACAACCTTCGAGTGTACATAAAATCGCTCGGGGTCAAAAAAAAAACAAAAAGTTAAAAATATCCACTCTTTACTTGACTAACCCTTGTCTATCTTTTCCATCGACTATTTAATAACCCGCTTGTTTATATTTTATCATCATCACGAAGTCAAACTTTGTTCCATCAAATGTCAAAGAGGGGGGGACACGCGATAGACTTTTGTTATCATGCAAGCTCGTATTTGAATCCCAATGAGGAAATATACTATGGATTATAAACAGTACTCGAGATAAAAATACCATCATGACTCTCTTTGTAGTTATTTTCGATGGTTATACGATGTAAATTGATCTGAAGGGACAAAAAGATTGATCTGAGAAGTATAAAAATTGACACATAAGAGTCCCATTCTTTGCCCGCCTCAGTAGTAACACAAAAAGGTTAAATCAACAGTAGTATGAAAATCTATTGTTAGCACTTCTTTTTCTTTCTGGTTTTTTATGGATACATTGATGTTGCCTAAAATATCTCACTTGTGGCTGATATCATTGCCATTCGGGTAATTACTCAGGGCGGACCCTAACTACCAACCATACTATTTTTGGGTCCCCTGGTAAACTCAGTTGTTCCCGACTTGAAATGAATGTCACGAGTTGCAAATATAAAATGCTTACTCTTCTGCATAAATGTGAATTTGGTTTAGTAAACGTATATTGATTTACTAATTTCCCATTAATGGTTTATAGGTCCTTTTTTTGACATTGACATTCAAACACATCGAAATTAATGCAAGCTAAAAAATATTTTTAAATCCCGATTTTTAAATCCCGCTATCCCTGTTCCACTGTTGCGAACTTAATATAACCGATTCTCGATATCATGGTGTCATTTTCAATCTATTGAGTGGTGACAGCTACTACGCTATTTTATGATGCATTCATGACTTGAGTCATACCAACAAAGATCCACTAGTCAGCCATACTTGGTAAAGCACGTTCCTGGCGCCGCCATATTATACATATTGCTTTTCAAGACACCGCATTTAACATTATCATTGTCCAACTTTTTTTTATTTATCTTTTATCAATACAATTAAACAATCTAAACTATAATATCTATGGGTAATCCTTAATCTATTTCTTTTCCCGCAGTTCGACACCAAATTCTTGTTCCACAGTAGATCGCACCTTTTCTTGGATTTCGTTGATTTCATCGTTGGTCACATTTCTGTCCATCGATCTATACAGAATTCGGTAGCATAAGCTTCGCTTGTTCGTCTTGGGATGGACAAAGTCATCAATCTATGTTCAAAAGAGAAGAGAAGGGATCAATTAGAAACAATAGCATTTTATACTTGTTCAACTTTACCAATTTGACATTTTCAACGAGATCGCCTGCTACACCACGGATAGTTTCACAAAAGTTGTTGTCGTGCCATTCGGTAGGAGGGATCCAGAAGGAGATGTCCTTGATACAAGGTGGGTACTTGGAGAATGCTTGGAATTTGTTAATTTGACCTGGTGTGAATTGATCGATGAAGCGAGAATCTTCGGACCAAAACAATCGAATGTCTGGGATACCAAACAAGACCATAGCTAATCGTTCCAATCCCATACCAAAAGCCCAGCCTACAGCATTATGTCGATCTAAAGAAATATAACTATTAGTTATTCATCATTGTCTTTTCTTTTTCTTTTTCTTCTTCCCCAACCTACCTCCTTTATCCAGTAAAGCTTGTTGTACGACACCACAGCCAAGTACCTCGAGCCATTCACCTTGATAATAGATTTCAACTTCATAGCTTGGGCTCGTAAAAGGGAAGTAGGCTTCAATCCAGCGGACCTTGAGATTAGGTTCATCAGCAAACAAGTGACAAATCATACTGTTTATTGAGTGTTTCAAATGAGCAACCAAAGGAGTAACTACCGCCTGGGAATGACGATCTTGAAGAGGATTACCAGCATGAATAATGGTATCATCAACGATTTCAATGTTGGAAGGAATCGGTTTCGCCTTTTTAAGATCTGCTTGAATCATCGCCGCCACCGCATCATTGTCACCTGATTCAAAATAAGCCAGACCTTCGATTTGATGGAATACAGGATAATGAGAGCTGTCGATTTCGTCCCGGCGATAAACGTCGCCACTGATCAAGAATTTGTTGTTCCCCGAAGCCAATCCTTCCAATTGATGTGCCGATGTGTGTGCTCGTAAGACGGTGTCCTGGTTAAAGTAATAGTTATCTGACTTGGTTCGACTAGGGTGGTCCTTGGGAATCAATAAATCGTCAAAGTTTTGTCGAGTACTGACAATGGGTGACAAGTCATTAAAGGTCGTAAAGTCGTTAAAGTGACCCTCGATCAATTGGCGAATAATGCCAATAGGATTGCGTTGTTGAAGATGAAGTTTTCGTTTCATTTTAGAGAGTACAGTAGGTGTTACATTAGTCCAGTCGTCACGATCGTATACTTTGTCGTTCACTGAGATACTGTTTGCCTTGAATTCTACCCCTGGTTAAAGAAGAGAGAAAGAAGAGTGGTGAGCAAAACAAAGGATAATATCAAGGGAGAGGACATACCGAGATTTTCAGTAGAATACCAGTGTTGTTGTTGACATACAATAGTTACTAGTCGTTTTTTGCTTCCATAAGTTTGGTTTGTGGAAGATAGACGTAAGAGAGTATTCCTAAGCATTATCTATTATTTCAAAAGAGTAAAGAAGTTTGGAAAAAAAAGGAAGAGGCTGTCAACCAAAGAAAATAATAAATTTGAATTCCCGATAAACTGGCCCTCAAAGGCTCATTTTTCAATTCATCCTTCTTTTTCTCTTCTGTCTTTTTTCCCTAAACAAAATCACCCAACCATAAACAATTATGTTTAGCTTTGGCGACGAAGATGATGACGACACTTTTATTCAATCCATCCAACCACTACCTAAACAAACGATAGAACGCGCCGTGTTTACAGCTAATGACTTTGATCCCGATCGCTTCTTATCCAGTCGTCGACACTTAGGGTTGGAACGCTTAAAGATGGAACTCAACAGTCATCTCAAGTCCTTAAAAACAGAACTAGTGGAACTCATTAATCGTGACTATCAAGACTTTATTAATCTGTCTACCAATCTTAAAGGCGTGGACAAGGCTATCGACACTCTTCAACAACCTCTTGTACGAATGGAAACGCAAGTAAAGGTAAAGTATAAACTAGTGGGCTATAGATGACCTATGCTATTATGTCATTTACACTATTTATCTTCTTTTTAGGAAGTGCGAAACCACTTTCAAGAAGTTATGGATGATCTGGAGAAGCAACTGGAACATCGGGCTCAAGTCAGGGAAAAGAAGGTAAGGTTAAAGAAAATGACAAAATGATAACAAAGATTAATTTGATTGTTTGATTTTTATTAGACTTGTTTGAAACTGTTGTTGAATATACATGAATCGGTCTCCAAGGTGGAAGATCTCCTGGAAATCAATGCAGATGTTGCGAAAGACAACAAAACCAAGGCAGATTCTATGTTGATATCAAGTACTGATGTTGAAATCACCAGAATGGAAGAAACCGAAGAATACAGGTAAAGTAAGAGCATGAGACAAATGACTGAAATGATTATTAACATGTATTATACTAGTTTGGGTAAACAGATTGATCGGGTGGCTGTGGAATACAACCAAATGCAACATCTTGTTAGTCGTGGTAAACATCTGTCATTTGTCACTGAAAACGAATGGGTAAGTCAATCAAACAAACAAACAAAAAAAGGATTAGGACCACAAACTCACATGATATATGGGAAATAGAGAATCACTAGGATCAAGGACATTTTACAACAAAAACTATCCAAGGCATTATCAATGGCGATCAAGGACATGGTGAATGGACAATCAAGCAAAGCAACTCGGCAATCAATGACTCAGTGTTTACGGACTTATGCATTGGTGGATCAAACTCGTAACGCTGAAAAGATCATTCGCGAAGAATTCATTCAACCTTTTTTGGATAAGACGATCACTCGACAAGCCATTGAACCAACGCGGTCATCACCGTCAACAACAACACAGGAACAACCTTTGGTCATGATGTACAACAAAATATTATCCTTTGCAACCAATGATCTTCGACTCATTCTGGATATTACTCAACGATCATTAAAAAACACCAACTATGAAATACTGGTCAACTCTTTTTGGGTGCAAATCGTGGATCATATCAATAAAAAGTGCTCAACAACATATGCTGCTGGTCAAACTGATACTTGTCACAGGGTGAGAAGAGTCAATAACTACTAATATCTAGTTTTAATTCTAATAATACCATATCATATTCATTCACAGAACTACACATCATCCATTCAATTTATTGCTGGCTTGGAAAACCTATTTAACAGCAAAAAGTCACTACTCTACTTTAGAAACCACCCCAGTTATGCAGAATTCATGAAACGGTGGCAACTTCCTGTTTACTTCCAACTTCGGTAATCAATTAACATTGGAAATATTGACATCTTGATACTCATCTTTTTAATGTTTTTAGATTTAGGGAAATTGCATCTGCAATGGAGGAACTGTTGGTTGAACCGAAAAAGTGTATAGCATTGGACCCATCCAAGAAACCCGTAAAGGAAACCGGTAAGATGATCAATATATGTATATATAAACTTTGGTGATTGACTAACATCTTCTTATCTAATTAGATCTAGTTTTACCAGGGACTAAAGCAGTTGCAAAAGCTATTGAAAAGTGCTGGTCGGACAATGTGTATTTGTTTGTACTAACAGATCGGTTTTGGAAGCTGACACTACAAGTAGGTCTAACATGTAATCAAAAGAACAGATTAAAGATACTAACTTTTAAAATTTATAAACTCTTCTTGTCTAGATCCTTTGTCGATATAAACTTTGGGCTTCCAATATCATTCAACAATTATTTGACACAACGACTGAAGACAACCCTTCTACATTGGAACGCGGCCGACCGGATACAACGACACTTACTGCATCAAGTCCTACCAGTAATAGCGGTGATTTGATTAAACCTTTCGAAGAAACCTTGGTGATTGTGTTATATAACGACATTAAAAATTTTGTGGTTTTTGTAAGTATAGGAAATAAACAATACAAGGAAAAAGATCTAATCAATAACACGTATACTCTCTAGATGAAAACACAGATGAATGATGTGATCTTCCCAAAGGTGCCTAATGATATCCAAGACATCTCATTACTAAAAGGTAAGTACAAAATAGCTTTAGGAAAATAAAAAGAATAACCAACTGTTTTTGTAATGGTGTATAGAGAGTATGGACGAAATCTTGCAAGATCTGGAAACATTGACCACCCAAGACTTGGATCGACGTATTACTGGCGCCATCAGCCGACGATGTATGGAATCATTACAACTCGTAAAGGGCATCATCAGTCATTATCGACATACCAACAAGGTGCCTCCTACTGAACCATCCTACTTTATACCCAACCTATTCAAACCGTATATCTCTTTTGTGGACAGGAATCAACATTGGATTTATGATAACAAGCAAAAGTCTTGGGGTGCTGTTGTCGTCGATATGGTCTTATTCAGGTACAAAAGAAGAAGAAAAAGAAAGCAACCGGTCAGTAACTAGACAAGTCCTCTCTAACTCTCCTTTTTTTTTTCATTAATGTAAAACTAGGTATACTTTGATCATTAGTGAACTATTGGCAATCCTCAAAAAACAAGATGATGCACTGAAGAAGATTAAATGGGGCAAGAAATCCGGGTCGAATGGTGATACTTTATCTGATAGTGAAAAGATTCAAAAACAGTTTTTATTGGATGTTCGACAAATAGGAATAGAGGTAAGACTATACAAATGGTAGTCGATTCAATATAGACCCACTCTTCTTTTTTTTTTTATGAAAATATAGCTTGATCAACTCGATTTGGAAAACCATAGACCTGAATGCTATATCAAACTATGTCAAGTCGTGGAACCATTTGGTAAGAATGATACTGCCCTACACATGCTACCCTCATCACTTACGCTTACTTTTTGTCTCTTCTTTATAGAACATTTGATATTGGCATAATTTAGAATAGATTAGGTATATTTAATGTAATAGTTTATTGGTTAAAAGTATGATAATAAATAAATAAATGGGTCAGTTTGACCTTTGTAAAACAAATATATTAATGGGTAAACAGCTGAAGCATATAGAAGTTGCAATTCTACTGTAGGGTTAACACGGTTAACTATATGTATATATGGCAATTGATGATGTATCCGTAGAACCCCCGATCCTTCTATCAGGCCAACTACGGGAGAGCTGGCCCCACATCCTCCTGTCCTTACGTTCAGGTCTAATGGTCAAGCCAATTTTGCCCCCATCATTATAAAAAAGACTCAGGATTTTTTTTTTTTTGAAATGTGAATTGCGCCTCTTGTAGACTACCCCTGACCATGAAAGAGAAATCGCCTACACAAGAATTTCATGCACTATCTGGAATTTAAATCCCGACTTTGTGTGGCCAACTTTCAAATTTTGGGAATTGCTGGGTGCACGGAATTTTTGGTATTCGGCGTTTGAAAATGAAGTTCCCTTCCGTCAAGAAAAAATAAAATAATCATCATCGCAAAGGACAGGTAATCGTCATAGCCAGCCTGAACATACTGACACAGGGGTCTTGGGGATTGGCTTTTGTGGTAAATTATGTTGGAAATATGCCATAATATACACATCGCCACTTTAATCATTAGCATCCGTTACAAATAACCGAGGAGTGCTCTTCCAAAATTCCGTGCGCCTACCATTTCACCAAATTTGGCCTGAGGGACCCCTGAGCTTGATCCCCAGTAGCATACCACGACCCATCAGGATAATAATAATAAGTGGTGGTGTAGAGCTTTTCTGGATCAGAAAAAGAGTCGTGGCTGTTTCCATTCCGGTGAATGCATAACAGGGGACGCTGTATGACTATCCGATAATACAACATACAAGATTGCGGGTTTGGTAATGGGATAAAAGTTGATTTTATTGGTTAACAGAGTTAAAAAAAAGTAGAGGTGATAACTAACTAACAATGGCAGAGTTAATAAAAAGATGATAGATGTGTGGCTAAACTAGATAAGGATAGATATTTTTATGATTGCCAGTCTTCCACCAAGGTAGTCCAGCCAGTTCTATGTTGGTTTCGTTTCGCCCATCTGCAAAAAAAAAAAAAAAAAAAAAAAAAGAGAGAGGGGGGGGATCAGCATGCCAATAGTATGTCCTTTCTTGATTCTGTTCCCACACTTACAATTCCAGTAATCTATTTCCAGTTGGGTTTGTTTCAGGGTGATAAAGCGCACCTGGTAACATAGTTTCAATAACATTATAAATAAACTTTGGTTTGGTTTCACTGATTTCATCTATTAAAAAAAAAGTTAGAGCCATTGTTTCCCTTTGTATGTAAAACTTACCTGGTTCGACTGGTTTGACAAAGTCAAATACACAATCCGGATTCCGTTGATGCCGCATATCAACTTCACCACCTATTCTAAAGATCAACAGACTGAGTTTGCTTTTGTTAAAGTAGTGGAATGGTGTTCGAGCTATACGATTGTTGACGTTCTTTTTAATCCAGCAAAAGTTTTCTACATATTTGAATCCCCAGTCTTTTGTGATCCTGATCATTTCCCGGTTCCATTCTTTTTCAACCCATATGAATAAGAATCCAGCTTTCACCACGTGAGCTGGGTTGAATTTGGCCTATTTTGGATCAAAGATGTGGAGAAAGGTTAGTACATATCATAGACAAATGAGTATTTCCAAATTTACAAAATCTTCAATACTGATTTTTCCAGGTGTAGGTTCTTCGCCAGGTAAGAGAAATGGTGGATCCATTAAAATAGCAGAGTAATCATCACCAAAAGTCGATAAATCTGTTGCCAATATGTTCTTTACATGTAGTGTCCTAAATCAAAAAGAAGAAGAGAGAGAGTGTGTGTTAATGGGCTTTCGATAAACTTCCCTTTTATATGTATTGCCTGTATTACCTTGCTCCTTCGAGATTGGTCGCAGGTTTCGGAGGTTCCATTTGCAAAATAGTATGAGCCCATGACCGTGGAATAGGGTTTCCAGGTAGCCGAATATAAGTAGGTAAGCTTGGGTCGATGTTACTATAAAAATGAGAAGAGAGATAGGAGAGTAATCAAGTTTAGTCATTTCCTTTTTGGTCATTTCAACCCCCCCAACCTCCAACACCACGCACATATAAAACTTACTTGACACGTTTTTTCATCATAACCATTGTACCATTATGATCCCGTACTTGATACTTCATGACCTTGTATCGAGCAATAATCTTCGCCCGATCAGCAGCCTTTCTGTCGCCAGGGGTGCGGACTTTCTTTTCACGCGATGATGCAGGTTGGCGGCGTCCACGTTTTCTTGGTGATTCCCCGAATTCTGCGTCCCAAAAGTCATCGTCCACTTGAATATAATCACTATTATAAAGAAGATTTCAAAAAAAAAAAAAAGGTCGTTAGTATCAGTATATTGGTTTACAAAGTGAAGGGCATTATAACTTACTCTTCTTCAAAAGCCACATCAGTGTTGGCATCTTTAAAGTCCACTTGCCACAGTTCCAGAGCATCCAATTCATCAGCAGCCACAAGATCCATCATCGCACTTTTCACCGTAAAAGCAGAAGTTCGTTTGAAGATTTCTTCCAATTGTTCTTCTGTCATTCCTTCGTTATTGTCGTCAATTGTGTTGTCTGTCTTGGTGCCTTGTTGATCGGACGATTGCGTTGTATCCCCAGAGGTTGACGCTGTTGCTTCGCCTGTATTGGTTGATTTGGAAGATTCTTCTTTTTTCGCCACAGCCATACTTGAGAATTCCTGCTGAATACGCTCCAGTTCTTCGAATTTCTTCATGATAGCGTCCACTGATTCTTCATCTTCAACATAGCCAACATAATGGACATTACTAGTAATATTAAAAGCAATAAAAAGGTTAGTCTATTACATTCCCGTTACAACTACATCAATTACCTTGCCACAGTGTTGTTCTGCTTTCTTTTTCTTCTGGGGCGATCAGACATTTTGGTGTTAAATATAAATCAGGAGAAAGAAAAAAGAAAGAAGAGAAAAAAAGTTCCAGCGCGGCACGCCTTCTATTATATTCTTCAAATCCCGCCACCTAGCGCCACCCGAGCTGTCAAACAAACTGCATTGAATCCCCCCCCCAAAAAAAAAATTGAATTCATCAAAGTCTTTATACACCTCCCTATTGATGAATCGATTATATCTTTTATTGTATCAAAAAACAATTGACTGTGTGTTAAATTAAGCTACTCGGGTTTTTTCCACCAATGCATTCCACTCGGCCTCTTCTTTCTCCAGAGCCAGAATTTTTTCAGGGCCCGCATAAAGCATCATGTAGGCAGTGAAAGGACGGACCAAGACGGAACCTTTGACAGTACATGCAGTTTTATCAGGGTGAGCACCATCCAATGCATTCAATCGTACGACATAATCCGCATGAGAGAAATATCCATCTGTGGAAGTCCAAGCGGTTCGTGTCAGGTGATCATCCAAGTTGACACCAGCATCACCTCGTTCAGTTCTGCCTTCTTCTTGAGAAGTGCCAGCCACAGGATGCCCAGTAGCGTACCAAGATCCATCAGGATAATAATAAGCGGTGGTGTAGAGTTCTTCTGGATCAGACCTACATAAAAATAAAAATAAAAAGAGATAAGCTCGATACATAACTTCCCCTTAAAAATGCTTACATTTGCTGGGTTTTGTTGAGAGGGGCGGCGGTGATTTGGCCGATTTCAAATCCCGGAACGTCAAAAGGTGCCGTTCTCCCTTTGGTGGGGTAAAGGAAGGCTTGGGTTTGCACATTGTACCAACGCATGAATCGTCTTTTTTCAGGATTACATTGATAGATACGGTTTCCTTTTGCATAGAAAACATTATACAGTTGTTGGTCTTTGGGTGGTGAAATGCTTTCTTTGACGTGATGTGCCGTAGGGATTTCCCCTTTTGCAAGTTCAGGTACAAAGTCCGCTTGACATGTCAAAAGGAGGGTAGATACAATAGCCACTAAAAATGTCTTGCAACCAAATACCATAATAGATTCAATAAAGATGTTAATTCAATAAAAAAGAGAGAAAGAGAGAGAGAGAAAAAAAAAGTCTATTTAGCCGAAAAAACTCAAGCAAGAATGGTCCCTGAAGTATGGAATTCGGAGACAAAAAAAATGTGTGGTAGACAAATTCAGATGTTAACACATTCCCAATGTTATATGAATGACAGTAAGAAGGTATGTATATGATTGTTTATTAGATTGAGTAAGGTTGCAATAAAGATAAAAGTGTGATAATATGAGATCGAGGGGTAGTATCAAAGTTTAGTTAGTCTAATTCCTTGTTATGTGTAGTATGATACTATTGGATGAATGATAAAAACAAAGAATGGTTAGTAAAAAATTGCATGGTGGAAACCAAAAGGCATGGATGACTTACCGGGAGTGTGGAGGAGGTGTCTTGTTTTTTAAATAATTTGACGAAGAATCGCTATAGACATGATTAAAAAAAAAAAAAAAAAAAAAAAAAAAAAAAAAAAAAAAAAAAAAAAAAAAAAAAAAAAGAGAGAGAGATGGGTTAGTGATTGAAATTATGCAACTATTTCAATTGTTTTACCTTCACATATGGTAGTCTGAAACAAATGAGTATCAGGACAGCAAGAAGTAGTAAAAATGATGTATCCACTGTGGCCAAATCTTCGGCGGTGCTTTGTCCAATAGTGCTCGACGAGACGGTTCCATGTTCCTGTTGTTGTTGTTGTTGTTGTGGCGGCAGTTCGTATTTCTCATTGGAATCATAAGGCAGGTCATTCTTTTCATCAGTTATAGAAGGTAAAGAGGACAAATTACCAGTGAGTTCTTTGTCGGTCCCTGCAGTGTTGGGTGATGTTGAGACCTGTCCTTGATCATCCTCCAAAGCATCAAGGGCCTGTTCCAAAGTTGATCCTAGTCTATCATTGTCGTTTTCTTCTACTGTTCCTTGTTCCATTGTTTCTTCCTGTTCCTCGTTTTCGGCTTCCGTGTCAATATAATTATCGTCGTCGTCGTTGTTCCAAGTAAGCTCGCCGTCCTGGGATTTATCATTGTATTCATCATTTTCGCTGATCACATTATCGTTTTGTGTTCCTACCGATTCGTCGTCCACCATAGTATCAATGTTACTCTTGTTGTCGATTTCTTCTTCGTCACCAGCATCCAACGCCGCATCAACACTGCTATTCGCCTGGTCATCGTCCACGTCATCCCCATCCATGTCCCAGGTTTGTTCCACGGTATCATCTTTATCGTCATTTTTGTCGCCTTCATTGTCCTCGTCCTGCAGATCTTCTTGTTGCCCGTCATCTTCGTTATCACCACCATCAAAGTCTTGTTGTGCCTTGCCAATTTCTTGTCCAGAGGTGGAAAAGTCCGCAATAGAATCGTCCAAGTCTTCACCCAGTGGATTCAGTGAGTCTTCAACATCAGCTTCAGTCGCTTCATCTTCATCCAGTTCAGCACCAGTGTCGTCAATTTCGTCTTCATCAGTTTCAGGGCCATTGTCTAATTGATCATCGTCAGCACCAGTATCAAGATCAGCATCGGTAGTATTATCCAAAAATGCACTATCATCTTCTTCGCCCAAAGGATTAGTGTCGTCTTCAGTTGTTTCGTCAGTGTCTTTGTTTGATTGCTGTTGTTGGTCTTCAGTCTTGATATCATTTTGATCATTGGCGGAGAAGAGGTCACCCGGTGCTGCTACATCCCCAAGTTGCTGGCTGTCGTTATTGTTAAATGAGTTGCCCGATTGAGAGTCCATAATGGGGTTGGCTTTTTAATTGTCAATCGGTATCAATCGAGAATGGAATAAGAGGAAGAGAAGGTGGTCGAACTTTTTTTTTCTTTTTAACTTTTTGAGAGGTTGTATTTTCGAATCCCGCTAATTAAGTTTTCAAAGAAAGATAATTTTACCTTCGACATGCCAAAAAAAGGAAATGAAGAAGATGCTTAGATTAAACTCAACAAGAAAAGTAACTGTTATACCGATGTAAAAGATACTTCATTAAACTCAATACTCTGATTATGACCAAAGGTACTTCAATAGAGCAGAGTGACGATCATACATTTACACGGTGCTTTGGCGCCCTGATGTTCTCTTTTTATATTGAAGTAAGTAGCATTGGATGTTCTTTGTGATACCAAAGTTCATGCACTTTTCATCAAAAAGTAAAAGATGAGCTGTTACCATTACACTAACCAAAAGAAAGAGATGACATCAAGCCAAATCCAATATTTCTAACTCCGATATCTGGGAATAAAAGGTAAAATGGAATGCCCCGAGCGTGGATCGAACACGCGACCTTTAGAACTTCAGTCTAACGCTCTCCCAGCTGAGCTATCAAGGCGTAATTGTAATGTTGGATCGTAAGTACTATATAAATCACTGGGTAAAGGTAAATGGGTTTTAGAAGAGAAGTAAACAATAGAATAGATATTTTATTGATTGATAGTTAATAGTTAATAATAATAAAGGACAACTTATATATATATGTGATGTTAATGGCTGACTACGAATTAATGAACATGTCAGGGCATGTCAGGAGATGTTTGATGGAAAGAAAAGAAAAGAAGAGATAAATTAAATGTCCGACGGTCAGGTGACCGTCGACTGTCGTTTTCGAGGGTCGGCTCTTCTTTTCACCGAACGTTTACCTAAAGAGGGAACTACCATAGGGATACCTGCTTTATCATGAGGCCAAGATCTAACAACACCTCCCCCCAAGCTTGATGTACGTCCTCGTATATCCAAATCAATATCATGGTCAGAATCTTCATAACGGGAACGAGTGACTTGATTTTGACCACCGGAGTTCGAACTTGGCATCAGCGCGTCTTGATTGTTTTTCTTGAAAATTAATTTTTCCTCCTCGTTCGCTTCTTCACCTTCGGATATATCCACATCGAACATCTTGTCAGGATCCACGTCAAAAGCAGCACCAGCATCAGCAATATCCACAGCAGTATCTTCGATAATTTCTTCGTCTTCTTCGGGCGGTAGCAATTCTTCAATTACCACAGGCTTTTCTTCTTGTTGGACGGCTTCTTCAACAACTTGATCTTTTTGTATCGACAACGCATCAGTACCAGTAGCACTCAACTCAGGCAACACAGACGAAGGCATATCCACAATAGAATGATCACGCAAAGCACCAGCAGGCCATCTCGCTCTTGAAGCAGCAACATCGAACCACGGCTTTGTTTCCAGTATTGTATCCATCGTCTTTACCTTTTTTAATCTATCGGCGTGCACCCAGTCTTGTTTTACGACACCACCAAAGGTTTCCAATTGGTACACATCAGTTTGGTCATTCTTCTTGAATATCCGGTAAGGTCCTTCCCAGTTATATTCCAAACCATAGCGTTGTTCCAGACGTAATAATACTAAATCACCGATTTCGAATTCAATAGGTTGAATAATAGAGTCCCACTTGGTCTTGACTTTATCAGCATACGACTTGGCACGGAATTCAGCAGCAGCTCTTGCTTGACCTAAATCTTCAAGTTCCTTTGCGGTTCTGGCATTATTGGACAACTCATCTTGTACTTCTTCTCTTGATAAAAACGGACGCAAGGAATCACCAGGCAAAACAGGTTCACGACCATACACCAAATAAAACGGCGAATAACCAGTTGTAGAATGCTTGCGAATTCTCAAGGCCCAAACAGCAGAATCAAGGTATAAGTCCCATTCGTGTATTGCACCATGTAAGTATTTACGTAACATTGTCTTGATCATACCATTGACCCTTTCTACTTTGCCATTAGTTCTAGGATGAAACGCTGAAGTAAACTTGTGATTAATACTGATTCTACTTGTATACTTGGACAACACATCCGACATAAATTGACTTCCTCTGTCAGATACAATCTCCAACGGACAACCAAATCTCAACACAATTTCTTCATACAAGAAATTTGCTACTGTAGTCGCTTTTGCATCAGGACACGCTCTTGCTATCGGCCAACTCGTTGCGGAATCCACAGCCACTAGAATCCAACGGTTACGATTACGGGTCACCGGTAGTTCTCCAACAAAGTCCAAATGCCACCTTGCGAACGGTTGTGCAGTCTCCAAAGGGTGTAACGGCGCTTTGTGCTTGCTCTTATCAGGTCGACCAGCTAATTGACACTCTTGACAAGTCTCCAACCAGGTACGTACTTCTTTATCCATATTGGGCCACCAGTATCTTGACTCCAGCAAGTGCATCATTGTTTTAATACTTGCATGACCAGCTTGTTGATGATACTTGCTAACTAACTCGGCTCTTTCCACATATGGTACGAAAGGAATCCAATCGTCGACCCCCCTACGCCTTAAAATCACCTTATCTTCTGTTACCTTCCAGCAATCTTTGTCTTTCTGTAGTTGGGTCTTGACTTCAGCAGGAACGGCACCATCATCATATAACAGGTACAACGGCCAATCCGAATCGTGGACAACAGGCGGCAACAAAGTATCCAAGGCATAAAGGTATTCGGTACAACAGGGACATCATCTTCACCATCATCAGATTCATCGGCTTTACTCGGCATCCTTGACAAGGCATCTGGCACCACTTGGTCTTTTCCTGGGCGATATTGGATATTGGGATTGTATAGCTCCAGTTCATTCATCCACCTGGTCAGTCTTGGCGTGGGCAACTTCTGCGATCGATAATACTTTAAAGGTAAATGATCTGTGTATACAACATAATTAGTACCATCGATGAAACACCTCCAAGTACGCAACGCATGCAAAATAGCTAACAATTCTCTTTCCTGTGCAGGGTATGCTTGTTCGGCTTTGGAGAACTTATGTGATTCGAATGCCACCACGTATTCCTTGTTATCAGCATCCACCTGGGTCAACACAGCACCACACGCAAAGTCAGAAGCATCGGTATAAATGGCATATGGACGATCAGTATCAGGGGCACGAAGAATCGGTGCATTGGTTAAACGATCCTTCAGCGTCTTGAAAGCTTCTTCACACTCGGCATTCCACTGTATCTTTCGGCGTTTGGGTCCTTGTCCTTGGGTTTGATTGACAACGGAGCAGCAATATTAGCAAAGTTGGCAACAAAACGACGATAGTATGATGCTAATCCCAAAAACTGTCTGATCTCCTGTACATTGGTTGGTGTGGGCCATTCACGAATCTTCTTGACTTTAGCATCCTCGGGCAGAATTCCATTGGCAGTAACCTTGTATCCCACGAACGATAGCTCTTGTACACCAAATCGACACTTCTCCGGATTCAGATATAACTTATGCTTGCGTAACTTGTCCAATACCATACGTACATGCTTTTCATGGTCTTCTAAGGTAGGTGAAAAGATTAGTATGTCATCCAAATAGACAAGCGCAAACTTATCCTTAAATTCCTCCAAAACACGATTCATTAGGGACTGGAAGGTTGGCGGGGCATTGGTCAATCCGAACGGCAACACCTTGAATTGAAATTGGCCGTATCTTGTGTTGAACGCGGTCTTCTCCTTATCTTGATCTCGTAGGCGTACTTGGTGATATCCAGACTTCAGATCCAATGTCGAGAAATACTTGGCGGTTCCCAATTGCTCCAAACATTCGTCAATTCTTGGTAGTGGATACTTGTTTTTTATGGTGACCTTGTTGATAGCACGGTAATCAACACACAGACGCATGGATCCATCCTTCTTGCGAACGAACAGAACAGGTGCACCCCACGGCGAATGACTAGGTTCGATCAGTCCTTTTTCCTTCAACTTGGCAAGTTGCTCTTGTAGTTCCTTCAACTCCTTGGGACTGGTCTTGTATGGCGGTCGGCTAATGGGTTTTGCTTCTCCAGTATCGATAACGTGCTCAATATCACGTTCAGGCGGCAGATCCGGTAAGTCATCCTTGAATAGATCGGCATAATCCTTCTTGATCTTAATATTTAACGGACTTATGTCATCTTCTTTAGGTACAGACGACTCGGTTATCAGCAACCACCTCATTTCACCACCATGTTTGACAGCACGATCAGCTTGCTTGGGGCTACAGACGAAATTTAACTCAGGATCTTGCTTGGGCATCTCCGGCTTCAAAATGATATCTCCATTCGGCTTCTTGATTGTCCACGTGCGGTCAGACCAATTCGGCTTTGGATTTGCACCCTTCAACCATTCCAACCCTAAAATCAAATCAAAACGACTTGGAAAAATCAGTGCTCGAACGACATACTCTTCTTCTACACCTGTACTTCCCCGGAAAGTAATCGGAATTTCGGCCACGTTCTTCACCCACATAACACCCTTCGCTGCTGTCTTGATCGGCAACGGTTCTTCTAGCTTGGTCTTCTTGAATCCTTTGGCCCACCGTTTTGACACATAGTTGGACGTAGCACCTGAATCAATCAACACACTAATCGGCTCATCTTTGATATACGCTTCGTAAGTAGGTAATCCACAAGAATCCATAGTCGTATTAATCTCATGCAAATGGTCGCTCTCCTTCTTCCAATAGTCACTATCGGCCACCACCTTCGATTCGATCACCAACGCATCTTCCACCTCTTTGCCAGCATGAGGACCTTTATTTATACGCAAGGTCGATCCTCCTACAGTCCTTGCGTCTTGTCTTTTAAACCTTCGGCTGCCTTCTTCACCAATGGACAATCCTTGACAAAATGATCAGAACTACCACAACAGTAACATCCTTTACGATTTCTTGACGGCTTGGTGGTCTTCTTCTTATCCTTGTCTCTCTTGGTTGACGCTTCAACGTAGTCCAATTCCATGGGCACGGCACCGGTCTTCCTCTTCCAACGGAGTCTTGGTTCACCAGACGATTGACGAGCTTCTTCGTACGCCAATGCATACTCGCCAGCAGCAGTAACCGTTTTAGGAGCGAAGGTACGTACATGCGCTTGTACCTCCGACCTTAGTCCACGCACGAACTTGTCCAGGGCTTCGGCATCCGATACATCTCCAACCACCATTCGAAGTTCTTCAAACTGCTCGATGTAGTTAACCACGGATCCTGATTGATATAACCTAGCTAACCTGTCTCTTGCATTATGGTAGGCACCTGCGGGAACGAACGACACTTTTACGGCAGCACGCAACTCATCCCAATTCTCCGGCACATCCGACGAACTATCTGCTTGCAATCTTCTCCACCAGATTTTAGCTTTCGGTCCCAGCAAAGTAATAGCGAAATCCAGGCGATCGTTGTATGGCATGTTGGTCATCTTGAAGTAATGATCCATATCCGCGATCCAGTTTTCGACTTCCACGGCATCACGATTTCCACTAAGGTGTCCAGGTAAGGGAATCTTTACTTTATGTGATTGGAATCCGGCATCACCACCAGCTTGACGGGTCATAAGTAGGTTGATGGCGTTGGCCATTTGGATCATAGCTTCTTCGAAATTAGATGACATTCTTGACACAAGCTACCAGTTGTTGGATCGTAAGTACTATATAAATCACTGGGTAAAGGTAAATGGGTTTTAGAAGAGAAGTAGACAATAGAATAGATATTTTATTGATTGATAGTTAATAGTTAATAATAATAAAGGACAACTTATATATATATGTGATGTTAATGGCTGACTACGAATTAATGAACATGTCAGGGTATGTCAGGAGATGTTTGATGGAAAGAAAAGAAAAGAAGAGATAAATTAAATGTCCGACGGTCAGGTGATCGTCGACTGTCGTTTTCGAGGGTCGGCTCTTCTTTTCACCGAACGTTTACCTAAAGAGGGAACTACCATAGGGATACCTGCTTTATCATGAGGCCAAGATCTAACACTTCAGTTAAGGTGATATGGCCGAGTTGGTCTAAGGCGCCGCACTCAAGTTGCGGTCTCGCAAGAGGCGAGGGTTCAAATCCCTCTGTCACCACTTTTTCTACTTCCCGATTATCGGAGTTGAAAATATTTTTGTGTTGCGGCTATAACTGGTTGTTGTTATGGCACCAAAGGTAGTAAAAGTAGGTTTTGTTTTATAAAAGAGTAGTGAGCACCAGAATCTTTTTGGTAAGATTCAACCTTTAAGATGTACTTGAATGTACTTGGTAATTTAAGAGGGAAAAAAATATCGACCGAGGCAAGTCGGGATTTGAAAATAAAATAAAAAGAGGCCCTTGAAGCAAAGTAAGAGCAGTAAAGGCAGAAGTTACGCTTGTTAAGTAACTTGTATATAAAAGAGAGAGGCTAAAGAAGATCTTTTTAGTTTTGTACTAAAGTTTTTATTTGAGAACTTGTTAACTGAAGAAGAGATAAAAGAACAGAAAAAAGCTGGCTATTTATACTAAAAAAAAAATATCGGACAACAGTGATGGTAAAAATAAGGCAACGGTGGTGGTAAAAACAAAGACATCGGTGGTGGTAAGAATAAAGTTACTTTAGGTGGTAAAAAATATAGAGAATCAAGTCGATAATCAGTTTGGCTGCATAGCCCAATTCATTAGTTCGTCAAGGTTAAATAAGCCGCCCAAGGACGGGGTTTCAAGTTCGTCCTCCTCAACACTTGTCTTCTTTCTTTTATCTTCCTTGCATATCATCGTACTAAACTTCAAATGGTAATAGATTAAAGCACATACTGTTGAGCCATTTAAATAGATGAAAACATTTTTTTATCATTTTTTTTTCTTTCTTTCTTATTTTGAACTTGATTCTGTGAGTAGTTATTTTACTTGTTCCAATGATATTCCAATGATAGGCATGAATGAAGGTATATATTGAAGAAACTACAAAGTTCTACACAATGTTATTATAATGGTTTCACTTTTGATATACGGAAGAAATGACATGCGCTTCATCTTTGCAGAGAGAAAAAATAAAAAGTAAGCCGACCATAAAAGGCAATTGGACCCTTCTTCCTGCCCATCATCCCCTTCTATTCATAGCGATTAGATAATCATAATACAACGTTCGGAGGCAACTGATCTAATATCTTTCTATAAACCCTCTTTCCATCTATATAAATACCTATTCACATGGGGATAAAGCCGTATACCCATCACCTTTCTTCTAAAACAACAAACATCATTATAAAGTCATCCATCTTTTATTACTGTTATCATTTATAATAAAGCTAATCTACTTTACTATCTATGTATCTATGTATCTATGTATTTAAATAAGGAAAATCTACCCAAGATATGTCGCCAAAGAAATCGTCATCATTCATCATGGTCGGATATTATGGCAAACACATTCAAACTAGCCAAATTAATCGGTGAATCGTATTCCTTTGCTAATGCAAACATATCCCCCATATGATCAAAGTTGATATGAGGACTATAGCTTGAGATCAGCATATACCGTTGGCCAGGAAGATCAGGTAGTGGTGTAACGTTGGGGCAAATCAAGAGTGTCCTAAAGAGTAAAAAATCTGTTTTTAGCCATACAGTCATACACCCAACATCCCTCTCCTTTCTTTTTTTTTTTTCTTTTTCTTCTTTACCTTTCATATGTTCCAGGTGTTTCCTTGGAAGCAGCAAATTCTACCTGTACACGGTCCTTGTCATGTTTTCGATATGCGCTGCCCTGACGGGGTTTCAATGCATTGTAGAGCTTGGTTTTATCGCCTGCCACATCTTCGATCGAGACTTGAGCAGGTCCATCTACAGAATTAACATTAAATTATTAGTACAACCTACCTGCCACTCCCACTTTTTTTTTTTTTTTTTTTTTTTTTTTTTTTTTTTTTTAATTATCTTTTTACCTTTCCAAGCCAATGGGAACGACAATAAATGTCGAGGAGGCATATAAGTCTTGTGGAATATAACGTGGGTCGTAAGATTGAATCCATTAGTGGTGATAGGGCCTAATAACAAGAGAGTAAGTTTAAGCATTCTGATACCCACCCATCTGAATAGCTACTTACCACCAACTGGGGTGATATCGCAGGTCAGGTCTCCAGAGGCTAATAATTCACATCCATTGATCCCCATTGATTGACGTTGAACAAAGGATATGGTAGGAACAACTCCAGCCTACATATATATATATATATATATATATATATAAAAGAAGAAATTAAGCACACCATGTTACATGTTTTAGTTTCCCATTACCTGATGTAGATTTCCAAAGATGAAGGATGTTACCAAATTGAATGCACACCAAAGAAGCTATATAATGTTAATACACAATGTTAGTATGTGATCCTTATTTTGACATTTCTATAGGTTAGCTTACCATAAATGGAAGGGTTCCAATTGATGATGTTTGATCCCACGTATACACCATCACCAAAGGTACGAGCATGGGTACCAGGAATCGTGCTTCTTGATGTGGCATCAAAGATAGCCCAATCATTGCATTGACAACAATCCCTGCCAGTACTACATATAATAATAAAAAACCCCTCTATCTTGATTAGTTTCCTTGGACGATATCTTTTCTTTTTTCTTTTTCTTGGACATACCATAAAACAGATACCCTGGCGATTCTTCACGGGCTTTTTTCATTGTAGTCACAAACGCCCAGAGTGCCATCACAGCCAGAGGACCATAGAGTAAAGGAAAGTTCACCAAGAGATGGGTGTAGCGCGGGTGCAGACCATGAAGTGCCAGATTGTCCACCTTGAGATTATAAGCCAAATTATTCCATACCGTCCATGTCAGCCCACCTTCCCATCGAAGAGAGAGTAAAGAAGTAACAAAAGGCTGATCGAGTGGCGTGCCCGCTTGCCATATCAGTTTTAGACTGCCATAGTAGAGGGAATCTGTCACCACCATTACGCCCGCCACCAATGATGCACCCAAAAGGAACATCACCATACTATGAATCAATCGACCTTGACGTCTATCCATCAAAAAAACATATAAAAAAAGTTAACCAAGTGTGTTATTCATTTGATGGGTCGGATACTTACCTTGCAAGATACAAAAAGGCCAGACCTATTGGGAATCCATACAAAAGGAAGGTGATGCGGGTAAACAGACCAGCACTGATAAGACAGCCCATACCAAACCCAGAAGATTGACGACCATCAAAGTTGACAAGAGCAAGTAGACTAAGACTGAGTATGACAGATTCGATCGCATTGGAGAAGGGTCGCGTATTATAAACCATGGTGACTTGGCTGGTGGCTACAAAGAGGAGGGGCAATACTTCGTCTTTTCCCAAACGTTGACAGAGTCGATACACCACATAATCTACAAAATGGAGATGGATAGTAAGTTTTTTTTTTCCCTCCTCCCAAATGTTCCTTTACCTGTCACCAAAGTCAGGCCAAAACAAGCTGATCGCTCCACCAGAAACAAAGTCAATGTCTGTTGCACTATTTCCATATCAAAAGTTGTTATTACGTGACTTTTTGTTATTTATCCTATTCCCTTTATACCTTCTGTCACCACATTAAACCATTGTTGTGCCAAGGTCATGAGCCAAAACGGTAATCCAGTTGTTAAGAACCTATAAATATAAAACACCCAATAAAAGTGCTTTAGCATAACCCATCCGTTTTCTTATTTTCCTATTTACTTACGGTATTAAAATAGATCGAGCAGCGTGGTCAGGTTGGAATTCCCAAGGAATTAAAGTATCCACCTTCAAAATGGCACGCGCAGTGATTTCAGGTGATTGGAAGAATTCGTCAGGATGGACATAGCCCGGTAAACTGGCCATCATCCATCTGAGCCAAAGTAATACACCATAACAGACCAAAAACCCTTTCCCCATGTTATTGATTAAGAATCGTAAAGAGAAGGGGAAAAAATAAAAATCCTATTCGGCTTTACTTTATGTCCGTTCATGATTTATCCGAGTTTCAAGCGCCGATCGAATCGTTTGATTTTTCATGCACAGAGACAGCTTTTTTATTGGGGATGAAGTAAAAAAATGCTATATAATAAAAACTATAGGGGAAAAAAAAAGGATGGGATGTGCTAATAAAAGAGACATGAAGGAATGAATATCTTGTAGTAACAAAAGAGGATGGGATATGTATAATAAGATGTGACAAAGAAGAGTAGAGATGTAAAAAGAGTAAACAGAGATGGGAGATGATGAGGAAGGTTATAATCTATGGCTTGACACCCAGAGTCAAACGGATACCCATACTCATCAATTCAGTTGTGAGATAACGGAAGACATAAGGAATGGCCACGACATCGATTCCCTTTGAGGTTTGACAGGTTCGGCATTCAAAGGAGCGTTGATTACCAAGGGAAGAGATGATCTTGGTGCAGATGGGCGATACCAGTGATCCACAGAGGCGACACACATGGGCTTGAGAGTAATCGGAGCAATTCATCAATCGGTCTTGAAGTAAGAAACTGGTACCATGCGCCAATAATGAATCACGTTCCATTTCACCAAATCGAATACCACCAGCACGTTTACGACCCTTGACAGGTTGCATGGTCAGGTTATGGACAGGACCAGTAGTTCGCACTTGGAATTTATCGTTAACCATGTGACGGAGACGTTGATAATAAACCACACCAATATAGATATCCATCTTCATTTCTTCACCAGTAATACCAGAGTACATTGCTTCGTTACCATGATAATTGTAGCCCGCCGATAATAGTTGTTCACCAAAGTAGTCCGCCGCCGTGAATTTTTCGTTGAATTTGAATGGTGTACTGTCTTGAGCAATACCATGAAGTGCACCAGCCTTACCAGCCAAACTTTCCACAAACATACCAATAGTCATACGAGAGGGGAAAGCATGAGGGTTAATGATGACATCTGGTTGCATCCCTGATTCCGAGAATGGCATGTCGACCGCCGGCCATTTCTGAGAGCACACACCCTTTTGCCCGTGACGAGAGGAGAACTTATCACCAATGACAGGAGATCGAGTGATACGTAACTTGATATGCACCTTTTGGAGTTCGTTGCCAGCATCGTCACCCACCAGTCGGATTTCATCCACATAAGCATCTTCGGGACCCTTGTATTTCTTGACGGTGGCCTTGCCTGTGGCCTCATCTACATAAGAGTAGAGAGGATCATCCGCCTTGAGGTGCGCACCAATATGAGGAAGACCATCAGAGCCCAAAAAGTTATTGTAAAGCTTCTTGCCACGTCCATCCAAACCAAAGCGGCAGGTAACAGGATCACCACGTCCACGGTATTGAGCAAGATCGATGATTTCGGATTTGTAAATGCTGCCATAACCAAAGCCACGTTCATGTGCGGATTTGTTGAGAATCATCGCATCTTCCATATCGTAACCAGTGTATGAGATAACCGCCACGATCGCATTAGCACCTTGTGGGAAATTGTCCAAGCCATATTCGTTGTGAAGGTCGGGTCGTACAACAGGTGTTTGACCAGTTTGAATACGATACAGTTTGTTGTCAGTACGATGGTTGTAGACTGATGATGGTGTACCCATAGTTTGTTTACCCATCTAATGATATATATATATATAAGTAAATTTAGAATTGATTCTTTTCTTTTCTTTTTTTTTTTTTTTTTTTTTGTCTATCAATCTTACCTGACATTGGTACATGTTACGAGGAGATTGATTAAAGTCAGAGAATGGAGTCATATTGGCGATGATACTGAGGACATTAGTAGGGGTGAATTCTTGATGAGTAGTGACACCAGGGACGACTTCATCATCCATACAAGCAATATCCATATAGACCTGTTCAAAAGTACCAACCATATCCATCTTGCCATTGCCCAAGTACTTGACAGGACGCATCATACGAGCAGGTTGGGAGAAGAGGTAGAGACCAGGATATTCACCACCATAAGACACAGGCACATTAGCAATTTCCAGATCAAAAGGAATATCCTTTTCACGATTCACTCGCCACACCTTGAGACTAGTCGCCACCTTGGCAGCGGTTTTAGGAGTGCACCAACCCACCACACGACCATCTAAAAGCACAGCCACATCATCTGGTCGAGCAATCGAATGTAAAACAGTTTGTGACACACCCAAAGCAGAGAGCAAGGCAGGCACACGACTGGTATCCAAAGGCTCGTTCACCACCTTACATTTATGCGCCAAATGATTTAAAAGACCACAAGGAGAGCCATCAGGGGTATGGACAGGACAAAGGAAGCCCCAAGCTTCAGGAAGCAATTTACGCACCGCTGTCGTTTTGAGTTCGGCAAAGAACGCACCACGATGGATACATCGGAAGTGAGATATGTATCGATAAAAGTTGAGTTTTTCTGCCACGATTGTATAACCAGAGAACTAAAAGAGAGATATCAAGTATTAGTTACAGTTCATCTATTCCCTCCCCCCCTTTTTTTTCTTTTTCTCTTACTTGTTGTAAATCCAAACCAGTCTTACTAACAAGATTACCAGTAGCCAAAAAGTAGGAGAGCTTGGAGCCAATATCACTAGGTAACTTGCGAAGAGTGTTCATAATATAGTTTTCTGATGTAATTTGGGAGCGAGACAGTAATTAGTATCTTGATAATATCGACAGATCCCATTCATTTTACTTACTATCATGGAGATCCACCTTGGCTGGTGATAATCGAAGATCAGTCCTGACTTGTTGTCGAATCGATTGTAACCAGTCGTATAACTTTTCCTTGATGATCATGTTGTAAATGTGTCCACCGAGTAAAACTTCTTGATGTTGAGGAGCATCTGGATTATCCGCACAACAAGCACCAGAGACCAAAGAATACAATTTTCGAATCATGTAGCTATAAGAGAGAGAGAGAGAGAGAGATTAGTCAGTATTCCCATTGTATTTTACCTCTTCCCCCTACTTACATCAATAAGTTAAATTTATCACGGTTATCATTCAAATGGACCAAGATGATCTTTCGTAACAATTCCTTGCCCACCTCCATATCAGACAAATCTTCAGAGAGACCCATGATAACCCTGAATTTCTCACCAAGATAAGCCAGGCAAGCATCACGCGTATAGAGAGAGAAGACCTTGAAGCTACGCAAAAGCAATTCCACCCGATCGGTCAAGAATGTATTCTTGACGTCACCTTGACAAAGCGCATCAAAGATTTCCTTATCAGAGGCATCGATCAAACACTTGAGGATGAGGACAACAGGCACCATATATTCTTGTTTTCTCCAAGCAAATCGTAGCATAGCGTTACCATCGTTGAGGTAATGAACCGTGTTGGTGTGAGTGGTTTGATCAGGTCGAGCAGAGCGAATGGCACAACCGTAAATCGAGTAAGTTGGACCACGTTTCTGGAACGAGTTACGAATAATCGCAGTAACATGGTTGCGGCGAGGTACAATCAACAATCGAATTAATTTTTCAATCCCATTGACAATAAAGTAGCCACCCATTTCTTCTGGTTCTTCATGGTGAGCAATCAGTTGTTTAGGATACATGTTGCGCAAGTTGCACCGATTGGATCGGATCATGATGGGGACTTGACCAAGTTCACGCACATCGGATTGCATGGGACCATCGTTGATTCGCCAGCATAGTTTGACTTGTAGACGACCCCGATAAGTGGTGAGGCGTTCACGGCATTCAGAAGGATAAGTCTTGCGGTCGAGTGTGGTGACATCCCGTTCGTTCACCATGGGCATCAGAATATTGGGGTTTTCCAGCCAGTAAGTCATTTTGTTGCCTAAATCATCGCCATTCGCACCTTGATGACGGTCGCTAGAGTAATCAAATAGAGTCTGCACACCAAGATCTTGTACCGCATAATCCAAGAGTCCTTGTTTGTCTTGGTATTCTGTCAAGCTGTTGAAGGCATCAATGTGAGGTCTCACGGCTTCTTGTAGGATCGGTACACCAAATTCAGTCGATGAAGGATCACGGAACATACGTTCTCGTTCTAACGTATGGAACGTGGGCGGCATGGTTGGTAGGATTTTTTAAAAAGAAAGAGTAAAAGAAAGAGAAGAAAAAGAATTTTAATCTTGAGAAAAAAAAAGTGAAAAAACAAAATTTCCAACTCAGAAAAAGTCACCCACCAAAGTCGATTTGCATAAACCACTGACAATAACCCATTTTACAGATGGACAGTGGATATCTTTCGTCCAGATTACTGAGAGGACATGTTACCTGAAAGTGATACTTTATACCAAGTAAATGATGATCTGTAAAGAGTTGTAGGATGTAGTGAGCACGGAATTTGAAAATTCTCACCTGTCAAACTTACGGAGCTGAAAGTCTGTTTGACCTGACAAGCCACTTCCTGCGCATTGAAGGTGTAAGTTGATCTCTTTGCATTGACTTACCCAAAAAACATATCTCATCGTCAAATGAACTCATACCTAGGCGCTGTCCAAGAAGTATATCCTCGGTATAAACTTTGACAGCCATCAAGACACCCCCTCTTTTTTTTTTTTTTTTTTTTTTTTTTTTTTTTTTTTTTTTTGTTCCCACATCTCCATTCACTTTCCACGTTCTATTTCAAACGAATAGACTTCGTGTCAAAAAAGGGGTTATCGGCTTTCCCCATGTATGATCGCAGACTCTCATGCTCAAGTAAACTCCGCAAAATGCGTCCAAATCCGGTAATTGATCACCCTCAAGAACTTGGAGACTCATTTCATCAAGAGTTTATCATCACTGAAGACTAGTCTTTTTTCTTTCGACTTTTTACAAAGAGTCCCAGTATTCGGGAATCAATATGTTGCACTAAGAAGGTAATTTATCTTTTAAAAGTATGATTTGTGTAAGTGATCAGTATTTAAGATTGCCCATCTCTCCCTTGTTTTTTCTTAAACTAACGATCGAGAAGAGCTATATATATAAAAGGTAACCATTTGGTATTCATTAAAGAATGTTCTGTCGTGTTGACTCTTTGATATTAGTTCGTCCATCAAGGTACGGCGATTTGATTGGGTAAAAAAAAAGAACAGTGCGGGTAATTTCAAACCCCGACTGCGGGACAACATGGCCCTCCCCTCTTAGTTGGGTGTCATATGGAGTGAAAGTGAACCAAGCGTGGTGTAATCGATCAAACACAGTTATCATCAACTAATCATTGTGTTCCCCCTTTCTTCCAAGTAAACTTTTTTTTAAATATATCCTCTAGATAAAAAAGGAGATAAAGAGAGATCAATTAAGCATGAATAGGAGGACACTCGTTCTTCCCGCACGACCGAAAAAAAAGCTCAGCTTTTATTGCTTATAGGTGAGATTGTCATGTGGTAGGGCTCCTGGTAATAAAAAAAGTTTACCATGTTAAAATTTAAAACCCGCCCGATCACTCTTCTACTGTCAATTCTGGTAAAACGAATGATCGGTTGTTTGTTTGCTTTCATCCTCTTATGCTTTTCCCCAATGGACCAGACCAAATGACCCGAGAATCTCCCAATGGTTTCAAAAAGAGGAGCTGTGACATGACCGAAAAGGACTCGAGTGGAAACACAAGAAGATTTAAGGTTTTTTTCCTTACTTGCTTCGGAATCGGACCCTTGTTTATAGTGGCGATGATATTCTGTGTGAATGGTGCTTTTTTTTTTTTTTTTTTTTTTTTTTTTTTTTTTTTTGCGCACAGCCCAAATCCTTCTCCTTCACTGACTCCTTTCTTCTCCCTCCGCTCCCCAATTTTAAAAGTTAAAGCTTTTCTTCTTCTTCTTCTTCTTCTTCTTCTCTTTCTTTCCTCCTTTTCTTCTTTCCACTTTGCCCTTTCTGTCAAACTACTTTTGCAAAAAAAGGTACATCGGAGTTTTTTTTTTTTTTTTTTTTTTTTTTTTTTTTTTTTTTGCTCACTCACTTGTCCCATTGATAGATGTCCTCTTGCTTTTGGGGATTGTTATCATCACTCGATTATGAGTTTCTATACCTACCCACATTGATCATGAACACCACAGTTGATCATCATTCTATCAAGGATCTCTTATTGGGCCGACCTTTTATTGATCTGATCCATCCTGATGAACGACCCTTGGCCAAAAGCGATTTTGACAAATTCACAGACTTGAATACATTGGCCGGGGCTGTCACACGGTAAAATAATAGTGATTTCTTCCTCCAGTGTGAGATCTGAACCTCTCTTGTGTTTTATTATGATAGGTGCCGATTAAGGAAACTTGATTGCATTGCTAGTTATAACATTCATGACAGAGGAAATGAACTGGATTGGATTGTGGTGGATGTGATCATGTATACCGCTGCTGAGAATATTGTTTTGGCCTTTTTTCATTGTGATCAAGGTATGGAAAAAGGAGATGGAAATTCCAACGAGATCGCGGGGTTTTAAAAACAAGAAACACTATCAAGAATGGAAAAAAAAAAAGATGGCTGATTCCTTTGTTATTTATAGGATATCCTGCTTGCCCTCATGCATTATGTGATTATGAAAAGGAGACGGAGATCAATGTAAGAACATACAAAAGTGATACCATCTTGATTATGAGAGCTGATTATCCACTCTTTTTTTTCATTTTCATAGGGAATAGCTTCTCTATCTCCGCTCTTTCAACGCTATCATGACAATTTATATACCAATCACCAAGAACAAACGATCGGCACGCTCCGTGCATTCCAATTATATAACAACGTTACACGGAATATTGTAATGAGTTGGCCCACCAAAGACCAACTTCCTACTCACTATGAAAATATTGTTGATGCTATACAAGATGATTTCTATCATGCTATTCAACATCAGCATGATCATCCCTCTTCACCACGATATGAACCTAATACTCCATGCACACATCATACCCGATCGACATCAAGCTTGATCTTAGAGGGACATGGGACCTTACGTTTCGAAAAAATATTGATTCAATATGGTCAATGGACATTTGCTATATTCAAAATAATCTCTCCACCTACACAACCATCCTCTCCTGTAGATCATCCCTGTTATTCTAGGTATGTTCATTCATGCAAGAAGAATGAAAAAGAACAACCGGGATTTCAAACGTTTAAATATTGAAAACCCGACAACTCACCTTCCCCCTTTTTTTCAAAAAGAATCTCTAGTCCCTCTCCAACCCCCTCTTCAAATAGTTCTCCCGAAATGTCGAATAGTAAACATCGAATTTCCAAATCATGGCGAATACGACCCAATGAAAAGAAGCAATGCGAGAGTTGCCGCACGAGCCAGAGTCCTGAATGGCGACGAGGGCCAAGTGGTCATCGGACCTTATGCAATGCTTGTGGTTTACGGTACTCAAGATCATTGGCTCGTCAGGAACAAAGAGTGTCACCGATCGCCCAGTTTGAAGATCCCCGCACATCATCAACATACCCAGGACAACAACGGCGCTTCTTCAACTTATATCCATAGTCTTTTTAAATTTGCATCTCTCTCTTTTTTTTTTTTTTTTTTTTTTTTTTTCTCGTAATGAATATATAAAGTCTTTTTCATTTTTAAATACCGACACTGATACAAAAGATTTTGGAAAGGGCTCTACTCGCTCCATTGTTAACCGATGCTATTGATTAAAGTGGCGATGTGGACATTATGTCATATTTCCAACATAAGTCACCGCAAAAGACAAGCTCCAAGACCCCTGTGTCGGTCAGTCCAGACTTGCGATGACTTTTACCTGTCCTTTGCGACGAAGATTATTTTATTTTTGCTAGACGGGAGGACACTTTATTTTCAAACGCCGATTGCCGAATTCCCGTGCGCCTAGCAAATCCCTGAATCAGGCTTCCAAAAGTGAATGAATAGACTAAACCTCCCACAACCCATTAAAGAGATCAAACCATGATAAAAACAAACATATTCCGACCATACTTTACTTGGGGGTGAAACACATACTAGGTAAAGAAATGTCCAAATCGAACATTGATCAAGTCAAGTAGTGATCCACCTGTCAGAATAACGTGGCATAAGATTCCATTGACCCCTTTGGCATTTTATGGAGTATAGTAATAGCCACTAATGTTTAGGAGCCAATCTACTGGTTTGATGATTTACTGGAGACAGACAGTACTTCTTTTTATATATATTGTAAAGTGACAATGTAAAACAAAGTCAGATACCTTTATTAAGTAACAAACCAATGCAAACATCTATAATAACCTAAACTATTACTATTAACTATGATCCATGTTGTTGACAGCGTTCCAAATAAGCGGCCCAACCAGCATCACGGTACCGAGCAGATTGTTGTTGGACTTGATCAGGATTACCATAAATACCACGACCAACAATAATGACATCACAGCCACTATCCACAATGACTTGATGAGGTGTACGATATTGTTGCCCCATACCATCACCCTTGACATCCAAACCAACACCAGGAGTCAATACCAAAAAGTCTTCATCGTCCGATTGATTCATTTGTTGTTGAGCAATAAAACCAAACACAAAGTCTTGATGACGGCGAGCCATGGCCACCGATTCGGTTGTATAGTCACCTTTTGTCAATGCGCCTTTGGATGACATTTCCGCCAACAGTAGCAAGCCGCGATTCAGAGGGAGCCCCACTTCTTTTAAACCCTGAATAATACCTTCACCGGGGACAGTATGTGCATTGGTAATGTGGGACCACGAGGCAATCTTGTAAATACCATTACCGTATTGATGTTTAACCGTGTTTCCAATGTCGGCAAACTTGCGATCTTCGAAAATCAAGAAATCATGCTTCTTGGCCAGTGCTTCAAGTTGGTGGACAAGATCTTGATCAAAGTCGTCAACAATGTCAATGTGAGTCTAAGTTTAAATAAAAGAGTAAGAAATGAGTGGTGGTGCTTTGATGCAGTGATATATATATGTGTGTGTGTGTGTGTGTGTTTTACCTTGAGGACACAGACATAAGGACCAACGGCATCGGCAATAGAGAGCAGTTCGGATTTCTTGGTGACATCCACAGCCACTGACAAATTGGTTTGTTTTCTTTCCATGAGTTCCAGCAAAGAACGAGCACAGGCATTAGAGTGACGCTTGGCTCGTTCACCGTAGGTTTTAAAGGTATTCATATTGTAAAAAAAAGTTGAAGAGACGGGAAAGAAAAACAAAAAACAAAAGATATTGTTTGTCGGGTTTTGAAAATGATCTTTCAACATATCATAAAAATAAAAAAAAAAAAGTCTCTCTTGTCCTTCTTTTCCTTTTCATTCTCAACAAAATGACGGATCAACCTGACAAGCGCCCCAATCCATACTTGATGTATTCTCAGCCTATAACCAAACGACCCAATATCAGCCTGAAATCAACAAAAGAGCAGCATACGACATCTACTGGCTACAACGACAGACCAATCAATCTGGGAAGTGGAACGGGCATTCACTTTCCTCTTGCAACTAGAGAAAAAAAGGCATCAACCAAGTCTCAAGGACGGAACAAATATGGAAACTATACTGGTTATTACGAGTAAGTTGGGGGTGAAGAAAAAGAGATAAATGAACTGGAACTGTATTTGACTCTTATTCTAGGGCGCGACGTAACACTTCCATTGACTATGACCCTCGATTAGCTGTTTTGGATGCCTCTTTATTCAAGAATAAAATTGTATTGGACATTGGGTGCAACTCTGGTAATCTCACGATTGCTCTTGGTAAGAAAAAGTAAAAAGAGCAAAATGAAGTACATGTATACTCAATTGGCATGTCTCCTTCTAGCACAACATTGTCAACCAAAGCATATTCTAGGTATAGATATCGACGAATCATTAATCACCAAAGCCAAATCATTGCAAAAGACGGTCTATTCACTACAGCAACCCAAACAAAGTAATAAACTTGATCTGGCTACACCCTTGACAACAACCCTCGATATCCGACTACAAGTACATTATTTCCCCAAATCTATGGCTGTCATGTTTGGTCATATCCCCATGGCAGTCCCTCCTACGTTGAAACCTGATGGCTTCCCATGGAATCTATCATTCGAGGCTGGTGACTGGATGGAAATGGATACCGAAAAAGGTCAATATGATACCATACTCGCGTAAGTCATTATACAAAACAAATACATTTAAACTCACTCTGCTGTTTTTATCTAGTCTTAGTATCACCAAGTGGATCCATTTACATCGAACGGACGAAGGACTCAAGGACTTTTTTTACAAGATACACCAATCACTAAAAAAACAAGGCGTCCTCGTATTGGAACCTCAACCATTCACATCTTATGAACGCAGGGCAAAACAATCACAGGTAAACATCTCTCTCTCTCTCTCTCATCTAAACTTACTCAATCTCTTTATGATAGGAAATGGCGGAAATATTCAGCAGAATCACCTTTATGCCCGAACACTTTCATGACTATTTGATGAATGATTTGGGATTTTCTTCTTGCAAACAATTCGAAGTCAATGATGCGGAATCAAAAGGTAAGGAAGGATGACATTGATAAATGGACTAGTTTGGATCAAGGTACTAATAGCAAACTTCTCCTTTCTCTCTCTCTCTCTCTCTCTCTCTTTTTTTTTTTTTTTTTTTTTTTTTTTTTTTTTTTTTTTTTTTTTTTTTTTTTTTGCTCGATAGGATTTACAAGACCAATTTATCTTTATACAAAATAGTTTTTAGTATACCATATCTCTCCCCCATTCATATAGACATCGTATAATCAACCATCCCCTCCTCACTTGTATATATAACTTGTTGCTGTTTAACTCTCCTTTTGACTAATAAAGAAAAAAATGATTTGATTGATATGTTAAAAGAACTCGTATCTGTACTACTACTAAAATGTTACGGTTAGCATACCTGAGGCTCCATGACTAAATTGGGAAGGATTATCAATGATTGGCTGTTGTCGTTTAATTTCGGTCCAGGCGAGAAAGGATGGATTATAGCATAAATCGAATACGATGCTTTGGAAGGAAACACAGTGTCCCTTGATAAAAATGTTCATTCCCTAAAAAAACGTAATGTATGCAACTGGTCCAGACAGAAGGGACTCGATAAACCCAGGGTTCATCATGCATATATGTGACTCTATGCAGGGTTTTCACAGCCCATCCCTTCAGGGTTGCCATGGTTTTGATCTACCTACCTACCTATCCACCTATTTCGTACCAAGGCACTGTGTTATTAACAAAAAGGCATCAAGACAAACACGACCCACCCACTTTAACAAGTACAAATAAATAAAAAGTAAAAGGAGAGAAGAGACATGACTTTATTTGTTTTCATTGTTTAAAAGTTCTATCCTGGGTTTAGATCCATCCTTTTGTCCATTGGGTATCACGATTTCTTGTTGAGTATCATCGTCTTCGTCGTCAGTTGTATCCGTTCCTTGTGGTTTCGTATCGTAAACACCCAATCCGAGATTCTAAATAATAAAGATATAAGTTTTAATTTCTTGTTTACACAAGGTCCTATTGTTCCATTTACCATTTCTATGTATTGTTCCCCGTCTTCTTCTACATTTTCTATATCTAGTTTTGCTGGATCCATCGTCTGTAATTGTTGGTTTGCTGCTTCAAGTTGTGGCAAGAATGACTGCACTCGGGATAAGACTAAGAAAGAATAGGCGGGTAAGTCTATACCCCCTTACTACTACTAATCCAACTTACTGTCGTTATTAGGATCTATCTTGAATGTCTTTCGTAATTCTGGTGGTGGTATCATTGGTGTATCTTGGTCTTGTTCAACTCGTTTTGACGGCGTTAACTTTTGATCCGCCAAGAGTTTTGCTATCAATGATATATACATGTATACACAAAAAGGCATGAGATACAACTGGGCAATGAGAGTGGTGGTTATAACATTACCTAAGGTTTTGTTCTTTCCGGGGATATTCAATAGATCGGTCGAGTGAGTTTGCTTATTTTGATTCATGGGAAAAGTAGTAGTGGAGAAAGAGAAAGAAGAGGTCGGGAAGTAAAAAAGAAAAAACCTCTTTGCTTTTTCTGAAGCCACTTTTTTTTTTTCTCTCCCCCAGTCGGCCTATGAAAAAGTGATGATATGCCGGTAGCATGAAAGAAGGGTGTTCCTAAAAAGGGAGGGGGTTAAGGGAGATCGATTTAACATACCATACCAAAACTTTGATCAAGGAGAGTAAACTTGTCAAAATAAAATATCAAAAAACGTCAACAAGACATAATGATATAGTGTTCATTGTATATAAAGTATAATGAAGGTCTTTTATCCATTGTTTTGGGAATCTTTTAATAAAAAGTTGAACTCTCTGGTAAGCACCACGAGGAAAGATCTCTGTTTAGTCTATTGAGTGACACAAGTCCGTGAATTTTCAACCTCCTTTGTCTCCTTTTTTTTTTTTTTTTTTTTTTTTTTTTTTTTTCCTTCTTCTTCTTTCCTCTTTCTTTGCGCTATCACTTTTTTTTTTTTTTGCCACACTCATTCCTTTCCTTTTTATTCACTTTTACTTGATTGCCTTTACCTTTACCTTCACACCTTCACCATGACTTGGAAAGAAGTAAAAGGCCAAGTTATTGTCTTTTTCGTCACCATAATGATTACCTTTATTGCTTACTCTTCACAAATCGGCATTTTGTGGTCCTTCCTTGGTGGGGCTACTTTACACACTGCTCTCATTTTGATTCCCTTCAATGTATTTATCATCATGATTTACATCAACTATGCTTTGACTTGTTTAACAGACCCAGGCACTGTCCCTGAAAACTGGGTAAGTATCGCATAACCAAAACAACGAGAAACTCGTTTCTCACCCAAACCATTTTTTTTTTTTAAACAACATAGATACCTCAACAACAACATCAGCACTTGGAAGTCAAGAAATCCACCCACGCTCCTCGATTCTGTAAAACGTGCAACAACTATAAACCACCACGAAGTCACCACTGTAGTACTTGTAAAAGATGCGTGCTAAAGATGGATCATCATTGTCCTTGGATCAACAACTGTGTGGGATTTGCCAATTATTGTCACTTTATTCGCTTCTTGGTGTATGTGGAAATCAGCTCCATTTATCTTGTCACTCTGTTGGGCTGTCGATTGACGAACATTATGCAATATCAACAGCAATCCTTTGTATCCAGTACTGAATGGACCTTGCTGGGTATTAATCTCGCACTATGTGGAGTGATCATCATTGGAGTGGCTATTCTTAGTGGCTATCATGTTTATTGCATTGCCACTAATACTACTACTATTGAAGGTTGGGAAAAGGGAAAAAGTCTTACACTAAAATCAATGGGGACGGTGCGTGATGTAAGTAGACTGATGATGATGATGATGATACTCATACTCATACTCTTTTTTTCTTTTTGTTCTTCTTCTTGGCTGTAGGTAATGTATCCTTATGATCAAGGTGTAATGAACAATATCAAGTTTGTACTCGGACGACAACCCTTGTTTTGGTTTTGGCCCCGTCAAATGGAGGGATCAGGGTTATCATTCCCCATCAACATTACTCACCTGCATACCAAAGGAAATACTGTGACGACGAGAACAACAACAAGTGATGATATGGATAATGACGATAAACGATCTTCAGTGTATTCAACATGGACAACACATACTGATTATACTCAATATAATAATATGGCGGATGATCATGCTCGTGATAGTATGGCCATGGATAATATAACTCGAATTGAGCCAGTACATCAGCATCTATCAGTCTTACGATCTAAACCTTCGACAACGACACTTCATACACCGACAACTCCAGGTTCCATCATGACGTTTGCTTCTACTGCCTCGACCTTAGTGGATCCTAAATCAAGACGACCTAGTGATAGTAAAAGTTATTACTAAATCCTTCTTTCAATACCCCCTTGTTAATACTCTCTCCTATCCATGTACAATAGTTTTTACTTTTATTATTACTCTTTACTCTTTAATCTTTTATAATAAAACAGTCTACTTCTTCTTGACAGATATCGACATTGAAATGTAAAGCGGGCTTTACTCGGGCGGGTTTTGAAATCGGTTTATATTCTCTTGATAAATTCTCTCTCGTCGCTTTCCTTTTTCTCTTCTTTCCCACTTTTTTTTTTTTTTTTTTTTTAATTTGTCATCAATCTCCCACCTAGCTTACTTTTAAACTCTTCTACAACCATCTATTCAAAACTGGATTCCTCTTCAACCACGCACTCATTTGGCCCAGGTGGACAATATCATGTACCTCCACTGAAATCTCGCGGTGCCAAGCACTGTATCGAATGCCAAGAAGTCTTCCATTTATTCAAACAGAAATACAATTGCAGGAATTGTGGTAAAAAGTAGCAAAATAATAACCAACGTTTTATTACTTGGTACACTTATTCATCTCTCTCTCTCTCTCTCTCTCTCTCTTTCTTTTTTGTAGGTCATGTTGTTTGCTCTGATTGCTCCAAACAACGCCGCCCACTTCCAAAATTTGGGTATAACGAGTAAAGTAAAAAACCTGTATTCAACACGGCTCTTTGTACTAAAACCTTCTTGTCTTTATTCTAGACCTGTGCGGTGTTGTGATACTTGTAGTCTTCATATTAATATGCAAGAAATGAATTCCAGCACATTGGCCACCCAATCGATGAAACAACTCAAATATTACATCAACTGTTACAACTTGCCGGCTCAGCATGCACTGGAAAAGGACGATTTGGTCAAACTAATTTTTAATACTCGACCGCTCACCAATCAAAATGAACGACACTATCGAATGTTACGGGATCGACAGTATACTACACAGTCCAATCGAACAATGACACCATCGAATGAAGGGATGGACTTTTTCGATGACAATCCGATTACAAGTGCGATTAACAAGATCAGTGAAATCTTTATTACCGAACCATCACCACAACAAACCTCATCACATCGCCAACAGACTACATCATCTCAAACACAGTATACCAATGCATCATCATCGTATCCTAGTTATATCTATCAGGACACTCCATTACGGTCTTCCTCACCATCCAATCAACAACGACGACCAGCTTCCATTCCTCCACAACAGCAACAACAACGACCGGCTTCCAATCCTCCACAACAACAACAGCGACCAGCTTCCAATCCTCCACAACAGCAACAACAACGACCAGCTTCCAATCCTCCTCAACCAGAAAGATCCACTTCTCCACCATCACCTACAGTGACACTCCAGCAAATCTTATCACAATCCATTGATCCCAGCACTCTCTCGGTCCGCACACTCAAGACGATCCTACGCAGCAGCCACGTGGAACTTAACTTTGCCTTGGAGAAAAAGGAACTGGTCAACAGAGTACAACAATTAATAGAAGATGAAAAGAAACTGAAAAAGGACAATGATGACGATGATGAACATGTGTGTAGAATCTGCTATGATGCGCAACAAAACTGTGTGTTTTTGAATTGTGGACATATGGCAACATGTATTGATTGTGGACTGAAGGTAATATAGATAATATATGTATATAAAGTCTAGTTGGTTGACTGATTCTCTCTTTTATAGTTGGTGGAAGCGAAAAACGAATGCCCGATCTGCCGTGATCTTATTGTACGTGTAGTCCGGGTCTTCCGCTCATAACCCTCCTCCCTCCCATATAGATTAGATCTCCCCCTTCTTTATTTTAAATAAGCTTGTTAATAAAAAAACAGTCTTTTTTTTTTAATGATAAATGTTTTTTTATTATAAAATGTAATTAAACTAAACTAATAAACTACATAGTGGGGTTACTTGTTACTTGTCCAATCTTGATCCTTAGGTCCGATTCCACATACATGAGATGAGCCAAATCATGCAAGGGGACATGATCTAATAACCGAATAGTAATTTTGGGCGCCTGCTTGATCCCCGTTGCCTAAAAAAAAAAAAAAAAAACCAACCCTTGATTAATATCCTCATCCTTTTTTTTTTTTTTTTCCACATCATCATCACCATTACCTTGACTAGTGGGAAAAGTCGATCACCCAACTTTTGTTTCTTTTCATGCATTTTCAATCCATCCAAAGAGTTGAGAAAAGTATCAATATCATCCTTCGACGCATCTTCTTCAAACGTGTCCAGGGCAATCTTGGCTTGTTCCACCTTGGATTTCAAAAAGTCGGCATTAAACAGACAGAGGGAGCGTTCTTTTTTCCGCAGAGTCAGTAACATGTCGACGATATCCGATGCCAAATCAGGACCACAGGTTGACATGACTGCCGTCATCATGCGTTGTCGTTGGGTATGGTTGCTTGTTTCCGTCATCACACTACACATGGATTCGATCGATCCTCGACGTCGTAAGGTCGGTCGGCCGTTGGAGGTTGTTTTATACGACGGTGTGGTTTTAATGGATGCACCGGAAGCCAGTGTGGATAATGAAGGTGGTGGATGTCGAGTGTAGCCATGTTCTGTCGTAGGATTCACACCTATCTACAAAAAGAAAAGTAATGTTAAGCTTTGTGGCAAGATATCTAATCATTTTTACCTTGACGCCATTGTAGTCATTGGGTTGTGGAGTGTGATAGCCATTGATACTTCGTTCTGAGATTGATCCAATGGACATTGTCGTAGTTGCTGATCGGCTCATTTTAAGAGAGAGTGGTTTATTGTAAAGTGGTCTAGAAGTTGCTGTTCCTTCCGATGATGAGGGTGGCATGGGTCGATAATGTTGTTGTGGATGAGTTGGTGTGATATTTTGGTGTGATGCATGATGCTGGGATTGTTTTGGTGATTGGTTGGATCGATGTAAGGATTGTTGTTGTTGCTGGTATACAGGTGACGGAGGCTGATATTTGGTTTGTGGTGTTGGAGGAGAATAGGAAGAGGCCATATGTGATAAAGTGGAAGTAGTATTGGAAGGACAAGTGCCGTTTGATTCAGTTGTTGTCGATCGATCACCACGAGCTTTCTTTGGTTCATGGAAGGCCACGAGGATAGCCTTGGATAAGATATAACGACCATTCATACCATGAAGAGCACGATATGCCTCTTCTGCCTTGATAAAGCTGACAAATCCAAAGCCTTTTGATTGATTTGTTCGAGCGTTTTTCATCACCCGGGCAGAGATAATGTGTCCATATTTTCGAAAATGTTTAAAGAGATCCGAGCTTTTGGCGTTCAAATCGAGATTCTTGATATACAAGTTGGTGTAATCCACAGAGCTGGTATCGTCCTATAGTAAAAGATATAAATCCTTTGTTTTCCTTCATTCCCTCTTTCCCCCCTGTTTTTTTTTTCCACATTATATCACCTTACGTTATTTGACTTGTCCTGTGATAATTCCATATCTGTATTGGGTTCATGCCTTTTGCTAAACACAAAAGGGAATACAACACTATTTAACAAAAAAAGGCAATGTCAGAATCAATCGCCCTCCCTTTTTCATTTCCTAGGACTTACATCATCTTCTCCTGAATCACCTTGTTGTTCTATGTTATACCAGATAAAAAAAAAAAAAAAAAAAAAGGGGAGGATGAGCACATGATTTTGTTTCCCCCTTTTCCCTTTTATTACCATGACCGAGATTGCATGGTCGGCATCTTCAGTGTGATAGTATTGTACAAGTGCCGTTCCATCGAAGGCAGCGGTAGGACCTTGTTCGACAATGATTTTACATAAAGCCATAGGACCAAAGGATCGAAATAGATCATAGATAGATTGGTTGGTGGAATCCATAGGTAAGTGTTGTACCTGTAAAATGTCGGACAAGGGTTCAGGTTCATATCCTTTATCCAAAGGATTGATGTAGAGTGATAATCGCACACCATTACTAAAGTGAGCACCATTAAAGAGAGTAAAGGCCAAATCAGCTAGAGAGAGAGAATGTTAGATTAATACGAGTTGTAGCATATCTATATATATATATTTTTTTACCTTGATATTTGTTTGGGAAAGTGATATAACCAGTAGAGAGTTCAGGGTAGGGTTGACAGGTCAAATGGATCCTATTAAACCAAGAATGAGCATTGTTAATAAAGAAGAGTAATACTACTATAGAGTAGTCTTACTCTTGTGGACAACAAGTTTGTAACATTGTAAAAATGTCGCATTCAGCTATAGAGTTTGGTACTTGTACGTAGAGCCGGTCTGATACAAGGTATGAGCGATGGTCGTCCCTGTTGTCCTGAAGATGTGTATTGGTCTGAGGAAGCTTGTTATTGTTTTGTAAAGCAATACTTTGTCGATTTTTTGGAGGTAGTTTCACTATTGCCTTCATTACTTGGACTTCAGTCATGGTGGAGGTGATTGTCAAAGTATAAAAGAGGTCGCGTGTTTGAGAAGAGAACGAAAACAACAAAAAGGATTAGTCACATGCACCTACATTAGAGTACGGTAATTCATACACTAGTTACTTTACCTTGGTATAAAAAGAGAGACTAAAAGATAACTGTTAATGATTGGGTAAAAAGAAGAAGAAAAAGGGAGGATAAAATGAGAAGGGATTTAAATGCGGATGAAGAAAATCCAATCGGGATTTGAATTGAAGGCAAGCTGCATAGTTTTTCTTTTGTGTGTGTGTGTGTACGTTGTCATCACCATCTCCTTCCTTTCTCCCCTTTTGTTCACACACACTCCTTATTTTTCATTCACACACTCCTTCCTAAATGGGCTCCGCTTAATTGACATGCTCTCTGCATGAACCGTCTTTATCTGTAAAAAGATCTGACATTCTTATCAACTGTCATATAGTCGATCAAAAGTAAACATCTTCCCCCTTGTTTATAAAAAACCGAATTCCCCATGACATGATTTTTCCTCACCTTCAAACACACACCCCCATGGTATGATCTTTTTTCTCTCATTCTCAAACATGGAAACCTTGCATGAGGAGTTTCTATTTTTAAAACCACGTTTATGACTCCTACCCAATCATATTGATTAAAACTAACACCGGGGTTTAAAAATGAAGTATTTCCTTTAGCCGGGATTTCATTGCCTTGTTCTACATGTACCAGATTACAAAGAGAATAACGAATAATAATAAAAAAAGCTCAGTTAGAAATGGAGGATCAAAATTATCAAGATGGCGCTTTAAAAACTATAGATCAAGGAGAAAGAGGATGTCATCCATTTACTTTCCACCTTTCTTTTTTCTTACATTGTTGAACCCCTTCCCATGACAATAGATGAAGATCATTAGTCATGAATAAGGATAAAGGGTTTTTCTTTCCAGTACTTTCATTGGTCTTTGCCCTATTGATCGAGAAAATTTTTTCTTCCTGTCTCGTTTTCAAACCCCGCATTTGGGCACATTATTTTGCGCGCCGATTTTTCCATTTTTCTTGTTTTCCCTCTCTTTCGCTCTTTTTTTTTTTTTTTTTTGAATATCACTCCTTCTTCTTCTTAGTTGTAAGCAGTTAACTTTTTTATCTATCACATCATATCACAGTATAACAACAAGGTAAATATAAAACTATGATAACCCTCCCCTTTTATGTAAAACCACCACCCTTCTTCCTGTCACCCTTCTATTTGTTTATCTCTATTTTACACTCATACTTTCCAAAAAAAAAGGTCAGTTTCCATCACCGCTACCCCTCTTCTTTGTAATACTTTAACAGTTGACAACTTGTCATTCTGTTTTTTAACCTTCTTTTTTACATTACCCATTTTAACATTCTTGTTTATTCTGTTTAGAACTCTTTATTTAAACCAAGATGCAATCTATGCCCTACTACCCTCAAGGCTATCAAGGTCCTCAATATGCTGGTGCTGGTGCCGTGATAAACAATGGTCAACCCATGATGCCCCATCCTGGTTTGCCTCCCATGCATCACCATGATCCTAATGCGCAAAACCAAAAACGTAAACAAGTCAAAAACGCCTGTAGTAAGTATCTTATCTTGTCACACACACACATATATACTAATAACCTTTTCCCATCGATAGCCAATTGTCAAAAAGCTTGTAAAAAGTGCGATGATGCTCGACCCTGTCCTCGTTGTGTCAAATACAATATTGCTGATAGTTGTGTCAACTCTGTACGAAAGGAACGAAAGAAGGGAATCAAACGTGGTCCATACAAGCGACGACAAAAGACTGGTAAGGTTTACACTAAAACGTGGGGGTTGGGGACAATCATTCAATTTTTTTTTTAATAGATGGTGACCGTGTTGAAGTTAAAAACGATGCTAACGGACAATATGCCAATGCATTGCGGGCTCCTCCTATGCCTTATGGTTTCCCAGGCAATCTTAATCAATATGGTCAACCCAATTACGATTATAGTGCGCATCAAATGGTGGGTCCTCCTTACAACATGGTGAACCCAATGTATCATCAAATGGGATATCCTGTCATGATGCAAGGTGGTAATCAAGGTGATGCTGCTAATCGTAATAATAATAGTAACAACACTACTCCTACTCAACAACAACAAGGTTTCCATCCCTCTTTGCCTCAACATTATGGAAATATGGTTCAACAAGGTCAACAACAACAGCAACAAGATTCACCTCAACAACAACAAGGTAGTCCTCAAGTATATTATCAACAACAGCAACCAGCTACCGAGTCTGCTCAGCCTAGTCCTGAACCCAAATCTCAAGCAATGACACCTATGCCCAGTGCGTCCAACTCCACAGCTACCGCGTCTTCTCCTTCCGAATCAACTACCGAAGATGATGGATCCAAGTATGCTCGCTTATCTCAACTCTGCACAGCTGCTTTACATCAAGGTAAACCTGCCTCGGAGTCGACTACCAATCAAGATCAACCCGAACAAACGACGAACTCTCCTGCTCAAGCTCAACAATAATTTGTCTATAACTTTTTTCTCATTACAACTTTGTATCTCTCCTCCTTTCCCCTTTGTCATAATTTATTGCCTTGTATACATTGCCCTTTTTTTTTACAAATAGATAGTCTTTTTTTTTTATCATATACAAATCAATCCATCAATAAAAAGAACTTGTTTTAATAGTGACTTGAATGGGGGATTGACCTTCTTGATCCATGATGATGTCTTTTGACTTTTTATGCGTTAATATATAATGCATATAAACATTGATGCTTTAATATGGTCGTGTGGCACTAATGGGTGTCGGGATATAAATTGCAACAGGTAGCACCAGTTTACACAACACTTGCTCATTCATGCCACTTTGATGGAGGGGGGAGTTTGATGTGGTTTTGCAAACGAAGAACTCGAGTGGACATCATCTTAAGCTCGGCATGGTCGATACAAAGGTCTCAGCGTGCCTGGCTTTCAAATTAAAGTATATTGACAGTGTACATTAGAAAACAGATGACCTTTTTACTGTCGTTTAATACTTGATGGACTAGAAAGAAAGCTACCTACATGAGGGAATTGCCCTTTCATGATGGGGATTTCAATTTTGTGAGAATCGTGCATGCCTGAAATTTACGCCCAACCCTGCGCCCACCGTTTTCTTCCCAATAGCTCTGAACTGTATGGTGAAACTCGGGATTTGAATATCAAAATCCGATTCTGCATGAAATTTCACCTTTGGCCAATTTCCTTTCACGGACAGAGCTAGTCTACACCACGAGCAATTCACGTTTGAAAAAAAGAATTCACCATGATTTAAATCATGCAGATCGTGCATTGACATGATTTAATCATGGTCAGATCATGTATCAAATAGACCACCCGAGCTGGCCTGAACTATACGCCCAACCTTCCCCCCTTCCGATGTGGTTGGTATTCAGATCCCGCCGATCCAACGTATTAAAAAACAAAAACATCAAGTACAATCATTTCGACATTATAAAGAGACATAAGAGAGTTTTAATGTTAAACCATGAAATTTCTTTTTTTTTATTGTGACAAACAGTACTACATAAACAGGGGAAAAGGGGAAATGTGTTTAATAGTAATGGTAAGCAACAACAGCCATGACACCCAAGGCCAAACCAAGATAAGAAGAAGAATGGATAGACCTACTTTATACCACTTGAAAGAAGTAATGTTAAATCACGTTTTTTTATTTTTATTTTTATAATAACCTTGGTACAGGTTGGTTGAGTTCTTTCCAGTAGCGATCGAAGAACAAGGTTTTGCTTTTCAGTAGACTTGAGAACCAACCACCCAAAGTAAAACCCCATGGTAAGATAGTCACCCCGTTTGACTATAAACAAAAGAGTGAGACATGGATGTCATTTTCAATATTCTATTTACCTTTCCAAAAGTAATAAGCATGACATCGATACCCTTCTTGTAATGTTTGAGTGAGTGTTCAGGCGTATCGGGCCGTTGTACAAGTGTCATCAGATTAGCCGCGACCACAGGGACATGACCATTAGCAGCCCGATAAGCCAATTTCGTTTCGTCCAGTGCCGCCGCATCACCCATCACAAACACCCGATCGGCCAAAGTCGCATGATCCACCTGGAATGTCGATTTGACCTTGATATACCCATCGTCTTGCACTAGTTCGGGGAAACTTTGCTTGACCCAGCTTGGATCTGGACGATTCCCCGTTGCTAATACTACAAGATCCACAGTCGATAAATCCTTACCTTGTTCCGATGTTGTTAATCCTTGTACCGGCATCACCATACTGTTATTGTCATTCTGGGGTAAATCCTTCACCTTATCGTTCAAAAGCACATTGACCCCACTGCTTGTCATGAGTCCCATGAGTTTGGAATGTACCTTGAGTGGCATATACGATGGATGACCGAGTTGAGACTGACCATGAATCAGTGTCACTTTTTGTCCTTGTTGTTGTTGCTGTTGTAATTCACCAGCGAATTCGATACCTACAGGTCCACCACCGACAATAAGTATATGCTGAGCTTGAAGGACTTGTTGTCGAATGTGTTGAAGCTGTTGTTTGCCTTGATCCAATTCAGTAGCATTGATTCTTGCTGGAGCAGGGTAATTAGTACCAGAAGCAATCACCTTAACAAAAAAAAAAAAAAGAAAGAATTTTTTTTTTTAAAAAAAAGGCGGAAAAGAAAAAGAAGGAGATTTACCAAAAAATCAAAAGGAATGCGATCCCCCCATTCGGGAATATCGGCGTTTAAAAACACGGCGTTTTCATCAAACCGATTCACTGTCGCATGTACTACTTGATGATGAGAACAAGTGAACAGGTTTGAATAAGGTATAAACAGTGAATCATCTAGATCTTGAACCGCCCCACGAAGTCCTCCCACTGTATGATAAAAGTGAGATTTGGCATCGATCAAAAGAATACGAACACCTTGTTGCTTATCCAAAACTTTGGCTAAAGTAATCCCACCATAACCACCACCGACGATCACTATTGTTTTCATTTCTATCTTGTCAATGGTATATTTATCAAGAAAAAGAAAAAGAAAAAGAAAAAGATCTTTTTATGTATACAAGGATTGCGGAAGTTAAATTCCAATGGAGGACGAATATTCCCTTTTTTGATCTACCAAGCAGGTAATCGAGTGATTTTTATTATAACAAGATAGAATAATCCAAGTAAGATATATAAAAAAAGACTAATGTGACCTACCTAAATGTATGTATATATAATATGTGCTATATGTATGGGGAAGAAGGGTGTAGTAGAGTAAAATATGATGATAATGATGATGATAATGATGAATATGAGTATGAAGAATAAAAGGATGCATAGAAATGATAAACTAAAAAGTAAGTATGAATAAATGGGGTAGGATGCATATTAAATAACATTATAAGGGGGGTGGGGTAAGACATTAAGAATCCAAAGTAGTTGATTTCCCATCACCACCTTTAATAAAAAGTGGGTTTTTACTGTAGGATAATCTGATACCACCTTTTACCGAAGTTGTCAAACAATGTCCTTGATGTTCATTCAAAGCGTTGGTTGCCAACATGACATCGTCGAATTCCACAAAACACATTGGTCCTTGAGGTTTATTTCGGAAACACATGCGCTTGTAGCCCCGGCATTGCGTAAACAACTGACGTAATTCATCTTCGCTAGAGTTGGGAGGAAGATTACCGACATAGAGTGTATTGCAAGGGGGATTTTGATCGGCTGGATTGGAAGGTCGATGAGAAGATATACTGGGTGAGCGAAGATCTGTCGCCTGCATCGTCAATGATCCCATTCGAGACGTCATCATGTCTTCAAATAAAGGTGAAGTACCAAATAATCGATCGTTGGATACTGGTGTTGATTTCGACAAGTAGTTGTATGCGTCGTCCTCGTTCATGTTGTTGTTAAAAGGTGATGATGTTTGATAAGGATGGTGAGGAAAAGGTGGTAGTCCTTGTTGTTGAAGAGGTGGATAATGATAAGTTTGTTGTTGTTGAAGACCAGAGAGATTGCTTGATTTCGCCAAAGAAGAAGGACCCATTAAAAAACTAGTGTTAGTAGTGTTGTTTTGTTGCCCCTGATTGAATCCCATCATATTTCCACCACCACTGAGACTACCAAAATGACGAGGTGGAGACATCAAATCAATATCCTGTTGTCGACCATCCAATGAGCCTGATCGTAAGTTGCCAAATAGACTATCAGAGAAAATAGATGTTGTTGGTGAAGAGCAGGTGAAAGGTTCGTTTAAAAATGGATCAGTTTTGTAATCGGCAGGCGAGAGAAGGTCACTTGGTAAAGGAGAGAAGGCATCATAAGATCCAGTGGAAGAAGTAGAAGTATTGGTGGGATATCGACCGAGTTTTCTTGATAAGAGACTCATCGTACCTTCGCCCACCATCGAGTTTTTCCCGCCCAATGAAGTAGGTGTTGATGAAGCAGGAGAAGATAATGTTGTCGGATGATCTACTGTACTATCTTGACTTTCCATTGTTGTTGTTGTTGTTGTTGTGTCTGCTGTAGTAGATTTTGATGTTTCACCTGGAATCATGGTCGTTGCCGTTAAAGGTGGAGTGGTAACTGAAGACGAGGCTGAAGAGGATGATTGTTGTTGTTGTAATAACGAAGATGGAAGTAAAATGTTGGATGTAGGTGCCACCGATCCACGTTTCACATGCAAATTCTTTTTCGCCATTTCTGCCTTGAGTACTGTTCCTTTATCTTGATCGACCTTTTTACCACCAAGGATATCCACCGCCTCCATTGCTTCTAATCGAGTACGGAATTTTGCAAACCCAATCTAGATCAAATCCAACCAAAAGTCAGTACTTTTTTTTTTTTTTCCTAGTCAGCTCTTGGTATCAGCCAACTTTATATAATAAAGTTCTTACCATTTGTTTTTTTCCACCATTAGATCCAACAGAGTTATCGTCTTCTTGATCCTTGCAATGCCATTTGAGAGAAGCTGCTTCAAACCCACGACAGAACATGAACATATTTTGGAATTCACGTTCTGTCATATCGTCAGGAAACCCAACAACAAAGATAGTAGTAACATCGTCAGTCAAAGGTATAGTTGTGCCAGTTTGGAAGAAGATATTGTTTGCTGGTGAAGAAGATAATGGGTGAAGTGAAGAGTTGGTAATTGAGGAAGTGAATAAAGGAAGTCCAGGAATGTTGTTGTTTGTTCCTTCACTGGTCATCATAATTATTGTTGTTTTTGCTGTTACTGTAGATGGATTCCAATATAAAGTGTATATGAGTGTTCCAAATCCCACTTTTTCAAAGAGTTTCACCAAAGATTAATAAAACAAGTGATAATAGGATAAAGTACGAAACAAAATACAAAAGAGAAACAAAGAGAAGGAAAGAAGAAAAAAAAAAAAAGAGGGATAAAAATATAAGATTCAATTCCCGCTCATATGAAAATGAACGAATCGCAAGTGAGGCCGATTTCCATATCGTAAAAAGTGTACCTTTCTCCGTTAATGACGTCAACGAATCAGTCTCTTTTCTTTCCTTCTAGTTTGAAAAAGACAAGTTTAGAATAAAATAGCTATTTATATTATCTAGTACGTAACTGCTCTTTGGGGGAATACAGGGATCCTTGTGAAGGTTTATCTGAGGGCCCTTTTTTAATCGGGGTTTAAATTAATTTTTGACTCAACCAAGCTTTTCCCCCTTTTTTCTTCTTCTTCCCCTTTAACTATAGCTCATGGTTAAATGCCAATTGTTCTCGAACAAATTGGACCTTTTACTATAGGTATTGTCTTGTGGTTTTGAAACTTAAAAGATACAGTCTAGTTTTGTCATACGCAAGTTGGAATACTCACACGCTTTAGTAGATGCTCACAAGAACCAAGTTGATCAAGATGGAAGGATGGATGGAAGGAAACCTGTGGATACAGGCTGGGGTAAGTTTGACTCAGAAAAGGGACATACAATTAAGATTTAGCTTGGATACAACCATGAAATTATACTGACTTAATCTGACTTTATATATCTCTTTTTAGATTGACTTGAAGGATCAAGGCGTTACGATGGTAACGGTGGGGGGGGGAGTCTCTTATGTGATGTGATCTAATGTTGATCCAGGTACACTGCTGATATGAGTATTTGTTTTATCTGTTTGATGAAAAGTAGGCTGATATCATACTCTCTTTTTTATTTAACTTGGAAACACCCACCTGAAAAACTCACTGACTCCACGTGGCCAATCATATTCATCCATACACCCAAAGACCCATAGTAACCACATGATAGTGACCTTTACACTCCACCTTGACATGCCCCCTCCCTTTCTTTTATATAGATATATATTATACATTAATAAAGAATCATCCTTTTTGGGATTATTGTGAAACAGAAAGGCGTACCATATATGTAAAGGACTTTAGTATGGGAAAATCGGATTGTGTAGAAAAGAAGGGGGAAAAGGTTCTTTGCCAGAACTTTGACGTTGATCAGAGCGGGTCGCACAGAAAAAGGTACAAGAACTTTTTTTTTTTTTTTTTTTCTGGACTGATACATTTAAAAGGGCGCTCATGCGCTTTTTTTTTATTTTTCTTTCCTTCTTTCTTTTTTTTTTTTTTTTTTTTTTTCTTTGCCCCTCCTCCCTCTGATATTCATCACTTATTATAATGGCACCTCTTGTATTAAAGCTACACACCAATTTATTCGACGACTTGACCATAGATCCTGATGAACTTCATGATACTTGGCGTGTCTGCACCAAAGCCAAGAAAGCTCTAGAACATGGTTCAAGATTAGAAAACATCTCATGGCGACGATGGTTTCTTCAAGTCCAAAAACAACAACAAAAGCAACCTTCTACAACAAAGCAAGACAACCAAGTGACTTCTTTGACTCTATTGGAACAGCAATACAAACGGAACCTACTTGCACAACAAAAGAAACAATGTGAACGAATTTTACAGGCCACAGCGACTAAACCGGCTGATTTTGTCGATAATCAATACCAACCACCACCGATTTCCACTGCTTCATCCACCTGTAGCAGTAGTAATAGCAGCGATATACTCACCACTTTGGATGAAGACACTTGTTTATTGGATCCTTATAAAATGTCATCAACTAGTACATTTGACGATGACATGATCGCAACTTACACCATTCATCCTGCTATGTATGTGGCTTCTGACGAACCATCTTTTGTACAACAACACAATTCCATTTGCTTTCAGCAGCCTATGCATACTTTACCAACATTTGATAATACAACAGCATCATCTTCATCAACACTTGCATCATATCTTACAACAAAGCATTATCATCATCATCAGCATCATCATGAACAAAACAATAACATTAAAATCAAGAAGAAACCTAAAAAGTACCGCGTGCGTTGCCCATTACCTGTTGTCCATACTGATGGTAATAGTAAATCCGTATGTGATGATTGTGGTACCAGCTCAACTCCTTTATGGCGACGTTATCAGAACAAGAATCTTTGTAATGCATGTGGACTCTAGTAAGTGGGTAGGAAAAAAGAAAAAAAGAAGAAGGTAGGGGTTGGTTATCCTGTTTTTTGTTTACTCACTTTTATCTCTCTAGTTGGAAACTACATAATCTACCTAGACCTATCCACTTGATTCCTTCTACCAACAACACTAGTGTCACTCATCAAGAAGAATCCAACAATCAAATACCTCAATGTACTAATTGTGGAACAATGACAACACCCCTTTGGCGACGAAACGAAATCGATGGATCTCCTCTTTGTAATGCATGTGGTTTATAGTATGTAATACACCCCCTCGTCTCTCTTTCTCTCTCTCTCTAACCAACTTTTTTTTTTTTTTTTTTTTTTTGCTCTTATAGTGCCAAGCTCCATCAAGAAACAAGACCGTTATCCATGAAAACAAACGTTATCAAGAAACGTCAAAGGCTCTCTTAAATTAGGTTTATAGTTCGTTACATCATCATCTCTTCTTCTCTTGTAATAAATAAAAATAACTTTTTGGTCTTACATGATTTCTGCATTCAATGTGGGGCATCGGCGGGGTTTTAAAATACACAGAAAAATGGATTCCCTGGACTCACATATAAGAATTACTGGAGGGAGGGGTGGAGAAATAAAAAGCAATAGGATAGGCTGGTGTTACTTTTCTTATACTGGCTACGTAGTAATCAAAAGTAATAGGTCTGAGTGTAAAAGGTATTAAAAAAAAATGGAGATCGGGGAAAGTGTAACTATTGTATCATGGTCTCACAATGTTATCATTTTGTTTTAAATCCATATCATATGTTATGAAGGGGAAGAAAAAAAAGAAGGAGGATTAAACACTTTTCCTTATCTCTTTCCACCTGATACAATAATGTATTGTCAGCATCTCTAAAGGATTAATACTTGAGCCGAATCTTTAGTGATTATTGATGATTCAGGAGTTTTTATTATAGCGCCGATTGAAAAAAACATCGGGTTTAAATAAAGATCGATCCCCCCATCAAATCGAACATTTTCTTCGCTTTAATCTAACAACAATAAACATGGAACTAACCCGATCAGCACAACTTTTTGATTTTGACAGAGGAACAAATACTGTTTATCTTGGTCAAACTAAAGAAGGATCTTATATTTACTCTGGACAAGCTTACAAGGTAAAAAAAAAAAAAAGTTGGTCATTTAACTAATGTCAATCATACTGATCTGATCTTTCTTCAATAGGAATTTGCTATCGGTGAAGTCCCCAATGTAAGTAGAATCGATACAAGAATAAGGGAAAACAAAAAGCTAATTATTTATTGAATAGGGTGGCTATGTCCTCTCCGTCTTGTTTGACGCTGTGCTCCGACTCTACTCTGAACGCTACCAAGTCGACCCTATCGCCCTGAATGCCTTCTTTTTACGCAAAACCGAAATCAAAGGTGTGGTGATAGAAATCCAAGATGTCAAAAAGACCGGTAAAGGCTACTGTGTGACCAAAGCGGTACTGAAACAACACAAGACGAACGCAGGACAAATACACACCTTGACCGATTACCATCCTCAAGATTATGTCGACAAGGTGCTGGGGATCTTTACCATGGGCAACATGAACAACGAACAAGGTGTCTCTGCCACTCACGACGATAGACCTCAACCACCCAACGAACAAGACTTGAGAGAATTCGACTTTACGTTTATGCGCGACTTGGTGGAAATGACCGCGGATAGTCAACCTGATCCCAACCAAGTGTTGCCTATGGAAGTACACCAAACTAGCCGATTCAAGGATCAGCGCCCGATTGATGCCAAATCCATGCCGTTCTGGTGCGACATGTTCTTGTCCCCGCCAAACATGTTGGGTCCTCAGGTGTTTGGTGAAAATAATCGACTTTGGTGTGCAACCATGCAGATGGAAATCCAATTCAAGCAGAAATGTCCGGTGGGATTGCAAAAGGTCTTGTCAAGCTTTGTCACTCATACTTTGAAAAACAGTCGGTTTGATATTGATGGTTGGATCTGGGATGAACAAGGTGAACTATTGGCCACAACTAGGTAAATTGTGATAAGAGAGAGGATTGATAGTAGTAACTGACTCTTTTTTTTTAAATTTTTTTTTATGTATGTAATAGACATCAATGCTTATGTTTACCTTGGGAACGAAATACCCCCTCATCAAAGCTATAGAACTATAATCCTTACATAGACTTTATTCCATATATATACACTATCCATCTCCATTGTAATAAAATCCTCACTTCATCATTTTTTAAATCCCGACTTTAATCTGTCTCTCTTTTACTTTCTCTCTTCCATTAGTTGACATGCCTACTGATTCACCTTGTTTCATAGCTGTCCATGTTGGAGCAGGTAAATCCTTCCACGTCTTTATCCACTTGTCATAATTATCTTCTCTTGTATACATATAGGTCGCTTGTCAGGGAAAAAGGAAAACAAGTATCGGACTGCGTGTGCAAGGTAAATCATTCCAACTTTTTATTTGCCCTATACTTACCATTCTTCTTTATACATATATATAGAGCCTGTGAAAAAGCCATGGTCCTATTAAAAGAAGGCTCTTCTGCAGTAGATGCAGCAGCTCTAGCCATCTCGATCTTGGAGGTAAACCATAATGATCTCTCTCTCTCTCTCTCTCTCTCTCTAACTAATCCCGCTTTATTTAAATGGATCAGGACGACCCTATTACTAATGCAGGCTATGGCTCGAATCTAACACTTGAAGGCACAGTGGAATGTGATGGGTGTTTGATGGATGGTCAAACTACACAGGTGGGTGCGGTGGGTGCGGTTCCTGGTGTGAAAAACCCTATTGACGTTTGTCGGCGGATGATACAAGAAAACAACCAAGGTCTCCTATCTTTAGGTCGGATACCACCCATGTAAGTAATATTAATAATAATAAAAGGGTACCATGTTGATAGATGGAACTCACTCTTTTATTATACAAATAGATTTCTTTGTGGATTAGGCGCAAAGGAATGGGCTCGAAAACATGGAGCAACCATTGTACCTGAAAATGACATGATTGAAGGTAAACTTTATTATATGCAATTCCCATGATAGACTCACACTTTTATATTTTATTTTATATTTTAGAAAATGCTCTTAATACCTTTGTGACTCATAGGATGATGCTTCACGAGACCGACAAGGTGGATTTGGGTCACGATACAGTTGGTGCGATTTGTGTGGATTGGCAAGGAAATCTCGCCTCAGGGGTCAGCAGTGGTGGGATCTCATTAAAGTCTCCAGGCAGGGTGGGGGAGGTAACAACAACCATTTTTCTCTCTCTCTCTCTCAATCTTACTTGGATCATTTTTTAAAAAAGTAGGCGGCTTTGTATGGCAGTGGTTGTTGGGCTCAAAATCAATCCAATTCGACAGCAGGAGTTGCTTGTAGTGTATCTGGTACCGGGGAACAAATCATGCGAAGTCGATTGACTATGAAATACATGGACAGACTACAACAACAAGATCAAGATATACAACATGTTTTGGCACATACCCTCAAGATGGACTTTTTAGGTAAAACAAATAGTGGGAGAAAATACAGTGACTTGTCAACTTTTTTTTTTTATTTTTTTATTTTTTTTTAAATATACATAGAATCACCATTTTTAACCATGTATGAAGACAAATCGGTAGGACTTATCGCTTTGCGTCAGACCGAACGTAAGTAGTTGATGATGACTTTGTGAAGGTGATAAATCAAATCCACTTTTTCTCTTTTCATTTATAGGCATCGAATTCTGGTATGGACATGTCACCGAAAGCATGGTAAAAGGAAAAAAAAAAAAAAAAAAAAAAAAAGCGAACAAGTATCAGTAACGTCGGGTTTGGTTTATACAGGGAATTGGGTATATGTCTTCCAATGCGAACAAACCAAAGGTAATATGATGAAACATGGTCAAATTATCTCTCTTATACTGCTCTTAAATAGACATTCATATCAAGAAAACCAGAAAACGAATCTCTCTTGACCTCAGGTTTTCTCATCTGCTGAACATTGTCTTGGTTGGTGTAGTTATAGTTATTCCCTTCTTTTATATATTTACTATTTAATAAACATACTAGTCGTAGCGCTTTTACCGACATTTATAATTGATTAATCATTTGGACTTTTTTTAATCCAGTTTATTTGTATTACTTGTACACCTTGGATCACAAAACGTGGCCGCGCATGAATGAACCCCAACGCATAATTTAGACATGTGATAATCAGGGCACAAACATCGGCACTTGAAAACCAACGATCGCCTGTCAAAAAAAAAAAAAAAAAAAAAGTTACAAAGATGTCATAAAAGTAGACATGTGTTTTTATTAAGCATGTAAAAAATGGGGAAGATCTAGTAACTAGTAAATAATAATAAAATATACAACTACAGTTTAATTTTGCCCTCGTCAATAGATTTCAGATCATCCATGGTAAAGGGTACATAGGTATCACCACGGAGCCAGTACATGGGATGTTCCTTTGGGACCTTTTCCAAGTCAATACCTTGATTTCTATATTCTACTTTTTGTACCTTGAAGGTACCAGTGAGTTCCATGGCGGGCACAATACGGATAAAGACCGGGATGGCGTACTTTGGCAGTTTGCGAGACAAGTAGCTGTACAAGTCCTTAAAATCAAGCTCCTTTCCTGGTTGAAGCGTAACGGCAGACACACCCACCCGACCATCATGATGCGGCACCAAAGCCCCATAGACATTTGCTTCCATGATCCCAGGATAAAGCCCCACAGCCTGAGCCACTTCGGTGGTAGCGACATTTTCAGATTTCCAACGGAAAGTATCACCGACCCGATCACCAAAGTAAAAGAAGCCATCCGAATCCAATTTCAACAGATCACCACTGCGAAAGTAAGCATCGTCCTTTTCAAACGCATTCTTGAGAATCTTTTTATTCGTCGCCTCCTTGTTCTTGTAATAACCATCGAATTGAAGAGCATTGTCGGGATCCATACGCACCACCAATTCGCCTTGTTCACCAAATCGACATTCCACACAGTGTCCATTTTTTTGTCGGATAGGTTCTTCGGTGATAGGGTCGATCTTGATCAATTTGAGTTCGCGTCGGAAGGCACGGAAGAGGTATCCACGATGACCAACTGCGCCAGCACCGAAATGACCCGTGTTGACGTTGAAGAGACTGGTAGGCGCTTCGGTTGCCGCATAGAATTCACAGATGTGAGGAATGCAAAATCGGTCACGGAATCGATTCCATACGTCAGGTCGCATACCGTTTCCATATACTAGGCGGACTTTGTGGTTGCGTTCTTCAGGGTGTGTTGGTTGACTGAGCAAGTAGCGGCAAAATTCCCCAATATACTAAAATATATATATATATATTTATTAAGCATCATGTCCATCCAAGTGATCCCTCCTTTACTTACCGTGAAGATAGTGACCTTGTAATCAACACAATCATTCCAGAATCGACGTGCAGAGAATTTGCGACCGAGGACAATGGCACCACCCGATTGTAATGTCACGGAGCATGACACAATCACTACCAATAGAGAATGTTCATTATTAGACCACTAGATTAGTTTGTTTGTTATTATAAATAAACTTACGTCCAGAGCTATGGTACAGAGGCAAGACACAGTAGACACGATCATCTTTAGTGACGCCAGTGACACCAGAATACATAAGCATTGCAACTATAAAGAGATACAATAAGCATTACATCCTTCAAGAGAGGAAATGCATATATATTTGACTTACAGTTAACCCGAGAATGTTGACTAATAGCAGCTTTTGGCATCCCAGTAGTACCACTAAATAATACCCCCCCATACATACCCCCGGAAAAAAAACTAGTAAGTACACCACATGTAAACTATTACCCCCCCTTCTTTTTTTTTTTTTTTACCTTACCTTGTATAAATCAAGAATGCTGCATCAGAGTTTCCAACACCTTTGAGATATTTTTCATCAGTGTCACGGTCAGAATAAGCTTGAAGAATCTTGGGAGTGAGGGCAGGGCACAAGGCTACACTGATTTCAGTGGTTTCGGTTGCTTCACCATAAGCATAGAATTGTACATTGTTAGTACGGTCAGTGATAGTCGCTACTTGTTGTTCATACACAGGGTCAAAGAGGAAGATCTTGGCTTCGGCAATATTGATACAGTGGAGAAGAGCATCGTCCGCCAGATTATTGTTGATCAAGGAAGGTACAGCACCGATCTTGCTAATTGCCAATAAAGAGATGAAGAAGGTAGGATGATTTTGGTGCATCATACAAACGATATCTAATTGATAAGAATAAGTGAGTACAACCCTGAGATGGTTCAAGTTTCTTTTCTTTTCATTACCTTTGGGTTTAACATTTTGAGCCAGGAGCCAGTGAGCCTAATGGTAAAAAAAAAAAATGCCCATCAGTACTTTGTATTTTCAAGAAACCCCATCCCAGTTGTGTTGGATTAAAATAGTATGCATTACCAATCTGTTTGAGGCTTTGACGGAAGAATGAAGAAGAGGTTTGTCAGTCGAATTAATTCCAATAAGGGAAAAAAATGCCCGTGCCATTCCGTCTCCCGCTATTTTTTCAAATCCCGCCCACCTTACCTTTTTCCAACTGTCGAAAAGTATAGGATTTGCCTTCAAAATAGACATACACTCGATTAGGATCAGCCTTGGCTCTTTCTCTGAACCGATAATAATAATGGAGTTTATCTTGATAAGTCCAAAGCTTATGACTAGATAGAAGAATTAAAAGGTGAGTCGAATTTTAAGGGAGTGAATGGTTGCTTACTAGACCATAGCAGCGGCTCCTGCCTTGATTTGATGGAAATCTCGACCAAGCAAAAGGCGAGAATCCACATACATGCTGCCAATAAAACTACCAACACCAGCAGCAGCTATAGGTAATAATGAATCTATAAAAAAGGTGAAAGGTATGAGTGACAATACAGTTGGGGCACATATAGTCTATTACTTGTAACCATTTTTTAATCGTTGAGAAATGATAAAGTGAAAGAGAAGAGAATGGGAAAATGAAAAAATACTCAACCCCTTTTTGCTTTCAAATTTTTCAAACCCCGATCATAAAAAATGGGGTTCAGCATCGTACCTTCACATGGCTCAATTATCACTTTCAAATTGAATGCTCCACTACCAATAGCCTATTTTGTATCAATTCGTTTTATCAATCATTGCTAAAGAAAGTGAAAAAGATGAGATAGTGCAAACTTGTCTTGATATGTCATTTTTGGATCCTCTCCTTCCATCCTTCCCCTTCCCTATAATAAATGGATCTAAGATTTCATGGGATCTTTTCTCGCCAACCCAAAAGGAAAACCCATAAAGAAGTTGGCAGAGCTGACAACCTTGAGATCTAAAAACCATTCAACACTCATATATGTTTCCACACTCCGAAAATGAAGTATGTAATTAGTGCAAGTTGACGATCGGTTGCATGAATGATTAAAATCGGCGTTTGAATTTTTCTTGAAAGTAGCACTGATAATAAGACCAACAAGTAATAACATCCTACAATGTGAACAAACACGAAACAATACATCCTTGAATGACATTTGTCCCTGTTTAATCATTTTTTATTTATTTAGAATGATAAACATATAACACTACAAGTGTAATACTAAACTATAAGATGTACAAAGTAAACAATAAAATAGAGGATTAGCCAGTAAACAGTTTGAGTAAGAGATAGGCACAGGAGCCTAAAAACCGAAAAGCAGCCAAGACGACCACCATCCACAAGATTGCCGTCATGTAGTAGTTTGTTTTTTGATCAAAAGAGCCAAGATACCCTGCATTATCAGCCGAGCAGATCAGAGCTACCAAGACCAAGTTCGTAATCAACCAGCAGATCACCAGTTTTGTCCGAAATGCACGATAATAGTCTTCTTGTTTCGTCTTTGGGTCCCGTCGTGCACGTTCCTCCTTGGTCCGTCGTTTCAGATTATGGCAGGCTTCCACATAGAGTTCACCCACATCTTTTTGTTCAGGTACCGCCACTTCGGCCGTCGCTTGCTTGACTTCGACCACACCCAGGTCTATAGCCACCGCATCAATATCCTTTGTTCCCCAACTAGATAAGAAAAAAAAAAAAAAAAAAAAGAGTCATCAATATCCGCCCATTTCCAATTTTCCACTTACCTAACATCATGCGTGTTACAAAATGCAAAGCTGTTTAGTATATTGATGTAGCTTGGTGTCATGAATATGTATTGGACAAAACTGGTCAGCATGTGCCATGGGTCAAAGAAGATAAGACTTGATACAAGATAGATAGCGTAAGTCGCCGCTACAGAGAGTAAAATGTCTCTAAACGCACCATTTGAGAGTAATGGCATGTCAGAGTTGTCCGTGGCTGCTCGAACACCTTGGTACGCAATCCACACCGAGGCAAACATCACATAACCCATAAGTATCGCAAAAAAGATTATAATGGCAGTGTATGCACCTTTGGATCTGATTCGTCGCACACCCATTCACAGAAGAAGAAGAAAAGTGGTTAGTACAAAGTGGAGTAAACACAAAGTGATTGTTCTTACCCCTGAGGTCGGTTGCCCAATGAGAGTAAAAACAAGGTCACCAAGAGAATTCCATAGACGTAGACCAAGATGATATGAATAATATAGGCCGCTTTTTGAGAGAAGGGAGGATATTCCATTATTGACAAGGATCGAGTCAGGATATAGAAACTGAGGAAGAAGTTTCCCTATATTAAAAAAAAAAAAAGTGTCCTACAATTAGCCCATTGTTCCCAGTCATACCGTTTTATATATTACCAGTGCAAACCAAGAGAATAACCATTGAATAGATAAATAAATCAATTCAATCAAAAGTAAGAATTTGCGTCCAGTCGAGTGATCAGTTTTAAAGATCTTTCCCCAATGGAAAAGCGCATAAACACCAGCAAAGAAGGAACCTAGAGTAAGAGAAACAAAGATCGATTAGTAAAATATAGAGCATGTGCGTATATAAGAAATTACCGTTAAGCCATCTGCGCCTTTGTGATAAAAACTCTGGGACCTACAATTATCATATATATATATATATATAAAGTTAAAGATAAATATACTCTTTTTACCCCCTCTTTTTTTTTTGTTCTTACCGAGCTTGGCACATCTGTTTCACCATAGGCACCAGAGACATAATGAAGGACCCAATTTGCACGCTTCTTTGCCACTAATTCATAGCATAGGATCCGATCTTCGGCCAAGTACATGTTCGCCTCGAAGATTCCTGCATCTTCACCATGTAAAACTTCACCCATAAAGTACTTTTGTAGTGGACCTTGATTGTTGTGATCATTAAGCAAGGCAATGTAGCGGTAGGCAGAGAAGGCACCAGGTAATACTTGAATGTACCCCAAAGTACTTTCCAAAGGTTTGTCTAATATATTTGAGATCTAAATCACATCCACAAAAAAAAAGTAGGAATCAGTAAAAACAGCAAAAAAACATGAGAAGGAGGATACTTACTTTGTATTCAAAGTTTTGGCTAGCGACAAGAGGATTGAGAAGATGGACACCAGCTGGACCAGTCATGGCTCGAATTTCACCACAAGCCCCACCCACATTAGAATGAAGGTCAAAAGTTTTCCAGAGTCGATAGATTGATTGAGGTCCAGGTCTAGTGCCTACATCGAATAGCATACATATGTTGGGTCGAATGATCGGACACAAAGCTTGGAAAAACCATCGATGAGAGTTGATTTTCCGTTGGTTCTTTTCCTTTATGCATAGAATGACTTGGGTAGGGACAATTTTATTCTCCGCATTTTTGAATTTGAGATCAGGATCCAAAGAGAGTTGAGTGGTGTACTATTAAAAAGAAAAAAAAGGATTAGTAACGATTAAACTTGACAGATAAACAACTTACTTCGTATAAATGAGCTTGTACTGGTTTATAGTCTACAATGTTCTTGGCCACACCTTCTTGATAAATGCCAAGAGCTGAGAGCATATCAAACACCCGAGGATGCATTTTTTCACGGCCATCTGATATGATACACACCACCACCTTTTCCCAGCTACCTGACCCCTATTATAAAAAAATGATTAATCAAAATACAATGCTTTAATCATGTTATCCAACTTACCCAAGTTTTCGATTTGTTTCGTTGGCAAAGATGAGATATGTTCTTCATTATACCATGTAATGTCCGGGATAGTAGTACTTCATCTTCCTATGGATAGATAGATAGATGATGAGTATTCATCAATGATATTACTTTATACTTACATTGTACATTGTGATGCAAACAAACAGTTCTGTCTGGCGACCCATTAAGGCTTGACGTAAAGTATATTTCGCAAAATCAGATGGATCATTGGTCACCGCCGTATATCGCATATGAGTGAATTCCTTTCCCGTTCGAAGAGGTACACTGGCCAAGTATTGTTCAGCCACAGGACAATCCAACACAAGGTTACCTTCCGTCAATTTGATCCGTCTGGTGGTATTGTAACGTCGTCGTTGACGTCGGGGTGCCAAATGTGGTGTAGGTGATACTCGTACTGGCATCATGATCATATCCGGTTCCAAACGCGGTAGCTGTTCATGGTGTTGATAAAATATGTAAGGTTGCTGCTGATACCGATACTGTGTTGGGTCTCCATTGTTATTATGATAGTTGTTTGTTGAAAAGAAATGGTAACCTGCTGGGGAATCGTGATTGTTGGAGGGTGCTGTTGGTCGTATGATATGCAGCGGTGATTCAATACGAGCTGGTGGATGGTCTTGTTGTTCCTGTTGTTGATCGCCGCCAGGTTGGGGCATTTGTATTGAGAAAGATGCTGATGAGTGTTGGTGATCGCCAGGTTGTGGCATATGAAGTGGTGGTGGTGGCGGAGGACTAAATATACTTGACTGCATATTCATCAACCTTTTACTTTTTTTTCTTAATGATGAAGAAAAGGAAGAAAGAAAGGCAAGAAGGCCACAGGTCGTCGACACTAAAATAAGAATGAGACATCGTCAGTTCAAAAAACATTCACCCGAAATGGTTATCACGTGTGGGTTTCGTAACACTTGCATTTTGAATCAAAAGAGACAAGTAGAAGACCACTGTTATATAATTACCTGATGAGCCTCGTTTAATACTTGAGCCATATCCACAAGTCCCAAAGGTAAAAGTGCCACCAGTACAGTACAATGAGGTTTTAATCTAATGACAGAGATGGTGAATGTAGATTAAAAAAAGTGTGTGGGCAAGACAAAAAAAAAAAAAAAAAAAGTGGAAGAAGAGCGACAGAATGATTTTTTCTAAAATGCGCGAATCCATGGTTTTTATTTGTAAAAAGATTTCAACGTAGCTATAGTAACAGACATCGAGATACAGAATACAGGTGTGCCAGTTTAATGCTTCTTGGACTAGATGGTAATAATAAAAAAAGTTAGTAACATGATCCATTTAACCTTCCCCTCCCTCTTTTCAACCACTTACCTTGATCTTCTTGACGTAGAATTCAAGTTCCTTGCCTTCAAGGATATAACCATCACAGCGACCAGATTGACCAGGACGAGAAGCGATGATAGCATAGAGACGACCAGCAGCGAATTGATCATCCAAGAGAGGATCGACAGCAGCAGTAGCTTGACGAGCAGCAATCTTCTTTTGGACAGCGTTGGATTTCTTGTCAGCAGCATGTTCAACTTCTTCGGTCTTGGCAGCGGCAGCCTTCTTCTTGCCCAAGACTTGAGCATAGTGAGATTCGTACCATTGACGGAAAGGAGTAGCATCGATTTGAATGACAGCACCCTTGACCAAAGTGTTAGTACGGACCAATTCGTTGTTGGAAGCATTGTAGACCACAGTCAAGACACGGGTCTTGCGAGAGACACCTTCGGAACCCCAGGAGAAGTTACCGGCTTCGAGACGGAGAGCACGATGCTTGTAGTTACCACCACGGACACGGACTAAATGGATACGCTTGGCTCCCAACTTGGTGTTGGCAGATTGACGACCCAATTCGAACCTATTATATAAAAAGTCATTAGTCAATGCTTAGTTGCATCTTTCTTTTTTTTTTTTTTCCCCATGCTTACTTTCTCTTCTTTCTGTATTGAGAACGTCTGGCACCGGTAGCGCTGCGCTTATGGCGAGAATCACGGCTGATACCTAATAAATGGTGAGGATAAAAAAGAATAGATAAGATGAGTATACATGGATGGATTGATGGGTTAATGGATGGATGGATGGATGTCTTTTATACTGTAAGGTGTGGATACGTACCCATATTAAGATGAAAAGAAAGATTCAAAAAAACCTGCGAAGTGAAAATTCACTTTTACACCTGGCCGAGCAACAAAAATCAGCGGGAATTAAATATTAACCAATCAAATGTCGGAAAAGGTTATTCAGTCTTTCTTTGCGATAAACATTAACTAGAGATATCATTATATAATAAAAACTTGGAATATTTAAAGCACACTAAAGATTAAGAGTCTCAGCTGATATACTGAGCATATCTATTCTGTTATTACGCTTATGAAATGAACTATTCTTTCTGAATCTGCATTTGGCTTATTTTCTTTTTGAGGCGGCGGCGAATGAAATATACCCAATCAGATTCTCGACTACTGGGTTCAGGTACCTGGCGGATTTAAAATGTTAGATCTTTTTTTGTAAAAGACCTTTTTTTTTTTTCTCTCTCTCTCTCTCTCTTTCTTTCTTTCTTTTCTCTAATCCTTCTTACTTCTTGTACATACTCCATTATACTATCACATACTTCTTTATATACGTGTACCTATCTCATCCCACTTTCGATTTACCATTAAACTAGGCAACAATTCTTTACAACGATGGTGACCAGAGATATAAAAAGCGACAGTATCGACAATAAGACTGGTGATAACGATAGCGGGACAAATACTGGGTTGATAGCTGGTTTGACAACGGGTTTACTTGTGGCAGCTATAATAGCCCTGACTGCTGGTTTATTAATCTATCGAAAAAGGAAAAGGGCGCAAATGGGTGTGGAAAAAAAACCAACTGCAGTAGAAACTCTTCCGGCGACGTCTTCCGACATGATTTTGACAGATCCATCATCAACTACTTCACCACCACTCTCAAGCGTCATGATATCTCCTCCTATGGCCAGTCATCAATATCCTCATACTGATGAAGAGGTATTAATTAGAGGAAAAAAAAAAAAAGGACAATGAATGAAAATAGGAGTAAAAAACAAAAAACAAAAACAAAACATTCAACTCACTAATGACATTTCAATTTAGGCTCGGTATATTGGCTCTCCACTTTTTATTCCATCCTTGTCGGGTCTGAACCAAGCTAACGATACGACCAGGACAATCCAACGATCATTGACTCTATCCTCCAAACCATCACCAAGCATTACCATCAACTCGACTCCTATCAATCGATCATCATCAGTCAAAGTGACCAAATATGATCATTACCCACCACCACTTGATGATGATGATCTAGACCATGTCCAAATTCGACGTGCCATTTCTGTGAAACGACGAAATGCGGCCATGGCACAACGTGGTCTAGTCACTCGATCCACTTCCCTTCGCTCTCACGCCACCCACAGCCGTTTGATCGAGGATGGATCGATATTACCTATCAATAATGAAGAGGACGACGACGATGATGATAGTGATGATGCGGAAACAACTACTGCTGGCAGTGGGGCTATTCAGGTGGTATGCGCCAAACCGACGATTGCCAGGATACGATCTATCTCTCGAAAGGATCGAAAACAACCACCAGCAACAACACAAAAGACGATGGCTCAAGTGGATGATCATCAAGAACAAAACGGAAGAATGTCAATGCGTAGTATGCCGGACAGCACGCATTCATCTACTTTGGCCGATGGTGAAATTACTGTTTATTGGCAACCCCCATCCAATTAGTAGTTATAGAATACATTTGCCTCCCCCCCTTTTTTTTTTTTTTTATTCTTGTATGTCAAAATAATAAAACTCCGCTTTTGATCTCTCTTTATTTTTTAAACCCCAACGGCGTGACTTGATGGAATGGATACCTCTCTCTTCCCTCTTTTCCTCATTCCCAAATATACTCATTCTCTCACTCTCTCTCACACATGTCTACAGAAAAAAGAAAAGATACCTCTTTTCCCAATGGGGCTTTAATAAAACGGGCACGTGGTGAAGATACAGATGACTCTTCTGCATTGATTACTTTATCATCAGAAAGATCTGGAACAAGTAATGCCATTGTTGGAACGGTAACTACTCTCTCGATTAAACCCATTCGTCACTTTACTAATAATCTTTACTGTATATTGTAGATAAAACGTACTTCAGGCCTACAAGCACCTGTCATGCAACTTACTGGACACGAAGTAAGGAAGAAAATGAAAACTCGACAAGCCATTCTTGATCTGTATTAATCCTCCAACCTTCTTTTTATGCATATGTTTTTATGATAGGGTGAAGTCTACAGCACCAAGTTTGATCCTTCTGGGCAGCACATTGCTTCTGCATCATACGATAGAAGAATTCGTAAGTTATACTCTCTTATAACCAAAAAGTCCTTGATATCTTACTCTTACCTTATGGAAACTTGATAGTACTTTGGAACACGTATGGCGATTGTGAAAACTATGGGGTATTGAAAGGACACACGAATGCCGTTATGGAAGTACATTGGTCTCGAGACGCAAGGTAAGTCTCTCATCAACAACTTTTTTTTTAAATATACACCAATGGACTCACTCCTTATATATATATATAGTCAAATTTATAGTTGCTCTGCAGATAAAACGGTGTGTATATGGGATGCCAACAACGGTGAACGTCTTCGAAGGTGGAAGGGACACAACGGTGTAGTCAACAGCTGTCAAGTGGCTCGTCGGGGACCTGAAATGATTGTGTCTGGTAGTGACGATGGATGTGTTAAACTATGGGATCATCGTGAAAAATACGCAACACAAACATTGGAAAACAAGTACCAAGTGACAGCTGTCTGTTATAGTGATGCAGGTGATATGGTTTATTCTGGTGGTATTGACAATGAAATCAAGGTAAGAGGAAAAAAAAAATAACAATCAAACATTCCTTTTGTTAACTTGTTTTTCTTTATATTTAGGTCTGGGATCTTCGCAAAAAAGAAGTTCTTTATACTCTTGCTGGTCATTTGGATACAATCACTGGTCTTTCTTTGAGCCCTGATGGCGATCATCTTCTCTCCAACTCGATGGACAATACAGGTAAATAAAAAGACCATGTTATGATAAGTGTTGGATCATGACTAAATGGTATTGTTTTATTATCTAGTACAAATGTGGGATGTCAAACCATTTGCAGCCGGTGATCGATGTGTCAAGGTATTCGAAGGTGCCCCTCATGGATTTGAAAAGAATTTGATTCGACCTACTTGGTCTACGGATGGTACTCAAGTGGCATGTGGTTCGGCTGATCGATCAGTGGTGATCTGGGAAGTCTCAACAGCCAAGATTTTATACAAGTTACCTGGACATAAGGGTTGTGTTAATGATGTTGATTGGCATCCAAAGGAACCCATTGTGATGACTGGCTCTACTGACAAGAGTATATTCCTGGGTGAAGTCAAAGCCACGGGCTACTGATGGTGGTATATATCTAGTTTTAGTAGCATTGATAATCTTTTTTTTTTTTTATGTTTAATAAAGTCAATAAAACTATATCATTCTGTCTTTTTAAAATATATTGTCTGTGCAGTCCATTTACGTTACTTATTGCAAATGTATGATATGTCATGATCTTCGTGGAATTGGAATCCGATACCGGCTGTCAAACTCCCGAAATATTAAAGTCCCGTCATTTTTTTTTCATTTAAGCCTGGGATGGTGGCTGGCTTTTCTCCTTTTCTCTTTTTCTTTTTTTCACACTCACGTACCCTCTTACACATTTACACAACATGCGCCTCTTTCACTTGTTAGGCAGCAAGACGCCACCCTTCACAAACAATGCTCAACGATTGATGACGACCACGACTCGATACACAAAACCAGCCATTCGAACGATTCCAAGAGCACCATTGACAAAAGGGGACGACAAAAAAGGAACACGTCAAAAGGAATTATTCAGCACATCGACCAAAGATCAAGCTGTAGCATCAAAAGGAACTGTTTACAACAATCGAAACAACTCTTCTTCTTCAACACCCAAGGAAACTGCACCTGCCACTGCAATGTCTGATCAAGCTATACAATCAACCAATTCGACCGATTACTTTCCAGCCATTGAACAATTCGATACACCTAGTCCAGACGATCTTTTGGTAAACTCGGCTGATGATTCACATAACTGGTCCACCTCTTTTTATGGTCTCTCTACTGAACCTTTCCCTTCCCAGGTGGCGGATGTACTTCAACAAGAATTGAACCCTGACGATGTGGAAATCAAACCAGGTAACATTCAAACACACTCACTGACTACCCCCCCCCTGACAGTACTGACCTTTTTGCTCTGTGATATAGATGGACTGCTCTATTTACCTGAAATCAAATACAGACGTATCTTGAATAAGGCGTTTGGACCTGGCGGCTGGGGATTGGCGCCTCGTGGTGATCATTCCATATCCAACAAGAATATCTCCCGAGAATATGCTTTGATCTGTCATGGTCGGTTTATCTCCCAAGCTCGTGGTGAACAAGACTTTTTCGATACGGCGGGACTTCCTACTGCTTCCGAAGGTTGTAAAAGTAATGCTTTGATGCGATGTTGCAAAGATCTTGGTATTGCTTCCGAATTATGGTAAGAGAAGAATATGAACACATACTCAGTCGTCTAATCTTATTGTTGTTGTAGGGATCCTGTCTTTATTAGGAAATTCAAAAAGAAGTATTGTACTGAAGTCTGGGCTGAACATGTTACTACCAAACGTAAAAAGAAACTTTGGAGAAAGAAGGATGATATTTTGGGTAAGTTGGTGGTAATACTGGGAATAATGGAACAGGTAGACTAATGGCTTGTTTTGTTTTGCATTTTAGAATACCCATACAAGGAAAACTAAATCTCTTGGCCTTTCTCTCTATCGGTCTACTTTATACATAGGATAGTTATAGTCATACACATGTCATTTTAAATAAAGTGGGTCATTGACCGTATCTGTCATAAATAGTTTTACAAATAGGTCGATATACATTTACATTTACATTTTATTAATTAATATGAATCAAAATAGGTTTTTATTATATAAAAAGTAAATCAAAGGGGTCATCCACATACACATACATCAACTATCACTATACTATCACTAAAAATAAGATCTGCCCTATAGTATTTTAATAACATGATTAAAATTTGTTGCTTGGACTAGGTGCTGGACGATAGTTTTGTTGTGGCGTTTGAGGTGGAGGAGGTTGTTGGCCATTGGGATAGTAATAAGGTTGTTGTTGTTGCTGAAGTTGAGGTTGTGGTTGTTGTGGGACCTGTTGTTGTTGAGGTACTTGTTGTTGTTGAGGTACCTGTTGTTGTTGAGGTACCTGTTGTTGCTGCTGCTGCTGAGGAATCTGCTGTTGAGGCGCAGATGATTGCACAGGAGCTTGGTTTTGAGGGGCTCCAGGCTGAGGCTGTTGTGGGAACTGTTGAGGAAGACCTTGAGGTTGTTGCTGTTGTTGTTGAACTGGCATGCCTGGAACTTGACCTTGAGGTGGTGTAGACTGCATTTGTTGCTGTTGTTGTTGTTGTTGTTGAGGAGGAGGAGGAGGACGTTGCATTCCTTGTTGAAGTGGTAATTGATGTTGAGAAAGAGGAGTACCAGGCACAGGATAGCCATTTTGTGGCGATGGACGTTGCTGAGATTGTTGTTGCATAGGCGGAGGCGGAGGACGAGCATTCATGTAGCCTGGGCCAGCAAGTTTGTTGATGTTATTAGGTTGATAGCCAGAGTGAGGTGTTCCTGGAGCAGAAGGTGATACTTGAGGAGGACCATAAGAAGGATAGTTCAAAGGAGAAGGTCGTTGAGCATATTGGACAGGTTGATGCATTGGTTGAAGTGCTGGTGATTTCATTGGAATTTGCTTGGGTGTTCCAGGTGGAAGATAAATGGCATTCTTAATTGTAGGTGTTTGTTTGTTACTATTGTTACTATTGTTGTTGTTTTCCCCCGTAGCCAAACCTTCAGAAGTCAAATTGGGTCGAGACACATTGGATTCTTCTAAAAAAACAGCTAAGTACACCCAGTCGTTATAAAACAAATGAATAGGTACGGTTCAGGTAAACCATCATCCAATACACATGTCATTTTTCCATATGATTATCCCCCTTCCTTACCTAGTTCAGCAGTAGAGAGAGGCTTGTATTTCGGATCAACTGTAGAAGGGATGAAGAAAGAGTTAATACATGACAAGAGTAGTGAAGACAGGTAGATTTTTACCTGGTTGCTGTTGAGGAAGATCGTTCTTCTTTTCAGGAACAAACCGAAGGATGGCATCCAAAGAGTCGCGAAGAGTGACAAGTTGTGATTTCAATTCGTCAGGAATACTCCCAGGCACCACATTATCCAAAGCCTGAGTCGCCTACAATCCATTCACGTATATATATATAAATAAAGTATGAGAGAATGCTTTTATGTTTCTACCCAAGTGACATATACATACATTATCAATAACTGTCACCTTCAAAAGACTACTTTGCGATACGGCATGAGTGATATCGTTATCATCTAATAATGAGAAAAGAAAAAGTGAGTGAGAGCTACCTTTTTTTTTTTTTTTTTTCCAAAGTGACTTACCAAGAAGGCTAATTAAATCGTTTTCTGTTGATTATAAAACAGTAAAAAAGTGAGAAACATGTTTTAGTGATGAGCAGTAAAGGCTTGTCAGTTCTTACCATTATCAGTGTACTTGAGAGTGATATCTTCAGAGCTTGGTAATTTGAAGATGCGGGTCATCATGAGACACAATCTAAAGAATAGTAAAGATGTTGGTGCACTTATAAATAAAGCAATCACCTATGAGTTTATACTTACTCGTCATAAGTGGGTGCTTGATTGATAGTGAGACGACGAATGTCTTTTCCATAACGGCCTACAGGTTAAATTGGTTGGGTAAGTACTAGAGCATTCATCAGGATAAATGTGACTACTTACACTTGATTACAATATCACCTGTAACCAGTTTCCGCATATTGCTATAGTCAGGTTGTGACATTATTAATTAACAAGATGTGAAAGAGGGAAGGAAAAACAAAAAAAAAAACAAGAGGTACTTGGCAAAGTGAGGAGTTGGAAAAATAAGAAGGATGCCCACAAGCAATCAGCCAATGAGAGGCGAGCACAATACATTTACAAATCCCGCTTTTCCCAGCCAAGTAGCTTGAAAAAACTAAATATAATACAAACAAAAAAAAAATGTTCTGCATGGTCGAGAGTTCCAAGTTTACTGGATCCATCATAAATTACCACCCAGTTGTAAGATTCAGTAGTGAGAAAAAGAAGTAAGCATAAATGCGTCCTTTCCATTGGAAAATCATGCTACTTTGACCCGGCCTCACTCAATGAGTATCAGGACGTATAGTATAATAAATGGTATTGAAGACCGTAAAAAAAGAAAGCGGGCTTTTAACCTCAGGAATTAAAAACAACATTTGATCGAAACTTTCCAAGCTAATTCAATCGTACGTGTGCTGTAAAAGAAAACTTAAAACCGTCGATGTTCAATCTAAAAGGTAAAAACTAGAAAAAAGAGACATTTGACCAATTTTTTCATAGTTTCAACCCCGCCATTCATGCCGGATGTATTTTTCAAATTCCGCTCTTCCTTCATTTTTTTCGCCCCGAGTGAGTACCACTTTAATTCCTAGGTGAGTTTATATTATTTATGGAACTGAAACGGTGTGCAGGTTCCATGTTAAAAGACCCACACCGAAAGAATGGTCATGTATCCTACATAGTTGAGAATTTGACTAGGGGGTACTGCTAGTACAGAAGAAGGTGCTGATCTTACTTTTTTTTTTTTTTTTTTTTTTTTTTTTTTTTTTTTTTGCAGGAAACAGGATCAAATCTTGTAGGGACCATAAAACAAATAGTTTCTGATATCGACTAACAAAGTAATTAACCTACACATAAACATTTACAAGTATATACGATAGATTTATTGGGTATAACAAATTTTATTTTGATGGGATATATCAAAAGGGGAATCATTGATAAAGTTGGGGATGAGAGAATAGTAAGCTAATCTATACAATGTGAGGGTGTGGGAAGATGTAATCTACTATGTTGATGATCCATCAGGATAAAGATGAGTGTCAATACCATATCCAAAGTCCATGATAAGTATTTTCTGATCTTGACTTGTACTATACAATCAAATAACAAAGACATGTTAGTATGATGGTTATCCTGCTTTTGTTGTTGTTGTTTACCTGATTATTTTAGTATCATCAAACATGACATCAAACACCCAACTAGAGTGACACTTTGGATAATTGACCAGACAAGCACCAGTGAGTCGATCCCATACCCTGATACTTTCATCGTAACTTCCAGAGACAATTTTGTGATGGTCAAAATCCAAGGCGCGGACCAGTCCCGAGTGACCTTCGAGTGTCATTGTGCAGACCCCCGAGTGAGCATCCCAAATCCTGATGGTATTATCGTTACTACCAGAGATGATCACCGAGCCATCGAATCGAATACAAGCCAAGCCACGAGAATGACCGACAAAATCACGAATACATTGCCCCGTTTTCATATCCCACAAACGAATCGTCGAGTCACCACTGGCTGAGACGAGTTGATGATCCTTGAATTGCATGGCATTCACCGGTCCACGATGACCACGGAGGGTGCGGAGATGTTGCCCGGTGGTGATATCCCATAGTCGAATGGTGGTATCCTTGGAGCAACTGGCAACGTATTCATGATCAAAGCTAACATCCAGTACTCCCGAGTTATGTCCCGTCAATCGCCAGATTACTTGGAAGGTATGCATTGACCACACCAGGACGGAATGATCAGAGGAGCCAGAGACTAACCAGTCGTCGTTGTATTGTAAGCAGAGCACACTAGCATGATGACCCACCAATGTTCGTATACATTTTCCTTTTTTGCCACCGGATTCCATCGTCCAGAATTTAATCGTTTGGTCTCTACTGCCGGTTACAATCTTGGTTTTGTCAAATTGGACACAATAGATACTGTCACTATGTCCATGGATGCATTGTGTATCATGTTTGCCGTGTCGCCATCGGTGTTCCAATAGTGTTGTGGATTGGTAGAGTCGTTTAAAGTCATCGTTGTGCTGCGCTCGTGATCCATATCTTTCTTCATATATCGCTTTCCATAGTTGAGTATCGTTGCACAAGAGATACCAGTATCTTGACACATAACTTGCCACCACCAAGGTATCCGGATCACATTGGACAAGTATTAAACGAGCTAGTTCTATTGGTAAGTCTGTCAAAAAGTCTTTTGTATGTATAAATAAAAAGGAGTGATGATATTAAGGAGAGTAGGGGGAAAAAATAAATAAGTAAGTATTATAATATGACGCACTACTTTTATAACATAGTTTCTTACCTATTGTAGTCCGGGTTGAGCCAAGAGACGATGTAGAAGCCAAAAGGTGTAGACAAGATGTTTGTTGATCACAAGATAGTAAGGTGGTACTTGAGAGTGGTGATAAGACTTTGTTGTTGGGTGTTTGGTGGAAGCCTTCATCAATACGAGGAATGGTGTAATACATGGTTGTTGGTGAGGATGGTTTTAATCGATCGCGCCAACTACTTCTTTTAAAGTAGCGAAGTAGAGAAGTATGTCTAAGAAAGGAATTATCTTTTGATGGTGGCATTAAAAAGAAGAAGTAAGGGAAAGAGAGAGTAAATTCAAAAGCGCCTCCCCCCTTTATCAAAAAAGTGGGGCAGAAATGAAAAAGGGGGGGAGTCGGGATTTTAAAAAAGTAAAACTCTCGACCCTATTCTTATTCTACTTTATTGAAGATATCATATATAAGAGGGAGAGAGTGAGACAAAGACAGTAGTTACATTATACAAGTATTGATATGTGCCTGACTTTAGGCATTCCTTTTTTTTTTTTTTTTTTTTTATTAATATTGTTTAGCAGTTAAAACGAGGAGAGGGGAGAGAGATAATGTATATGCAACCAAGAGTATGAATAAAAAGACTAAAGGATACTATAACTATAAGGGTGTTCCACTAGACTATACATAAAGGAGAAGGGAAGGAGGTGCAATGGGGTAGATAAAAATAAGCATAAGAGAGGATGTTAGGTATCATGCATTTTTTGTTGCTGCCATTGGTCCAAATCAATCAGAGTCACTGGAACCATCCGTGTCCGATTCCGAAGATGACGAATCACTTCCACTTGATGAATCATTAGCTATATATATAAACATATTAATGAGTTAATAGTTTCATTTATTTGATGTAGTCTACTTTACCTTCAAAGCGTCGAAGTTTTTGTTCCAGATCCTTTATCTTTCGATTCGAATCAGCTTCAGAGAATCGTTTGCGTGACCTTTGAGCCCAGGATTGTGGCTGCGAAGAAGTAGTTGATAGTCGGCGCCCAGTGATGAATTCATGTAGTTCGTGCAACGTTTTTCGATCCAAGACATCAATATCCAATACAATTTCATCTTGTCCCTGTTATATATATATATAAAGTTAATTTCATCCCTTTTATTCCCCATCAAGAACTTACCCCATCCAAATTTGGCATTGATGATTGGATGATATGGACCACAGTGCTGAGTTTATCACCTGTCAAGTTGTTGATGCGATCGCTGAGGTAAGATTTCTGTTCAAAGGTGAATTCTGGTAATGAGGAAGGTGATGATTGTGTTCTTTTTGGTTTTGGTTTGGTTGCTGGAGCACGTTTTCGTTTTTCGCCTGCCATTTGCTTCTTTACTGGTTTACTGGTTGTTGTTGTTGTACTGGAGCGTCGACGGCGATGTTGTTTACTATCCTGTCCCTTTTTTGTGTCTGATTTCATGGATTGAATTTGTTGAGCAATGCTGGCGATATGTCGTTCGAGTTCTGCAATACGTTCATCGTTACTGTCATCGTCGTCATCGTCATCGTTTACATCTATTATATATACATATAAATAAAGTGATTAGGTATCCCATGTTGTTATTGTTGTTTATTACCTTCTTCAGATTCAGACTGATGAGTGACTGAGACCTTTCGACGTCTAGTTTTCTTTACTGATACTGAAGAACGACCTGGTGATGACAAGCCAGCAGATGGTGGTGGTGTGAGTGTTGCTGGAGCCGGTTTATGTTGCCACTTTTCGTTAAAGACCTTTTCCAGGTTACGTGCCATTTGATGTACTGGTAAAGTCGGTGGGTTGTAAATGTAGCAGTTGTTAAACATCAATCGTACATCCTTTTCGAATTCATCCGCTGTCGCATATTCGCCTTGACTCCATTTGCGTTCGATGGTGGAAAGATCCATAGGGTGTTTGACAATGGTCGGATAATCAGGAATGTTGAGAGCCACGTAGTCCACAGGTACGAGGAAAGGATAACTATACGCCTTGTATTTCCCTTTTTTCATTTCTTTAATCGCCTGTCCACAGAATTTGAGTTCAGCTGTGTTGATCTTGGGGTTGGGTTTCTTGGTCCATGTTTCCGGATAGTCTTTGGAGGGTGGTGGATGGATTTCTCGTCGTTGTCGATGGTCTTCAGAGATACGTCGATTGTTGGTGGTCACTGGTGATGATTCTTGCCGTCTTCGCTTTCCATCTATAGATCCAGGTGAATTGGTCAGAGATGGCGATAACTAGTATATAAAAGTTGATTAAGCCCAATACCATTCCCCTCCTTTTTTTCTCTCTTTCTTTCTTTCTTACTTACCTCTTCTTTTGAGGGTGGCATTTGTCGTAACCCTTTTTCAAAAGCAGATTCCACGTTTTGACATAACATTGAGATAGTAGCTTCAGGTCCATTAAACTTGTAACAATTGGTGAAGACAAGTCGTACGTTCGCAATAAAGTCGTCCACTGTACCATAGTTGTTGTTGATAAGCTTGTGTTCCACAGTGTTAAGATCCATTGGGTGAGATATAACAGTTGCATAATCAGGCACGTTTAAATGGTTGACAGGATGAAGAAATGGTGTTGCGTCCCGATGTTTCTTCAAATTGCGTATAATGGCTGTTGCATATCTTACTTGATCACGAGTCATTGTAGTAGTAATGCTAGTCGTTTTGTTGTCAATTGTTAGTAGTGGTGGTAGTGGATGTACAACCTAACCATCAATCAAACATCATCATCATCATAAATAAATAAATAGAATGTTAACAAGGCATTTGACTTTATTTACCACCCAAATACATTTACATACTTTATCTACCATTATGTGTTTGTTGTCCATGTCAAGTCCATCATCCATAGAGCCAATAGGTTCGGCTGCCGGTGACGGTAAAGCATCACTTGCATGACTCATTTCATCCCCTTTACTTTTTTTCATTGGTTCCATATCGTCCACCATTCGTTTCGGCCTACCAGGTATAAGTATAAAAAGATGTAAAGAGCTTTTAGTTATAAAACATATCCAGTACTATCTTTTCCTTTTTTGTTTGGTTTCACCCTTTCTTACCTAATAGTTGGAGAATGTTGAGTCAAGTGTGTCGTTGTAACTGTGTCGATAGTCATTTGTACTGCCATACCAATCGTTAAAGTCGTTTATTGTATTTACTATAAGAGAAAAAAAGAATGTAAGTTTAGCATCTTTTGTCATCTTATCCATGTACTGTTGTGAATCAGTGTTAGAGATCTATAAAGATCTTTCCCATCTGATGTTTCCGCAGTCCATTCTATTTTCCTTTGATCAATGATGGCACTGATCAAGTCCATGCCAAGAAAGTCCTTGTTATCTATATCCTGACTTACCTATACACACGTTAAGGTTGAGTAATGGGAAGAGTATTGTTGTTAAAGATAAAAAGGGAAACGGAGAAAAAAATTTATATAAAAGTGTGTATGGTGCAACAAGGGTCGAAGGGAGGGGAGAGACAAACTTTTTTTTTTTTTTTTGGTAAGGGGTTGAGGAAAAAAAAAAAAAAAAAAAAAAAAAAAGGAAAGAGAAGAAGCTGGAAAAAGTTGAAATGAGAGATAATTATAGCCAAAGAAAAAAAAACTCGTCCAATCAAGTATGATTATTTCAAATCCCGATTTACCAAGTGGTTCCAAAACACACTGCATGTCTTTCCACCCACATGGTTGTGGAACCAATCTTCTAGCATGTTATTTTTAGCCTTTATTTTGCAAGTTGTTCAATATATACAAGTTGTGTAAAGAACTATGGATGATGGAGAATGATGAAGGACATTGTTGTTTTCTTTAGTTTAAACCATGTCGCTTTGTGGAACGACCGGAGTTGTATTTCAGCCCTCTGTCCTCCCTACACCCAAAAAAAGAACAAAAACAACAATAAAAAAAATCACGCTAGCATGGAGTTGGCGCGTTTCGGTTATTTTCTTTTTACAACAAGAAGCTCTCTATGCAAACACCGCGCTTTTCCTTTTGACAGATCTATGCGTTTTGCCAAAGATGGCCTTCTTCAATCCACCACTAAGGGTTTTATCATCCACTTTAATACCATTTTCGGGTGGTCTTCTTTGGGAATGTTTCTCCGATGTCTGATGAGTCATGTTTTCTTTCCACACTTGTATCTGTATCAATTCTTGCCTCAAGTCTAATGCATTCTTCTAAATTGGATTGCATGGATAGTTTAAAAAAAAAAAAAAAGAAAGGGATGAATTTTAAATCCCGACTCGACTGACTGGCAAGGGGCTTACCTGTACAGATGTCCAGAGTGCGCGGGTTGCTGACATGGGATATTCATGCATCGCCTGATGGTGTGCAGTCTGAGTTTGAACATCGTTATCATTCGTTAGAATAGCAATCTATCAAAACTTCCTGTCTCATATTACCTTGATGAACTCTGCATCTTCTTTCAACGAATTCAATAACCATTTATCATTCTCTTTATCATCATCATCAGTAGTATCCTTGCTTTCTATAACAAAAAAAGATGAGTTTCTTTTGTTTTACTCTAATTTAGTTGTGTAATCAAATCATCAGGGTGACAAACCTTCTTTGATACCATTTGCGGCCAATTGGCGCTCAAGTCGAGCAACTTGCTTTTGTAATTGTAACATTGAAGTAGACATCGATTGCACTTTTTCCATGTATGTCTGTCGGAGTAATTTCAACTCCAGCTCCAATGCTTCCTTTTCTTTTTCGAATTTGGCTATCAAGTAAAAAAAAAAAAAAAAAAAAAAAAAGAATGCATTAATGATGATGGAGGGGGGATTCATGCAAAATTGAAAAAAAAAACTCATACTTTGGATTGAGTTTTCGAATTCCTCCCTTTCGTTTTCAATCAGTTTAAACTTGTGTCTCCATGACTTTTCACTCTGTGTAACCTGCTTCAGCTGTTTCTGTACAAATAAACATCGTCATCATCAGCCATCACTATCCACCCAACTTATCCTTACTTCAAGTTCCAACTTTTCATTTAGAAATGCCTTTTCGGTTAGATTCTTCTCTGATGATTTCTTAACTATATAGATAGAGAGGTAAGTAGGGTACATATGTGAATATGTGGCCACTTGCCTTCATGGGGGTAACTTGCTAACGAGCACTGGGAACTGAAATTTAACCAATCAAAAAACGGGCGGCGTGTAAAAACCAAAATTAGGATCATCACCGACCGATTCAGCATGAAGGGGGTGAAAAAAGCTTACCTGCTTGGAGAAAAAGGTGACTTTTGCTCAACCAAGTCATAGTTGACTTTCTTCCGTTTGATGTATAAAGACATGATGATGATATTAAAACAGCAATAGAAGAAGGAGGAAAGAAAAAATCAAAGAAAGAGAAAAAGAAAAAGTAAGAGAAAAGGTGGAGGAATGGGTTAGATAATGCGCATAGGAAGTTAATTAGAAGCATTTCCACAGACCGGAGTATTTTTGGGTGGCTTCTCATAGGGTCGACAGAGTGGTTGATGAAACATCACCACCAAGACAAGCGCATTTATGCCAAAAAGAGGCTACAGTCACGCGTTAGAGGGGTCTCTGATTGGCTGGATCCATTATTTTACTTTGCTTGAATAGTCTTCTCCCCCAGGAAAGAGAAAAGTTTTTCAATTGGAAAAAAATAAAATCGGTGCCTTTTTGCTTGAATTTCATTTTCTCGCTTCTTTCCCCTCTTCTTTTTTTTTTTTTTTAACCTTTTTACCAATCTTTACATCCTTTTTATAAAACCCGCCTTTACACTTTATATTCACATCTTATTCTTCTTATCTTAACATCATCATCCTCCCCTCTTTATTATGGATATTGAACCCAGTTACATTCATCCTTCTCACTCAGACTCTCCGTCATCTGGACATTATGCGGATGGACCGGTTAGGCGGGATTCGGTGCATACTCCTTCTCAAGTCAAACAAGAACCAGTGTCACCAATGGAACAAGATACAACTGCTGATGTGTCTTTGAAACAAGAAGAAACTCAAGTTAAAAAAGAACCTTGTAATGCAGATGACGAACCTTCTCACATTAAAGAAGAAGAAGAAGCCCAACAACAGCAAGAACCAACCAGTACTCCTCAGCCTACTTCAGTAACTACACCTCTATCTATCACTACCGATAAGGATAGCAACAGCAACAGTAATACTTTAACTCACCCTGGTAACGAAAGCGACAAAGATGGTGAAGATACAACGATGGCCCAAGATGATACACCTTCCCAGTCAACCACCACCACTTTGACTTTTTACTCTCCAGCAATGTATTTGGCTCGACGGGACAAACGCAAAAGTAGTCCTGCTGTCCTTGGATTACTAGGTCTTGGTGAAGCAGAAGAAACTAAACTTGGTAAGCATCTCTCTAAACATCGAAACTCCATTGAAGCTGCTATGCTTTTGGCCAACTTCAATCGACCTCAAGCCAAATCATCACCAGAACCTGAAAAAAGTAAGTAAAGAAAAAAAAAAGAGGGGGGGGGTTGTGAAGATGAAAATAATTATAATTGTGTGTATTTGCCTTCTTTCCTTGGATAAAGGGGAAGAGAGGGACTAATGTGTAAAAAAAGGGAGGGGGGAGGAAGCGGGCGGAAGGAGACTTTGATTTGTCATGCGCATGAAAACCGATTGAAACTAACTTTTTATACATATATACTTCTTCAATTAGAACAACCAACTTGGAAAGATACATTATCTGTGGACTCTAACCCTGATAGGAAAACAAGGTCTTATTGGGAAGACGCTGTGCAGGCCACTCGTCGTCAACGGCGCTACTCTTATGATGGCAAGATGTCTTGGGGTAAAATGTCTCGGGAATTCTTGGAACAAGCCTCTCTACTACAAGAACTCAAGGTGAAACCTTACAAGATACCTTCAGCTGCTCCTTCTTCAACTTCTTCAGTGATATCAAGCCCACGTATTCGATCAACTACATGGTATTCAGAATCATTGGATCAGCGTCAACGATTACAACAACAGCATCAACTTCCTCTGCCTCATCTTCGTTATCCTCATCCTCAGATGCCGCCACAACAACAATCTCATCCTTCTGAAGGTTATCCTCCTATGTATTCTCCAGCTAATGGTGATCAACAACAACAACAACAAATGCCACTACCTTCACCTGGGTATTACCATTATCCTTACTCTCAATCTCAACAACCTTACTACTTCCCGGGCAAACTACCATTACCGAACAACGAGTCTGAAGGAAGCAGTAACAGCAACAGCAGTGGCAGTGGTAACAACAATAATAATAATGGAACACCAATGCACCCAATGTATCATCCTCACAATCCTCACCCACCAATGGGACTTCATCTTCACCCTCTTCATCCAGCTCAACAACAACATGCTCAGCATTATCAGCACTTGCAACAATCTCATGCTATGGCGGCGGGAGCAGCAATACCATCTGTCAAACCTAAACGTAAACGTCGGGATCAGACTGATGACGAAGAAAACCTTGGTCACGTTATGCCAGGTGATGCTGATTTCCCGGATATGTCTGAACGTGATGTAGAAGCTGCTCGGAATGATGTGGAAGCTCGGCCAAGACGACAAAAGCTACGATATCTCGGTGATCTCTATACTCCTCAATGGGTCCGGTACAATGGTCAATCAAAAGAAGGTTTATGTGACACTTGCAAACCTGGTAAATGGCTACAATTGAAAAACAGTGCTTTTTGGTAAGTCATCATCATTAAAAATGGTTTACTTTTTCAACTCGCTCACATTCTTATTTTTAATAGGTATCACAAACAATTCTTCCATGGTATCTCTTCGGTCTCGGGAAAAGAATTTTTGCAACCTATGGATACTCGCTGGGTAGATCAAGATATTGTCGAAGGACTGTGCCATCAGTGCCACCAATGGGTGTCAGTAAGCAACGTCAAGAGAAAGAACAGCGTTTTATGGTATCGGCATGCACACAAGGTAAGTTGACTTGACTGAACAAATTGACAAACAATCATCCTCCTTGAATCGATTACTAATTCATGCATCCCTTTTATACTAGTGCCATGTCTACCATAAACCCAAAAATGGATCGCCGAAAAGAAGATGAACTTGATTCCTGTCATGGTGGAAAGGCCTGGATTCAACACACACATACATTCTGTCTCTGTCTCATCTTACTCCAATGGTCTACATCCCTCTTTATATCACCCTTTTATATTTAACTCACCCAATCTTTTAGAAACATTGAAAAACACAACCCTTGGTCTCCCTTTTTATTTTATTCTCCCCTAAAAATACAAAACAAAATCAAAAAATACTTGACATAACATTTAGCTTGTAGTGTGTTACTTCTCCCCGTTATGTCCTCATCATTCTCTTTATATCTTCTGTATATATAATCACCCCTTTTTACTTCTATGTCCTTCTATACTCCCCTTTCATATAAAATATCTTTTTTTTTTAACTGTCTCTACATAAATAAATACATAAAATGACTTTTTTTTTTTTTTTTTTTTAATACAATGACTTGATTAAAAATGATTGTGGCATGATTTGGAGCCCCCTCATCTTGGTCTTACCTAGAAATCGCATGATTGTTGGGGAATCGCGGTAACCCCTGAACAAAGTGTCCGAACGGGAGTCAAAGCGGGTCATGAATTTACATGGGAAAAAAAGGATTCATTTGGATTAACAAACCATTCCAGTGTTGACGGTATGGATTGAAAGAAGTAGAAGACTCTCCCCCCCTTTTTTCCAAGTTTCAATCGCCGCTTCAATGCGCATATTCTTTTTTTTTTTTTTTTTTTTTTTCTCTTTGCTTTAACATCGGGGAAAAAGTTAACCGGTCTTCCGTTGAAGTGAGAGGATCACAACACCTTGATTATGAAATAGAAATGATTTTTTTAATATAGTAATCTCGGTATCCACTTTCCGCGTACGACATGAAAAAACATGTGGTGAAATGAAAAAGAAAGACAAAAAGGAAGTGAGACATTTAGATCAAAAATCTAAACTCCTTCAGTCCAATCAGTAAAAAACATCACCAATAACCCACCTTCTGATGATAGACATTCAAGGGCCAGGCCATCATTGTCCAGAACATACATTTTAAAATCCCGACATTGATAGAGAAGACCATTTCATCCAATAAAGACATTATTTAATTAAGATAAAGTCAAACAAGACTCTTTTTTACTTTATTTAGGTTGTTCAACATAGTGGGGATCTAATGATCTAATATTAGGGGGTGGGGAGTTGTGTATACATGTAAAATAAAAAATAAAAGGAAGGGGGGAGAAGGTTTAAATTAATCAGATCCATCCTTTAGAGTCAAGAGTCGTTGTCGTTCCCTGGTTCGCATGGCCTGCCGTTTATTTTGGAACCAGATTTGTACCGTTCGTGGACTCATTCCCAATTGTCTACCCAGTTCTGCCCGCATTTGAGTAGAAGGGAAAAAGGTCCGGTCGAATACTTGATTCAAGATCTGGAGTTGTTTTGCATTGGCCCGTCTTCGTTTTGCCTTGAATCTTGAGGAGGAGGAGGAAGTTTTGCTGCTGATGGAGAGTTGATCATCATCGTCTAGTTCGTCTTCTTCATTATCATCTATTGATGAGGACGATGGTGATGTGAGGTGCGACCGGCGCTTGGTATCTTCGTTAGGCAAGTAAGGGCGAGAATGTAATGCAAAATCAGAATGTTGAGTGTGAAGAGATGAAGTGGAAGAGAAGGGTGATGGTGTATCTTGGGTAAAAGGGAAGGGGAAACTATCAGTAGGTGAAGGTGATGATGAGGGTGAGAGAGATGGACTTTTCATGGGTGGAGCACATAATAGATGAGAGATGTTCAATACCGAAGGTCGTAAAGTCGATGTTGATGTTGATGTTGATTGTTGTTTATTGTTGTCTTGTTGGTGATGAGGGTCGGTGATATGATGTTGATGATTATGATCTTGATTTAGCATGCTATTGACAGACAACATGTTGGAATGAAGTATGTTTATGTGAATAAAGTGTTGAATGAGAATGATAAAGAGAGACACTGAAACCCTTTATGTAAGATATGTATATTATTCAAAAAAAAAAGAAGAAGAAAAAAAGCAAGTGATAGCAATGAGAGAGATAAAAAGGGAAGAAAGGAAAGAAAACTAATTTCAAATCAATCACAATTATATATCCTCTAATTTAAAAACCCGACAAAACTGACAGAAGGGAACCTTTTTTTCTGAGCTCAAGCCAAAGCATGATGGATTATTTGATCATTTAAACAAGGTTGACCACTAACGCAGCCAAGACCGAAGAATGAAATAAAAATCGAATGATTTTTTCGGTCATTGTAGTACAATGTAGGGTCTGGTCTTTTCCAAAGAGCAACTTTCCTATTCCGGGAGTTGAACTCATAGCGGTTTTTCAATTATCCATGTTCAGGTATTGGTGGGATCGCAGGTTACTAAATCAGTTCTCAGCCGGATGCTATTGATGGATGATGGCATCAATGAAAAGGGAAAAAAGGTTGTTATTTATAGTGTCATTTTAATTAATACAACAAGATAGAGTGGGAAGAAAAAGAAGATGATGAGGGGTTGTCAGTAGCATGATCAAATGGCAATATCTTCTTCACATATGTAGATCCCTTTTTGATACATCAGAGAAACATGCAGAAGGATTTTCACTTCTGGCTACGAAATGAAGATGTCTCATATTTCATGCTCATATTCCTTTTATAGTGCGGGGAGCTCCACCTATCTTTGTCAACTTATATGCAAGATCTTTTCGAGGGGTACTTATTAAGCTTTTTCTCGAGTTTCACGACATTCTGATGTATTTCTTCTTCGCTTCCATATGTACACACAACTGGCTCTTTATTGAATGACAGAAAAAGAAAAAAAAAAAAAAAAACTTCTTGTTGTCCTAATCAAGAAAACGAATGATCCGTTTTTAATAACAATTTATCACCAGATCTTATTTATATTTGTCACCCCCATCCTCCCCTCCACCTTCCGAGAACAAATAAAAAGTCAAGACTCGCTTGACATTTTCAACAACGCTAATCGATGTTACACACATATGCGGCGAGGTTTGAAAATTACTTATTAGTTGAGGTACTTTTTTTTTTTTTTTTTTTTTTTACAGGAATGACGGCGAAAACGTGTACCAGTAGATTGTCGTTTTCATTACTTTTCGAACAAAAGACGAAACGGAAAAGTTTAACCTTGTTTTCATTTTTTAATGCGTCAAAAACAACAAGAGAACAAAACTGGACGTACTATTTGCCGGAGCATTTCATCTCCTCTCGTTCATTGACGATTATGTAATGTAAATGAGTGATATGAAATGGTCTCAAAAATGAAATGGATTATCACTCCATACTTCACAGTCGGCGATACATCCGTTCACCCACACAAAAAAAGACGGAGAGATAAAAATAAAAAATAAAAAGTTCCAGATCCAAAATAGGCAAGCAGACAAGGTTGAAGTAAGTTTACTCTCTCATTCAACTTTTGGTGACACGGCATAATCATTAGTATTATTTCATCTTGATTACACTGATCTTCCTATTGCTTTTTCACTCAAGATTACCTTGTTTGGGTGAGAGTTTACCTGTCAAACGGAGCCATTCAGAAGTTCAAACGCCGATCTTTAGAGCGGGGTGACACAAGTGAACACGTTTTTCGAGCCTCATCTCAAGGAGGTGACCAACTTCTCTCCTCTCTTTCATGATAAATCAACTTCCTTGAATGGATGGCATGAAATGGGATCAATGCAAAAAGAAGGAGGAAAAAAGGAAAAAAAGAAAAAGACTGTACAAAAATATGGTCTGATTAAAAAAAAAAAAAAAAAAAAAAAAAAAGCCCAGATACTCGGAATAGCTGACGAAAAAGGTTGTCATTCATTGTATGCCAAGGCACATTGCCCCCCACTGAGAGAGTTTTGCTTTATTGATCAGTTCATTTACTTTTTGATTATGTCCCCGACTCTTGGGATTCTGAAAGAACTTAATTCGGGATTTGAATATAAATTAAAAATCAGGGGTACTTTTTAATTCTGTACTGCCTTGAATGATCATGAACGATCCGACTCATGAAGAGTCTAACTCATAACAAGAACAAGATTATATATATAAATGACATTGATATCAGCTAATAATTGATGCATGTTAAAAAGCTAGTCGATGTGAGATGGTTCCACACTTGATCCTAAATCAAGTTAAGTCAGTCATATAGTATCATTAAACTGAAAATGATATATACAACTTTGATTCACAAAGGTGTAATCGTTCTTCGTTTTCTAAATCTGATTTAATATGTATAGTTTGTCTGGACTCCTTTGATTAGGTAAGGACTTTCACATGAACTACCAACTGCCATATTCGGATTTTTCGGGATTTCAAGACTCAAGAGAGTATGCGAAGATCATCATGAATAGATTATTATCGTCCATCATACTTTAAATTTTAGTTGATTGGATTCATCAAAGCTTGCTTATTTGATTAAGCTAAAGAGAAATGTAGCTCCATTAGCAGGAAGAAAAGGGGGTGCTGTTTCCATCCGTCCCCTTTTTTCAAACAGCGCCGATGTATGAAAACGACAAATTTTTGATAGCTACCTCCAACCATTATTGATTGATTTGTGAAACAGTGTACATAACTTCATTTTACACAAAAGAGAGGGAAAAAAAAGCAAAGTTAAAAAGTCGATTCATGGTCAAGTTTAGAGTGATATCTCCAGTGGGGCATGAGTCGGTATTTGAAAACACAATTTGCATGATTGTACTATTGTGTCCCCCAACATTTCCAAATAGACATATATCCAATCAAGTCAATCGCACCATGTTTATTCAAATAACGAGATTTAAAAAAAATTATCATACAATAAAAAAGTTAATAAAAAAAGGTGTCTACATAAGGGGAAGCTATTCTAAATCCAATTTTGAGATGGATCCACCAGCAAGAATCTTGTCAGCAGCATTGAGACCCTTGACAGTAGCATCATTAGGACATTTATCCGGAGCAAAATGGACAACAAAATCACCAGGTTGATAGTATTTGGGAAAAGTGTTAAAAGTATGATCATCACGATCGAGCAAAAACACCTTGTCCTTGTGTTCCGGCATACGCATAATATCCCACATGGCACCTTGTTCATAAGAAGGACCACGTTGATACCATTGTTGCGTTTTCTGGACATCTCGAAGGAATTGCATAGACCAAGGGGTATTTCGCATGAGGAAGACACCGGCGTTGATCATGGGGTCACGATGAGGACGAGACACGATAAAGTCCACACGATCATCAAAGGTATCCGCACCATCCGGGTAAAGTTGCTTGACTTGGTCGAGAATATCTTGTACCTTGCGATCTTGATTCATCACCACCGCATCCATGTCCAGCCAAAAGATCCATTCGTATTTCGGCAGCACCTTTTCCACTACATCGATCTTACCCCATACCGTTTTGCGTTGACCTAGAGCAGCTTCTTGGGCGAATTCTGCTGAGCGAGCGACAAAGGAGTAGCCATGTTTCAGAGCATAATCCCTCTTGTTCATGGCGGCACGAGTGGCAGAAGGTTCCATACAAGCATCATAGATAAATGAAGAAGTCACCACCGCAATGGATGAAGCATCCAGTTCTTTCTTGTCATGTTGTTGTTCAATGATTTGCGATTCTTCATCCAAGAGTCCAGTAATAACATCTTCATCGTCATCCAAAGGTCGCCCAGAAGAAGAAGAAGAAGAAGAAGGTGCCACCCGATGACAGACAGGGGTCGATTTGATTCGAGTCCAGTGAGCCAATTCGGTGAATTCCAAGGATTGATAAACTTGAGTGACAACAATATCTTCTGGGTGTACAGATTCCACATTGTTCTCCCACCGAATGAATCTATGTGTACCTTCAGGTCCATCTTCACGCACGAATTCAGGCACCAGTTGACCACGAGTGAGAGCTTCTTGTTCAGTTGCCGAGTTGTCAGTTTCCATATCGCCATCCTCGAGAGTCACATCATCATAAGATTGATAGTACTTGTACATGCTGGTCAAGATGGTTTCACCCTTGTTGCTGGCTGCCTCGATATCCTTGCGATGTTGTAGAGCTAATTTTACCGCACTTGATCCCACCACCACCGCGTCTTTATCAGCCGCATCACCTCGGAATGTTCCCCACACAAAGTTCGTAGGTGCATCCGTGTTGATGGTGAAGGGGGAATCCATACTGTCGCTAATCACACCCGAGTCTAGTTCTTGTTTGATGACATCCAGTTGAATAAATGTGTTGATATCTTGCAAGATCAAGTAGTCGTAAGTAATGCCTTGTTCCGCCAAATCTGTTTCTACCTAAATATCGTACCATATGAGATTCATTATTTTCCATTATGATTGATTATCCATACTATGTACTTACCCATTCCAGTACATCCACTTGTTCGAAAGAGTCTTGTTGTTTATCCTGTTCCACCAAGTCATTCCATTCCATTTTCTCCGCTTCATATTGTCGCCGTAAAGGAGTATCTTTTTGAGGAAGATTGCCATAGATCCAAAACTTGTAATACACATCAGCATTATAGACCATACACGGTAGCAGGTTATCCCGGAGTCCAAAATACTTTTCCCGGATCAAACGGCGGCGTTCCGTCGACGAAGCATCTGAGGCCACCACCACCAGTTGAGTATAATGGGACGATGGATTGATCACCACATTATCAGTGGATTCGTCAAAAGGATGAGCCATGTGTTGGTGAGAGTCAGAGTGTGTTGAAGGTGAGAAGGGATGATCAGTCAAGTCTTTATCGTTGTTACTGGTATTCGAATCTTTATTAGAGTGAGATGCACTGTCGTCAATGTTTGGTTGCTGTATAGGTGATGTTGCTGTGTCTTGTTTTGGCAGAGTGGATATATCATCATGATCAGTCTTGGGTAAGGTCAAGCGAGCATTGAGATAAAACAAGATGGAGGTGACAATCAAGACAAGCCCCAGTATCACAAGACGTTTGTTCTGTTTGAGCCGCCTTAGACCAGTGTTGCTTTCTGATCTATATAAAGGCAAATCAGCAGGCATGGTAAATATATGAATAGGTAAAAGAAGGACAAGGAAGAAAGGAAGAAAGAAGAAAGAAAAATAAAAAACAAAGCCCTGAATGAAATCTGGAAGGCGGAATTTAAAAAGTGATTAATATAAATATAGATTGACAACAAATGAAGCAATGGAGCAGTACCAAATCAGCAGTAAAACCTATACACGATGCATATTGGCAGCAACGACGATGGTGTGATTCCATTCAACATCTTTACTTCCATTGAACTGATGATGGTCGATGGCCATCCACCCTTTTTTTTTTTTTTTTTTTTTTTTTGTTTCTGTAATGTTCAACCCCCGCTTGTCTAACCAAGCAACCTTTCTCTGGCCCATTATTATTACTACATCCCCATCATTAAACAAGTTATATGCATCATTTTATTGGTTGTTTAAAAAAAAAAGCGTAACTATTTTACAATGTATTCTATAACCACCGGACCTAAGTGTCATTAGCCAAAGCGATCGTTTTTTCCAAATCAGAAAAGATAGCCATACCCGCTTCTAAAGAGTCAATCAACACATTTAATCGTGATGGTGTGAATCCCGGTTCCTATACCCAAAAAAAAGAAAGAATGATCAGTCTATGGTTGGTTTCATCATTGGGTGGTTCTTCTTTTTACCTGACGAATCGTATCCAGTTCAGATCCAAAGGCCACGGTCATTTGTCCCATATAATGATCTCTGAATTTACCAGCAAGAGGTTTATCCAAGGAAGGTGGATCGTTTTTTGCTACGTCTTGCTGATCTTCAGTGTCGCTTGGAAGTACATTACTATCGACTTCGGGTATAGAGGAGGTGGTGGAAGAAGTATCGTCATCAGAGTCATTTTGATCACTATTGTCTAATTGTTCCATGACACTGTCCAGTACATTAGGATCCATTTCTTCGTCGAGATCGTCAAAGAGTCCACCACCGCTTGCTGTAGAAGGATCTTCTATTGACTGAGCCTACAATAATGATAGAGATCGAATGAGTGACAGTGTAAAATAGGTATAAAAGTAAAAAGTACTTGCCTCCAGTTTCGACTTTTTATGTTGATTCTGTGTGTTCTTGTTGAGTGTGGTGGAAGCCGGTCGTTTCTTGTCAGTGGATTGTGCCATTATAAAATAGTGGAAAAAAGAGGAAGAAAAAAAAAAGTTGGAGGAAAAATCAAGTTTTTTGAAATCCCGCCTTACAGTGTGAAAAGCCCCTGTCTATTTGATAGCTACATTCAGGAGTAGTAATCGCCTTCACATTAATCCTCCTCTATCACCAACCATTGACTAGCACAAAACTACGTCACCTTTACAGGCGCTTGGTTTCGGTAAATTCAAATGCTATTACGCAACTTACTATGACAACCTCCCTTTTTTCTAATTTTGCTCTCTTGCTATCTTAACTCCGATTTCGTGAAAATCGTGGACAGGCTGTCCCTATCAATTCTTCTTGTCAAAACTATTCTCATTGTTCAGACAGGCATGGTACAGTGGTCTCTGTATGGCCTCTTGACAATCTTGGCAAAGGTAAAACATAAAAGTTCTTTCCCAATTAAAAAGAAATCATAACCATAAACCATATACTTGTATTCTTCCCTTAGACACATATCATAGTCCCAGTCACCACATTCCTTTTGATCCTTTATACTCGATCCATTCACTTTATCTATTTTGTCGTTGGGTCTTGCCTCAACACTCTCTTTGCAAAAGGCCTAAAGCGATGCTTCCGACAATCACGACCTTATGGACAACCAGGCTACGGTATGCCTTCGACTCATTCTCAAGCCATCATGTTTTTTGCTGTCTATTTCCATTGTGTGGCCTCTAATCCTTGGTTGGCGAATGGTGTCACTCTGTTTGCTCTCGCCGTGGTATGGTCTCGTGTCCAACTCAAACATCATACAGTATCACAAGTCTTGGTGGGATCTCTCTTTGGTGCCTTGACTGCCGTATTATGGTACACTGCTTGGCTGTCTGGCTTCAAATCCTTGTTACTCCAACTACAAAATGATCGATTGCCTCTTCATTAAAAAAAGATAAACATGGTGTTTGCTTTATTAGATTTAGTTTAGTTTGTAACAAATAAAATAAAAGTTATAGTACCTATAGTAGTTTATAATGTTGGTATACAATTGATTAATAATAAAATAGAATAGTGGTAATATAAAACGGGGTGATAGTATGTACAAGGGAAGGAAGGAGGAGGGGGATATTATATTATTGTTTGTCTAAGAGTCCACTTGTCTGCGTTCTGTCTTGCCATTTGCGCCCACTCTTTTAATTCTATTATAAAAGGAGGAAATCAAGTTGGTAAACAAACAAATACGCGTACCCCTTGATTACCTGGTATGAATTCACCAACAGCATCAAAAAGACCGACCCCCACCTTGGTGATAAATTGATGTTGGAAGGCAGCCAGCGGTAATTGTCCCTTTGAATCCAACGGTAGTCCAAAGCAATCCAGGCAAGAGGAAAGATCAAGTTCTGCCTCCAATTTGGCTTGACACTGTAGTTCTTCAACGAGTCGATTCGCCCATGTTTTAGCTACCGAGAAGGGTCGTGCCTACAGTCAATGGTGAGTTCATCCTTTATCAAACACATTAAAGAATCTTACAATATTCGATATGTCGGCACACTTGATCAGTGCAGCATAAAGCAGTATTTGTTCGTCTTCGTCCGTCAATGATGATTTTTGAATGTTCGTCAACTTGGTCATATATTCTTGATGTAGAGCCATGTCAGTAGCGAGAACTCCTTTGACCACACGTTTTCTAACTACAGCTACATCATAAAAAGAGGATCATGTTTAGAGTTTCCATTGTTCAATTGCTATTTTTTTTTTTTTTTTTTTTTTTTTTTTTTTTTTTTTTTTTTTTTTTTACTTTCAAGTTGTCCACCCAAAGCAGCCGCCCAGTGACTTTTGATCAAGCGATAGAGTAACATGGCATGATAGCTTTCAAGCACAGATACGTCATTGAAGAGTAAAGATAAAGAAGTGGACGTGTTGATCATAAATGAGTTGGTGACGCCAGGATGTCCGATATCATGACCAATGCAAATCAAAAACAGGGCAAAGATGTCAATAGGAGTGATACGCATGGTTGATGATGATGGAGGTTGTTGTTGGAAAAACCCCATTCGAGATATCACATAGTACATTGACTGAAGCACATCTACCGCATGATAAAAGTTGTGATAAGGATTGGTTGCATGATATCCATTCCAAAGATCACATATAAAGTCAGCTAGTTTGTAAATGCAAAAGAAGAAGATGAATAAATGAGTGAGATTTTTTGTCATGTCTTACCTGAAGATAAATGATAAGATGCCATATCGGGTAATTTGAAGACCTGGTCAAAGATCCAAACTGCACAGTAGATCAAATCCGTATCTGTCAAGTCAAATGGGTTAAACCCCCAATCACCAAGCTTATTCTCCAATTCCACCTTGCGATCCCTATGATATCAAAAATAAAAGTCATCTAGTTATATTTCCGATCATTCTTCCATATTGTTTTTTTTTTTTTTTAATAACCTTGATAAGCTATCCAAATTAAACACTTTTTTAGGTTGTTCAGGGTTTGAATAAAAGTCGATCGCGGTCTGATATATCCAATCATGATGTTTGAATATATTACCAAGTTGGTGATAATGATCATAGCATTCCTGACCAGATTTGATAATTTGTGGCCATTCTGATTTGAGTGACGCGGTTGAAGAGGAAGATGTAGGTGATGGTAGTAATCGTTGAGGAGGTGAATATCTATGGGCAGCCTTAGAGAGAGAGAGAGAGAGATCAAGTCAATAAGTTATTTGTTTTCTTTTTCTTTTTTCTTGGTGTTATATTACCAGAAACATGGTTTGAATCACGTTTTGACTTAGTGGTTTAAGTAAATAGTCAGCAGCACCATGATAAATACAAGTAAGCATATAATCAGACGAATCATTGGAGCAGCAGACTATTTGGGTGGTAAGAATGGTTAGTTTTGTTTTAAGGAGAATGGTTTTATCTTGTCTTACCTAAAGGAATAAAGTGACCCACTGTGCCTTGACGTAAATGATAGATCAAGAGTTTTAAAGCCACAATGTTTTGTTGTTCATTTTCCATATCAATCAGTATTAGTATAGGTGGTTTGGTCAGGTCTTGTTGTTGTCGAGTTTCAAGTTGCACCAATGCTTCTTTGACATTGGCCACAGAGTTCACTGGATAAAAATCATATAAAAAAGTAAGTTCCTTGTTGTCTCAATCTTTTCTTTTACCTAAACAGGAGCATACCATGAGTAAATGTGTCACGAAGAAGTCCATTAGGTGGGAAGGGACTAACTACCAAAAGTTGATATTCGGAAGGTTTCATGAGAGTAAGGTGTAATAAGGTAAGTGTGTATATATAAACAGTCTATGTACGGGGTTTATAAATGTATATATAAAGTAATGAAGAAGAAGTGGAAATATAATAAAATATGTTGTAATATAATATATGTATAATAGGTCCGTGTGGATTAGAATTCCTACAAAGATAAGGTATTATAATGTAAGGGTAAACCAGTAAAATGCTTCAACATGGATACAATATAAAAGAGTGTAAAAGTATAGTTGAAACTAAAAAAACAAAAAAGGGTAAATGAGGAAAGAGTGGGAAAGAGAAGGAAAAGAAAGAGAGAAAGTTGACAATCCTTTACTCAAGTGATCACGCGCCATTTCAAATTCCGACACTTTAGACCTTTTTATTGTCAAATTCAGGACAAGGCAGGTTTACAAGTGAATATAAACTAGGATTCTTTCTATTGAATTATCAATGTTAAAGAAATATACTATATTGAATGGTTTGGCAGATGATGATCATTTCAACGCTCGCTCTTTTTTTTCTATTTGGAGATGATGAATTGCAGGAAGTTCACTATGAAATTTTGAAAGACCGAAATGAATACTTTTCCCTGAAACACGTTTGTAGTGGAAAAAAGGATGTCCTGACTCTGGTGTTCTATACTCATGGTTCTACCTTTGGTAGATGAATGAATCCTATTGTGCAAAAATACAATGTTGTATTCATAAGTTAATGGATAATCAGACATAAAAGGAATGGTATAGGTGATGAAGGGCTTTCGGGTCAGTGATCAAGGTCAAAAGCGGAATTTGAAATCCGTTATGACGGATGTTTTTCTTTTTATGAAGTCGCTCTTCTTTCTCTCTTTCTTTCCTCATCTTTTCTCCAATCATCAACATGGGTGAATCACGAACTGAACTACTCGCTTGGGTGAATGATCTTTTAAGCATCAATTACACCAAGGTCGAACAAGCTGGCACAGGTAAAGTATTCCCCCCTCAACAGTCGCGCAAGCAACAAACTTTTTTTTTTTTTTTTTTTTTTGTCACTTATGACTTAACTGTATACTAATCCGCTATATGAATACAACTATAGGATCTGCCTATTGTCAAATCATGGACTCTATCTACGGTAATGTATTGAATGATAACGAAAAATGTCAAGATGAGGGATACTTGAAACTAACCTTTTACTTTTGATGAAATATAGGTGATGTTGCTATGAACAAAGTCAAGTTTGATACACGACAAGAATACGAATATGTTGGAAACTTTAAAGTACTTCAAAACACCTTTGACAAACACAAGTAAGTAAACCCCTAACTTGACAAAAAAAGAAGAAGATGTTAACACCGTCCTTTATTGACTTTATCACAAAGGGTTGATAAGGTAAGTAAATCAGAGTGATACCCGACACTTGAATTAACACTTTTTTCTTCTGTTTTGTAATAGATAATTCCTGTTGACAAGTTGATGAAGTGCAAGTTTCAAGATAATCTCGAATTCATGCAATGGATGAAACGATTCTGGGACCAAAATTTCCCTGGTGGACCTTATAATGCATTAGCTCGTCGTAAAGGTGGACCTAGTGGCGGTGGATCAAGAACAACAACAACGAATAGTCGGGCATCGGGACGATTAACAACAACAACAAAGGGTAATCGAGCACCTTCATCTGTTACTGCTTCAGGCGCTCGTAGTACAAGTCGAACTGGACGAACATCTGCTGGGGTCGATAACCGATCGGCATCTGTGATTATGGATCTAAACAAGCAAATCGCTGAACTCAAATTGACCGTGGATGGATTGGAAAAGGAACGTGATTTTTACTTTGGTAAATTGCGTGATATTGAAATCCTTGTACAAGAGCAAGTGGATGCTGCTGATGCTGAACAGGTGGAAGATCAAGAAACCCTGGTCCTCAAGGAAATACAAACTATTTTATATAGTACAGAGGTAACATCATCTCTTTATATATATATATATATATATATATGTTAACCAACTCTTTTTATATATATAAAATAGGATGGATTCGAAGTACCCCCTGAAAATGAATTGGAAGAACACGAAATCTATGACGAAGACGAAACCTTCTAAACAATGGACATCAAGCAACAATACCATCTCTCTCTCTCTCTTTAAACAAGTTTGTTACCTAGTTTAGTACAGTTCCCTTATGGATTCCCTTTAACTAAATCTCCTATATTTTATATTTGTAGTGTGTGTGTATGTGTGTGTATGTGTATGTATAATACATTGATCTCCCCTCCCCCTTCCCCCCATATTTTGACGTAGATTGTTATACTTCTTTATTATTATTATTATAAACGATACAATAAAACAAAATTAACACATAATCTTTTTATGCATGGGTTTAGATAGATGTATGCATGTATTAGTAGTAGATAAACTGGTACCTTGTGTTTATTAGATTGATTAAGAAGATTAGAATAGTAAAAAGTAAACTAAAAAGGTCATTCAAAACCCATGTGCAAATGCCAATCCACCAATGGCCAGAGTAACTCCATAGAACACCAAGTTGAAGCCGAGACGAAGCAAATGATGTTCAACTCCGACTTCAGTGAAAGCATAAATCACAGTGAAAGCAAAGAAGATCCAGGTCAAGATCATCACCGCTCGAGTAGATCCAGTAGCAAAGGTATTCAAAACCAATACAGATAATAATAAGAGAGTGTTTTCAAATAGAACACGATGGGCATTAGCAAGACGAGACTATATAGAAGTATGAAAAAGTCGGCATTTAAATATCAAAAAGTTGAGATCCTTTTTTTTTGGGTGGGGGATTCAACTTACATGATGAGAGTAGGGTTTCTTTTCCGAGGTAGTGGCTCCCGTTTCAGGATCTTGTGGACTAGATTTATTGTTTTCACCAACGGCAAATCGAATCATATAGACCAAACCCCAAAGAACCCAAAGAGTAAAGAAGCCAATCCAGGTACGCTTCACATAATAGTCAGTAATGAATTGTTCAATAGGTACAGCCATTGTAAATAAAAAGTCAAGATGATGTTTTTTTGAATGAATAGAAGAAAAAAAAAAGAAGAATGGAACGAAAATCTAGAAAACTTGTTTATATAGCTTTTTACAAATGTTTTACCATGATTGTGTCATATTCCCATCCTTATATGATGATAGACGGTTTTGTTTACTTTTTTTTTTTTTTTTTTTTTTTTTTGAAAAAAAAAAAAAGTGCTTGCCATTGTTATTTTCGTTCATTGAGTACTTTCTTCTAATGTAAAGACAATATCATCACTGGGCATTTGCGAACATATAAAAAAAGTTTTCGTCTGCATGCATAAAGTCGTTTGCATATTTCTTTTAAACTGTCAAATTCATGCAGTATATTTCAAAACCCGCCACTCCGATATTGTTGTTTGTTTGTTCTCGGGTCCCCGTAATGTCATAGCATAGAAGCGGGATTGAATCATCATTGTCCTATAGAAAAGTAATCGATTGGACTAGATGTCTATTGGTGTGAAAAAACCTGTCTTGAATCACCGGATCGATGTACCCTTCAATCCCAACTGACGCATGATCCTTTTTTTGTTTTCCTTGAAACTTATTACCTTTCTCTTACTATCATTACCATCAATGCTTGATTCAGCGAAAAATGATCAGTGGTTTATGCTTATGTAGTTTTTCAAATACATCGCATATCCTACCTGGTCATAATTACACCACATTTACATTGGTTGATCAAAGACAAGGGTGTTTAGCTAGGAGTGTGGAATCAAAAGGTTGAAATCATCTTAGGCACTTGTTGCAAAACAAATAACAATATACTAACCATGTTTGTTTAGTTATTTAGGCTCAACAGCGTCATTTTGACATGGTATATATACAAGACCGTCCAAAAAGGGAAAAAGTAAAACATTCAAATCCCGCAAATCCACCAGTTCACATTTTCTTTTGACCAACCCCAGGTTTTCATTAACACCTTCAATCATAATAAAAGCAGTATAGTTTAATATATGTATAGATCGAAGTTTATTTTATTAAAGTAATGTAAGTATAAGTAGAGATAATCTATTCTAAACCAGGTCAATGGGATACTTTCTTGCTGAAGCGACCCCAAAGATAGACAACGATAGAGAAGACTAAAACAAGAGCATGACCAATACCCAATAACAAAAAGGGAGCACCTTTCATCCATTTATCAAACAAGACACCACCCAATTTTGACAAGACAATGATCCCAAGAGCACCAAAAAAGGAGTAAGTACCAGCCACACTTCCCCGATAGTCGGCAGGAACATGATCACCCCCCACCATAGTAAGACCAGAGATAATCATACCTAAAGAAGAAGAGAGAGAGTTAGTATTAGTTTCAATTCCTGCTCTAGTGTGTACAGTACATACCATATTGACCAATACCAATCAATACAACCAAAGCCATACTTGCTTTTGTAGTTGGATCAATAGAAAAGGCAAAAGGAATACAACCACCGGCACCGATGAGACCAGCCATCATGATCGGGAATTCCTTGGGCAAGTATTCAGACCCCACGGCAAAAAAGGGGCAGGCCACCAATGCCACGGCTTGAGCGATCCCTGTCAAAGTGCCCGAAGTAGCTGCTGAAGTATAACAAGGCGATCCCACCTCGCAAACACCGTTTTCGATATAATATTGAGTAATCCAGAGACTGACAAAATTGGAGATGATGATTTCGTCAGCACGAGCAAAGAAGCTAGTTGTATAGCCCAGTGCAATCCGAGGATCCTTGGCGGCCAATACACCACATTTAATCTTGTAGATGAAGTCAACCACACCATGATAAAAGTAGCCACACCAGCGAACCAGAAAGAAAGAGGAGGAAGATGGTAAGAGTTGATCATGACTTGTCACCTTGTTTGCATACCTTGTCTGAATGTTGGGTGATTTCGGCAAGACAAAGTAAAGCAAGAAACCGATAAAAACCGTACATCCACCAATAACACCAAAAGTAATATTAAGAGACTTTGTATAATCTTGATACGTCTTGTTGAGATAGGAAGGCACCATAAACAGGACAAACACAGAAAAGATAGCACCAAGACCCGAGCTGGCACCCAAGATGCCCGAAGCCAATCCACCTTTACCATTTACCACTTCAATAAAAAATGCCGCCATCATCGACGTGGTGGCCGCCGTACCCACAGAAAACACCAATCGCAATAAGAGTAGAGAAGGATAAATGTTGTTGGCATAGGGATAACAAATGGCAGGAATCCCCATGATGATGATCCCCAGAGCCATCACTGTACGTTTTTCATGATAGTCAGAGAAGACACCCCAAAAGACGACAAAGACCAATGATATGATTTCAGAGTAAAGTGCCAGTGAGCCCGTGATGTCGCCCGTTTCGTGTGATACAGCGGTGATACGGATCAGGATATAAAAGGATTGCGCACTGGCAATAAAGACAATGATGGCAATAGGGACAAATACAGCAAGCATTAAAAAGAAGAATTGGATAGGGTGGGCATGTGGTGCAAGTGGGACAAACCAAAGGAATTTGCGTGGTGGTTTAAATGCTTGTTCTTGTGATAGATTGCTGAATGTTTCTAGATCGGCCCTAGTGGAATAGTTTGACTCCATTGCTTGTGGTTTTTCTTCCATTCCAAGAGATTCCTTTAATTGATGTCAAGATTGATTGTTGTAATGTTGAATGTAAAATAAGTAATAAGGAAGAAGAATGATAAATATAGTTTTGGTTAGAATAAACAGCTTTTATTAAAAGTCTGAAATAAAAAAATAAATAAATAAAGTGAAGAAAGACGCAAAGAAAAGGAAAGAAGGGAAATGCGCGCTGCTACGGTTCATGTCGGGATTTAAAGTTCCGACTTTTTTTTCCTGATCCCTTAGATCTGATAAGAGAGTTTTTATTTTCGCTGTACAACCGATTACCTTTCTTGAAGTTTTGCTGTAGCAATAATACATAAAAAAATATACATATATGAAATCACGGCGCACTCCCCTTGAGAAAGAGTGCAGTGTTGGTGAAACAACATGATCTCAAGTTTCCATTTCTTCTTTTTGTTCATTTTTTTTCAAACTCCATTTTCTGCACATGTACCATTTATAGATCGGGTCACAGAGTCGCAATGGCAGTACTAATGGTACTCAATGCATTGTCAATGCAAATACCTATTGCCCAGGCACTTGTGAAAACGTTTAACCAATGGGTATGTGGTAGGCTGGACGTGGAATAAAAGACAGTGTAGGATCTGATAATAAAACCCTTTTTCATGTGTTACCTAATGAAAAAGAGGGTGCGTGCAACAATCTTGCATGTAGGTAGTTCTTTCTTTTCCATCTGATAAAAATGACTCCACTGGGTGACCCAGCGGGTTTTAAATTATCGATTCCGATCAATTATAAAGTTTTTGATCCCCATCTTTTTCTTTTTCTTTTCCTTCCTTTTTTTTTCAATTCATTATGCGTTTGTCTGTCCTCCTTCTCGGTGCTGTCTCTTTTGTTGCTGCTCAAAACTGCAATCCTACCTACAATGTCACTTCTTCGGGCGACTGTATGCAAAAATGCTCCATGGTAAGTAAGGGAAAAAAAAAAGAGACACAGTATTGAGTCTTTTTTTTTTTTTTTTTTGGATAGGATGCTGGCAAGGCCATTTACAATGATTATACTACTGATCCCAAGTCTCCAAACTTTATCAAATCATTAAGCTCAAGCTGCTCTAAAGGTAACTTGCTTATGAATAAAATAATTCGGATGATTGATCCCTTTATCTAGGTACGCCTGATTACATTGCTTTTATGACCAAGGCTGGTACTTGTTGGTTGACTTGTGCCAAATCACAACAAGATGATTATACTCAACGTGAATTCAAGGAATCATGTCTCTGGTACAATCAACACAAGGATGATAAGTGTGATGTCCAAACTACTAATACCAACAATAACACCACCAATTCTAATAATGCCTCCACCAGTGCTAGCAATAATACTACTTCTGGATCTTACCATCTTCAAGCCACTGGTGTTGTTGCTGTCATGGCTGTCGGTGTTACTGCCTTACTTCTTTAGTTATAGCACCCATAGTTTACCTTCCCCTTTTTATATTTAAACCAACATAATCAACATATCTGTTATTCCTTTAGATTTAATGCAATTAATAAAAAAAACTACTTTATTATATTACAGTTTGGGTGTTATGGCGGCGTTTGCATTACATATCATCCAGGATGTGATGCGTCGACATCAAGAGAACGAATAACTTGTTTTTATCACTCCCCTACATAGACATATGTTAAATTATCATTGGAACGGGTGAAGAGTCAATTTGGGAAGGGTATCTTCCAGAGGCATGGTAAGGCAGTGTATCACATTTTGCACGAATCACGTAATTTAAAATCCAGCCAGGCATAAAAATGAGTACCGTTAAATCGCCTAAAAAAAAAATGCACTCTCCAACAAGCACCCCCACCCTCTCTCAAAACAAAAACCTCCAAACATCCTTTTTTTAATAATACAAAAGCCAGGCTGAACCGATCGTGAGACTGTATTGCTCCATACAATGGACTTGGTACAATGGTCATGATGTAAACTTTATTGGAAATAGGCCAAGGAATACTCATGGTCACTTTTGTCATGAGACCAAACTTATTTCAAAACCCGCTTACTCTCGCCTTGAATCTTGGGAGTGCTCTACTGGCTTAAGGTACAAGTGATGCTCATGACAATAGTGACCATGAGCATTCCTTGGCCTATTTCCAACAAACTTTACATAATGGCCATTGTACCAAGACCCTTGTGTCGGTCAGACCAGACTTGCGATGACTTTTACCTATCCTTTGCAAGAAAAAAAAAAAAAAAAAAAGTCTGGTTCCTCGTCGTACTTTTCAGCTCCCGCCTGCCTCTACTAAGATTTGGAAAGGCTTTACTCGTTCCAATTGTCAACGGATGCTAATGATTAAAATGGCCATGTGGACACTATGACCCATTTCCAACATACTTTACCGCAAAGTCAAGTACCAAGGCCCTTGTGTTAGTATGTTTAGGCTTGCAATGACTTTTACCTTTCCTTTGCGACGAAGATGTTTTTTTTTCTATGATAGACGAAGGAAAACTTCATTTTCAAACGCCGAACACCAAAATTCAATGCGCCTAGTAATTCCCCGGTTTGGGGAAATGATCATGAAGGGGAAGTGTTGTCACTCGAGATTTCGTTACTCGTTGTAGGGTCCAAATTTATATATGCAGTCTTTCTCCAGCCAACTTATCCCCGTGCCCCTCTCTTTGCGAGGGCACTCCATTCCATTTTTATTACTATCAACACATTGTTGCGCAAAAAGCGGATTTTCAAAGTTTTTTTTTTATTTGACGGGGATTAAGACATTGAGCAATCATTTTTTATAAGAGATATTGTGCTTTGTAAAAGTAGTAATCTAAACTATGTTTTATCAAGATACTAAAAAAAAAAAAAAAAAAAGAAGGGGGGGGGAGAAAGATCACCAACCGTGAGCAGCATTTTGAGTCTTCAAGTAATCGTAGAGCTTGTTCCCTGTTTGTTCATCCTTGACTTGAATCAGATAAACCACACTTGACTTGTCCTTTTCGTTGGTCAATAAAAAGGTGATCCGTTTGCTGGTGAGACGTTCCACATTACCACTACGCACAATAGAGCTGACCAACTTGTTCTTGTCGTCTTCAATATAAATATGCATCTTTTGACTTGGTAGTTGTTGAGATATCCGCATTGCCGTACTGCCCATTTGATTCCATTTAGATGTTTCGCTTTGGACAAACAGTTTACATTTGCATTGGAAGACCGGTTTCAGTGTCTGAGGCACATCTTCCACCGAAGGGGTATCGTCACGTAGTTCCACAGCAGTTGTATCATGACGTGCCAACCGTTGTTGTTGTTGTTGTTGGCCCATCGAAGGTGGTGGAATAGAGGATTGAGGTTGAGTGGAGGATTCGCGATGCATACGTTGTAAGATAGCAATCAGGTTGGAGGCATCGGCAGGATGTCTAAAGTGGATCAAATAGTTTTCTTGCTGAGTCATCATGGTCACTGAGAGACTGACATCGGTTGGTGAAGGTTGACTGATCACCATGCTGGGTACAATCCAAGCGTTCAAATACATTTGCCCAGAAGGTTGCAGCTGCACTGCCAAACAAGATCGATTACTAAAAGTCAAACGCACCTGAAGAGTACATTGTCCATCCACAGCATACCACGATCGATCCTTCCAATGGAATACTTCACATTGGTTGTTGTTATATAAAACTTGACGTACACCATTTTGTTGTTGGTCATCCATTGGTGGTGGTGTGCGTGGTTGTTGATAAGTAGGTGAATGCATAGCAGGTCGGTTACCCATTTGTTGTTGAGGAGGAGGAAGAGGAGGACGTTGTTGATGATACATAGGTGTAGAAGTACCAGTAGATCGGCTAGGTGTAGGGTGAGGACCGTTTGGATTCAATAGTGGAGGACGTGGAGGCATATTGTAGCCTTGTTGTCCATTTGAATCGTGAGATGATGAGCGTAGCAATGGAAGAGGTTGATGCATTTGCTGTTGTTGTTGTGGGCCACTATTATACATGTTGTTCACAATAGGTCGAGGATGTTGATGATTTGGAGTTGGTGCATACATTGGTGACTGTGGTGGCTGTTGAGGATGATTGACTGGTCGGGCATTCGTGTTGGCCCCAGGTGCAAAAGGTCGAGTCATGACAGGAGGTTGACTGTTCATCGTCTTTGTAGGTGGTACATTTTGTTGTTGAGCAGATCGAGCTGTAGGATCCACATTCTGAGCCGTTCCCCGTTTCGATGATGTTCGTGGTAAAGAAGCCCCAGTAGATACAGATGAAGTAGACTGTTCATGCTTTGATGCATCAGAGCTAATAGACCGAGGTGATGGCAGAGGCTTGGTGTTGGATTTGTTTGAAGGAATAGAAAAGTAATCGTTTGTCTTTTGAGATACAGCTTGCATTGCGGCCACCGGAGTCACAGCTTGTTGTACTTGCACCGCACGTGGAGACACAGGTCGAGGAGAATCACCAGGTACAGGAGATAGGGTACGTTGAGAAGGAGGAGTCGCCAAAGCAGCACGCACCGTTTCGATATGACTCGGTGAATCATTTCCTGCTGATTTATTGTTGACACCGGTCTTGGTTGCATCTTCCGGCTGATGATTGTTTTCCGATTGTCCGCCGTCTAGCTTGTGTACCTTGGCAGTAGTAGGTTGAATATAGGTCATTTGTACTTGAGCTGAAGTATCTTTATTGGTCACAGGAGTAGGTAACTTCTTGGTAGTTGTAGTGGTCGACGCAATCTTGGGATCAGCAGGAATAGTGTTCGTTATCTTGACAGTACGAGGTTGAATAGTGGAGAGATCATCATTGCCGCCAGCGGAGGATTGATTTGCACCATTCGTTCCCTTGTCACCAAATCCATGAGCAGCAGTTGAAGATCCGTAGCCATCAAACCCATCATCATCAGAGCTTTCCAAAGGAGACACTTCACCAGTTTCCGTATAGTAAGAAAAGAAGTCTTCTTGTCGAATGATGCTTTTCTTCTTCTTGGGAACCTTGTGTGACATATCCAAGTTTCCAGGATGAGTACGAATAGGAGGAGGTAAGACAGGCAACCCAGAATTGGAAGAGGCAGGTTTTTGTGAGAGGGCAAGGATCATTTCCAACCTATGAGTGGCTTCAGTGAGATGTTTAAAGTCGGGTCGACCTGGATCAGCCGAATCCAAAAGTCTCTATTATATCCGAAAACAAAAACAAAAAACAAAAAAAAACAAAGTTAGCATTTCCATTAAACCATTCATGAATATTAACAACTTACATTGTATAGACCATAGTAGTATTTTAATTGCTGAATAGGCGCATTGAAGAGTGATTCGAGAGAGATGACATAAGAAGCCGATTGAGATAGATCCTAATGAAGAGTAATGATATAATACTAGTCAGTATATTATTACGTATAGTATAAAAGTTGATCTATGTTTTTTACAAACCTTCAGTAGCTGATCGATCGATTTGTTGCAAAGAACATCTTTGCGTTCATTAAGATTCGGGATAAAGGATCGAGAGTAGTTGGCATAAGGTACTTCCAAATCATCCACCTACATGAATCAAACAAGAATAGAAGTGAGTATATATGTGTTGCCCTGCTTTGTGATGAATAAAGTATAACCATTACCCATTGCATAAGTGTTTTGCCAAGTTCTTGTGCAGCCTGAGCATTACCAGCAAACTTTGCCAGTTTCTATAATAATAATAATAATAATAATAAATAGGATGAGTATTCAAGATATTTCATTATACAATTTATCAATCATACTTACCAAACTAAACTGTTTATTTACAACAACAATGGCATGTACATGCTTGATCAATTCGGTGAAATCAGGAGCAGTTTGTGAAGTTTGTTTCATCCAAAGAGGAGCGACTTGCTATAATATTAAATATAACAATGTTAGCGTTAGTATCCTATTGAGTTGATATTGCTGTTCAACTTACGGAATCAATAATCTTCAAGGTATCAAGATAAGTCGTTTCCGCTTCTAGAAGATCGGTCAAAGGATTACGAGAAGGCTTCATACCAGAGCCAGCAGAGTATTGAGAAGATGGAGTTGAAGTAGCTGGGCTAAGACTGAAGGCACTTGAGGCGGAGGAAGTAATGGTGGAGGCAGATAACATGATACTTAATTATGAAGTTAATAAAAATAAAAAAAGGAAAGTGAGCATACAGTGATATACAGTGAGGAGTTGTTACTTACGATAGTCAAGATTGATATTGATTTGAAGAGGGGTTGTAATGTGTATAGTAGGGACTGGCTGGAGTAATAGTTGTAAAAAGGAAGGGAGAAATAAATGACTGTATTTTAATAAGGAGTGTAGAGACAATTCAAAGTGTCATGTAAGAATAACAGATGAGGATGGATTTGGAGGGAAACAAAGAAGATGAAGAGGAGTGTGCAAAAAAGAAAAAGGCAAACTTTTTTATGTGCGGGTTACACATTGATAAATCCAATTCCCGACACCATAGCCCCTCTTTTTCATCCTCCTTCTCCTTGAAATTTGTTTACCTTGTTTAGTATTGACAGTAAAGAAAGTTCATAATCGTATATATAGTAGTTTTCATGCAAAAATGATGGTTGCATTAATGCAAAGTTGCAACTATGTTACCAGTTGACTCGACAAAGGAAACTGAAAGGGCACTATAAATGGGTATAGGCGGGGTGCGAAATGCACATACTTTACTCTATCCCCCAGCCGCATGTCCGACTATGGACCAGCTAAAAAAAGAATAGAGTTTTATTATCCGGATGATCACATATTTTCACAAGCGTTCTTCATTTAACTTTATAACCTGGAGACGCTGATAAAGTGGCAAAGATAGACTCGATGATGGAAAACCATGTTATTATCTCTTTCTATATATGAGTTGTCATCTCATTCTAGATGTGATTTGGTTTGATTCATTGTAAATGATAAGAGCTCAAAGAAACATGTGTCAAGAAGAAGGTCAGGGACCAAGTTAGCTTAATCTCGGAAAAGAAAAATTCGCAACTCCGCTTTGATTGGATGGCATTTTTATATAGTCAAAAGCACATCGGAAGGTCCATTCAGTAAACTCTTGTACCTTTCTCTCCAAGTGTTATTCACCACATGGACTATAGTATCATACGACACATATACAGTTGTCGTTGATAGACCATCTTGATTCACCCCACGTGCCACTAGACTCCTTGATTCATGCTACTTGTTTAGCTCATCGCCAACTTCTTTGTTTCACTTGAGGCTCAACCATATATTATCTAGTACAGGTTACATCTAATCACGGAACGCACGATTTCTACTTTCAACCGGGAGACACCCCGAATTTCGGAAATGCTTACTGTATATGCTTTTGCACTTCCTTTTCCCTCAATTTCTTGCGCTCTTTATTTGTTGGTGTACCGTACAAAGGCGAACAAAAAGTTTGTGTCTATTCATGCCTTTTTCTTATAGAACATACTTCATTCATGCGGTACGGGGGTTTAAATCCCGATAAAGCATTCCCCAGTAAAATAAAATGCTTAGCTTCTGTCAAAGCTCAACAGTCATACTTGATATGATGAATCCTTGTTTTTTATTCAAAGTATAAATAACAATTGCATATAAAAGTACCATATACCTCTCAATGTGTCATCTTACCCACCACCCCTTTACACAACAAAATAATTTCATACGTCGCCCGTTTATTTTCAGCTGAAATTTTATTCTATATCCTTTTTTATATATATTTATTACAAAAGTCAGTTAAAACGATCGTGAGGCTGTATGTAAAGTTTGTTAGAAATAGGCTAAGGAATGCTCATGGCCACTTTTGTCATTAGCATCACTTGTTCATTAAGCTAGTAGAGCTCTCTCAAGATTTCAAGCGAGGGTAAGCGGGTTTTGAAATAAGTTTTATCTTGTGTGTTCAATTTTCATTCTGCAACTTTTTTTTTTACAAAAGTCAGGGTAAAACAATCTTAAGGCTGTATTGTTCCATACAAGGAACTTGGTACAATGGCCATTATGTAAAGTTTGTTGGAAATATGCTAAGGAGTGCTCATGGCCACTTTTGTCATTAGCATCACTTGTTCATCAAGGCAGTAGAGCTCTCCTAAGATTTAAGGCGAGAGTAAGCGGGTTTTGAAATAAGTTTTGTCTTGTGTGTCAATTTTCATTCTGCAACTTTTTTTTTTTTTTACAAAAGTCAGGGTAAAACAATCTTAAGGCTGTATTGTTCCATACAAGGTACTTGGTACAATGACCATTATGTAAAGTTTGTTGGAAATAGGCTATAATGTCTACATCGCCACTTTAATCATTAGCATCACTTGTTCATTAAGGCAGTAGAGCTCTCTCAAGATTTCAAGTGAGAGTAAGCGGGTTTTGAAATAAGTTTGGTCTTGTGTGTCAATTTTTCATTCTGCAACTTTTTTTTATTTTTACAAAAGTCAGGGTAAAACGATCTTGAGGCTATACTGCTCCATACAGTGGACTTGTTACAATGGTCATTATGTAAAGTTTGTTGGAAGTTGGCTAAGGAATGCACATGGTCACTTTTGTCATTAGCATCACTTGTCCATTGAGGCAGTAGAGCTCTGCTAACAATTCCGATGTAAACACGTAAATTCAAAGCCTGTCGGGAGATCATTTACGTGATTTATGGGGGAAGGGGAAGGTTCTTTTCTTTCTGTCTCTGGCACTCCATGTCCTTTTGGAACAATTATGCATGAATAGGTGTCGGTATAGTCATCTTCTATTCCATGGATTAGCTCTTTGAATAAGGACATGGAGGCAATTAGTTATCAATCGAAACTTTTTTGTGCCAAGTCTTGACAGTTAGCACACATACTGATCAGACTCTAATAAACTTGTTTCCATGTATATGTGCCCATTTCTGATCAAATTTTTTATAATAGAGTTGTTTGATGCATATATACTGAACTATTGTATTCACCAATTATTCTCTGAGGTTGAGTAGTCATAACATACTATGTTAGCATGAACCTCTCTCAGGGACGAGTGGAAATTTCACATCCCGCTCCAGTGGGAATCTTTCAAATACGATCGACGGGTCTTTTTCTTTTTTTCTTTTCTTTTCTTCTTGGATCCATTCCACCTATCGAACTATTGGTTTACCCTGGTATCAAATACACACGGCCCTACTGCTTCTATCGCAAATGTGAAGGCTCTTTCTGTTGGTGGATTCTTATGGAAATTGAAGACCTTGACAGCACGACGAATGGAAGACTCGTGGGAACAACAAAAGGAAAAAGGCACTCTCCCGTCAACAGACATACCAAATTACAAGGTAAGCTACTCTAACCTCACCTGCCTATCCACTGATAACCTTTGTCTTCATTATAGGTAAAAGGACATTCTCGCTCTGCTTTGTTATTTTGTTTTTATCTACAGAAAATGCATCTTCCTGGCTGCCACTACAAGTAGACTCACAAACAAAAGATGGAATAGTATTAGTGTGATAGAATAGTGACAGGGTATACTCTGTAATAACTACAGTACGATGTATATCCCTTCACTTTGGTATACTATCCTTACTTGATAGTTTAAAGCAACGAGAACCACACACAACTGTAACTATATACCAGAATGCAACATACAACAACAATGATTACCATCAACAACGACAACCAGGGTTTATACGACATTGCCTGTCGGGTCAATCATCCACCTTCACCACTACTGAATACACTCCACATTATTAATATAGACTAGACTAGACTAGAATAGATAACTTTTTTACTTGTGTTTTATTAAATAAATAAAATGATTTGATACTATGATACTATTGCTAGTGACTACTTTACAAAAGAGTATAAACAATAAAGATTTTTCATTTTTGTTTTGTTTTTTAAAAAAAAAAAAGTGCATCAGAAAGAATAATGTCTTACATGGTTTAAATAAAAACTAAGGCTTTTATATCATATCATCGTATTTGCACTGTGTAATAACCTGATCATCCACTATCATTCGTATAACATCCATCAACTTCCAAACAAGCGTTCCCCCGAGTACTCGGTGCAAGCGGATGAATAGTTAAACCAATGATAGTGGATTGTTGTTAATGTCAAAAGAAAAGGAGTGGAAAAAAAAAGATCCCCCTTTTATATTCGATAATTCTCGAGGTCGTCCGAAATCAGATGTCAAGATAATTGAGCCAATCAAAATGCTTCCGACTCCCCACAACCTTATTCATGCACAAGGTCCTGCCTCACCCTTTTCACTACTTTCCCAAGTAGATGCTTACTTTATTGACATGAAAACAACTAGACTGTTAGTGATTACTCTTTCCGCATCTATAGAAACTTGAACCAAGTCAAACGGATGATTGTGGCCTTTTTTCATCTTTTTTTTTATATGTGGGGGATTCAAATCCGGACTTTGAAAAATGAAACCTGTTATTTGATTACTTCGTCATATCATTAACAGGTGAAGATGAATGGGACCTGACTATTATCAAGTTGTAATAGTGATAATGATTATTGAACTAGGAAGAAAATGTCAGAAAGTACAGTCAGTAATAGTACAAAAGTAAATGACAATACGAGGTCATTGTTGCAGTACTGTATGTCAAATAAGCATGATCAAACTACATGGAAGATAAAAGTTTTGTTTTTGTTATTGCTTTCCTTATCCGTCATGATAATCAGTGGGTCTTATTTGTTTACACCACCCCCCAACCTCGTTCTCTTCGAAAATGAAAGTTCATGCAGGCGGCGTGTGAAAATGATGAAACTGTTTCCCCCCTTCTTTAACATGGTTGATCAAAACTACTCTGTGAATTACTATTGAATAAGCTACAGGAACATTATACTTTGAAATATTGTCTAACCTAGGCAATAATACTATCTCGTTTTTCAATCATTGTCTACTAGACCAAAAAATTAGGGCAGGTGGCGGGATTTGAAAATTTAGTCAGTGGGACGGATGTCTTCCGAAACATTTTCCCCTCTTTCTTCTCCCACCTTCCACGATAATTATACGTTAATCCATTCAACTTGAACGTAACTATTTTAATGAAATGTCAACACTTTCTTTAATTAGTTGTAGCACATGCCTGTGGACGATTGTTAACCCTTGCTGAAACGTAAACCTCTTTACACCAAAGGTAGGAACGATAACTGATTCATTGTTCGAATGACTAACTACCTTTTTTATCAAGCCGTTGCCATTCAAGAAGCCTAATAAAGTGAATATATTCAACAGACCAGCCAAGTGTTGCTATGATCAGACCAACACGAATCCCTCTATGCACCGTTGGCTTTAGCACCTCGGTTGGCTCATCCTCATCAAAGATAAGTATTTGTAATCCAACCTAGTAAAACGACCATGACTCATCACTAAACAATACCTTTTGTCTATTCACGTAGGTTAAACACTCTTATCTGGATCTATATGAATAATTAGTTGAGCGAGGTATTGGGGTGTACTCTGGTGGCGGCTGTAATGCAAGGTACAGTAGGGTGATTAGAGACAGGATACTAAAATCCTTACTATTTGATTCACGGGACTCTTTACATGAAAGCTTGCTTAACATTTGGGCTACATTGATCTTTATGCAGCATTAACGACATTACGGCGGACCATCAAATTGAATCGACACTTCTTACCTACCATCGCGACAAATAAAAAAAAAAAGAAAGCGGGCAGAGTTAACCTTCTATTACTCTAAAGTACATACGTCTATAGTGTGGATAACGTGGATTTGACTCGGCCGACCAAAGGCCTACACTTGGTGGGGTGGGATGTGCTACAGAACATGACTATTCTCTCTTTGATGGGGGAAACGACTAAAAAACATGGTGGGTAATGATGATGTTAATATCAAAATGATTCCTCAAGATGCTTCTTGTCTCACCAAAGAATTTTGTGCTGCTATGAATGTCATCTATAATCAAGTGCCTGGTCTTTAGAATAGTATTTTTACTTTTTACACTAGTTGTATGTATTGTATATTATGTTGCTTTGTGTTTTATCTCACTTTTATTAAAATAAACTGGATTAAAATCCGTTCTTGATGTGATTTATGCGTCGATTTGATGATTAAATTCCCGACCATATCCTTTTTTGGGGGCTGTCATTGCGATACAGGCTTTGAGGCTCTAGTTATTGCATGAATCGACTTATTTTTTCAAAAATTCATATAATTATGCGTATAGGTCTGGTAAAAACTTGTCAACCTACCATATACAATGTGATTATATTATTTTATAGACAAATAAAGTATCTTTATCTTCATGTATTAATGACTTCCAAATAGGTGTGAGATGATTTTACATTTCCCCAGTCAAAAGTGAAGGCAAAAAAAAAGTAGGATAAGTAGCGTAAGCATAGATTCATTAAAGTGTAAATTGGCGTGTTTTATTAAGTGAAGAATAATGTTTATGATACAATTTGAAGGGTTTCTAATCTAGTATGTGGTAGATGAAGAATGATGTGTATATCTATGGAGGTGTAATACTGTTTAATTTAATGGTATGATAGTTGGATAGAACTGTAATCAGAGAGTCCGCGGTACTTGTGGATGCTTTGAGTGCTTGGTACACCTTGAGCTTCTGCCTTGGCCAATGCCAAATGTATTTTCTACATTAGCAAATAGAGAGAGAGAGAGAGAGTTTATTAGTGAGTATAATAAAATGCATCAACAATTCCCATTCATATCTTACCCATGATAATCGACCTTCGAAAGAGTAATTCTTGTACCTTGATGCCTTTTCCCAAAGTTCTCTTCCACGAGTACGATCATCCCGATTCCATGCGGTGATACCAGCTTCCCTATTGTATATTATAATGTCAAGCAGTTAGATATCCTGCATCCTATTCTTTTTCTAGTTTTCTTACCAAAATGTGAATGGAATGACCCATTGATCGGCCTTGATATCATTCTTGTTGTCAACAATCCAGTTCAAATGAGGAATAGCATCTTCGTGTCGTCCAGTTGCATTAAAGATACAAGCTCTCATCCAAAGCAAGACGGCTCGTTGATCAATGTAGCCAGGTACCGGGGTATTGGGATCCATTTCCTTTTCACGGATCCTATATTCCAGCTGTTCCAGGTCGACAATGTGTTGTAATGTTTTTTCAATCAATCCAAGGTAGTTTTCCAAAGTTCCCGCATCCATGTAGCATACACCATCCATCAAGCAGACATATTCCAAAGCACACAGCGACAACTTACAGTCTTGGTAGCCAGCATTTTCAAAGAAACGCACCTTTTGTCCTACATAGCGTTCCAGATCCACCAGGTCTTTTTTGTTTGTTACTGTTGTGTTGCTGAGGAGTTGAGGTACCTGAGCAAATTGAAGGATGGCATCGGTTTCCAATCCAAGCATGGCAAGACATGCACCATGCAAATACTTAAACACCGCTCGAGACCAGTAGCCTTGTTCGCACAAGAGATCAAACACCTTGATCGCTTCTTCCCATTCCATCTGCATCATCGCGTTGAATCCAATCTCGTGGCTGCCAATGTAAAAGATGTCTAATTCGGCCCAATCGCTTTTGCTTATTTCAATGGCATAGAGGAATGATTGGGTTGAGAGTGCCAGGTTCCGCCCGATTCTTGATGTCCGACCAGCAAAATGAAGGAAGAATGCAGAGTGAGGATAGGTTTGTTGAGCTTCGAGTAGAATCTATGAAATGATAAATAGTTAGGCTTTGGATGGTTCGACACTTTCATTACAGTAGTTGTCTTGTGATTTACTTACTTCGATAGCAGGTTGGGTATAGTCTTCCATCAGCATTTGGGGACAGAAGGAAGTCATGATATTGTAATAAGCTAAAATTCTATATCAAACAAAATTAAAAAAAAAAAAGCCTTTTTGGTTAGAACAATCAATATAACAAGTATGTCCGAGCTTGTCACTTACAATAAAGATGCCCAAGGTGAGCGTATCCGATCGCCTTCTTTACTGAGATGTATCAATGCCATTCCCAGTTGTTTTTCCGGCTGCCACCCAAATGAGGAGACAATACGTTTGATATTCAACGGCAAAGAGTCCAAGATCAAGTGCACAGCACCAATTCTAGAATATCATTATACAAAATAAACCACTAGTAAGTTCATACTCAATCTTTTTCTTTTTTTCTGACTTACCCAAATTGAAGACCCGATAGTGTCTCTTTGTCAATATGTCCAGCATGAAATTGACCCATTTTTTGATATTCTTGCCATACAAAGTAGTAACTAGAATAAGCTAAATACGAAAAGGTACCAAGTTAATATCTTTATACAGAGGATATATTACTTTACCTCTTCTAATGTTTAGCCCGCATTTGATATATCCCGAGTATGAGCCTTGGAAGAGATGGAGGATGGCCATTTGGAGACAACATTCAGCCTTGATAACATGAGCCCGAAGAATACCATTGGATGCAAAAGGAGATAGACCATCTTGTTGTAGCCCTGAAGGAAGATGTTGATTGGTGCGTGGTCGAGATGGGTGTGATGCCAAATGATGATTCCCACATTTAAAGTAATAGTAACAGTGTTGTACATATTGGAATACAGAGTGGCCAAAGAATGTGCTATATTCCTTGACTGTTGCTTCCAATTGGGCTGTTGTAAGGTTGTAAGTTCGAATAAGTGCGTCCAAACATTCGTTGCGTATTGGTTCGTCGTTTGTCTATACGTATATAATCATCCATCAAATTAGAATTCAGATTACGCTTTACAGATATAGATTCCTATTACCATTACAGCTAAAGTAATAATGAGTGATGATGTTTTTTATGGTTTTTTTTATTTTTTTATCTTTTACCTTTTAAAAACAGCATGGAACTTAGACCAAGAGAATGTAAAGGATCGCTATTGGATTAAAATCATGTTAGTTATGATCCTTTTTCAATGATAACATGTCCTACCTTCCAGCGTATTGTTCCAGCAAGTACTTGGCCTTCATAAAGCGGTTTTCAAAAAAATAGTGCATAGCCAGTTTTACACTAGCATCTATATTCAAAAGAGAGAGTTGGTATAAAAGAGGATATAATTTGTCAATTACCTTGATTTTCTTGTTCTTCAACTGGAAGAAGGTTCGGTACAATGTTGTTGTCGATGGTGGCAAGTTGCAGATTGTTGGCAAGCGTGCTGAAAGAGGTAGTATTAGCTGTCACTGAGTCGTCGTGTTTCGTCGCCCTGTCGTTACTGTCTAAGCATAAATCCTTATCACCCAAAGAAGTACTGGTGGTAGGTGTCTGGTGTTCTTCATCCAAATAAGCATCCAAATAAAGTCCTTCTTCATTGCTGCTGTCGTCATCACTATTACTGTTGTTGCTGTTACGGTGATAGGTGTCCTTGTAGGTTTGATGCATTCGCTTGTCTTGGAATTTCAAACTACTTTTCAGAGCATTCAACACCAATGGGAGATCATATATGGACTGTCCACGTTGCTCCGAGTCGCTATTACTGCTGCAATCACTATCACTAGAGATATCGTCTTGAGTTTGAAGGATGGCAGCATTCGTGTTGGTAAAACTGTCCATGGTATCGTCAATATTGTGTTTCGCTATTACCAGCTGTTCCATTCCGTCTTGGCTTAGTTGAGAGTCAATACTAGACGGATGTGAACCATCAAGCATGATTATTGATTAATGAATTGAAGAAAAGTAAAAGAAAAAAGGGAAAAGAAGGAGGAAAAGAAAGAGAAATTAATGAGATGGGCGGACTTTTAAAATTCTCTTTTTTGTGAGGCAATCAAGGAGAGGTGTATAAGGGGGAAAGTTGGAGCGTTGTGAATTACTATGAGCACTGTCATAAAGGGAGTTATACATCAATTGGATAATGATAATAAGTGATCTCTATCTCCACACCACCATTCTCCTTTTCAATGTTGTTCCAAATTATTGTCTCTCCTTCATCAGTGAGCAAATTGGCATGAATAGATTTCAAACCCCGTTTTTCTTGTTTGGGTTGTACAACATTTACTTGCAGAATTCAAATACTTTCTTCAAGTAAGGGACAGCAGGAGACAGTGATCAAGTCCGACATACAATCAAGGACAAGTAAATAATAATCATTTTTTATTAAAAAAACTAGTAATGGGGGTTCTATTTCTATTATAAGAGTGTACTTTTCTAGAGGAGGTGGTCGTCTTCTTATTGGGTTCAGCTTGACGTTTAGTGTCTTGATCATCAGCCATCGTCTTTCTTTTTGTAAGAGTAGGTGGTGTTGATTTGGTATCCACTGGTGATGCTTTTCCAAAAAAGCTCGAGATGGTACCTTTGAGTGAATCCACAGGTACAATAAAGTCGGACGATTCATTGGAAACCAAACCTACTTTATCTGTCACTTGATAGCTAGAAGAAGAACAGAGGGATGAATTAGTTTTATACTTGATTTATTTGGTCTATATCTTACCAATCCAATTCGCCTTTGAATGGTTTCATTAGGTTGATTAAAGAGGTTGACCAAGAAGAGGAAGGATTGAGCCACTGTTGAGCTTGGTCTTTTTCCAGAATGACGGGCATTCGATCATGTAAAAAGGCAAAAAAGGAAGATGAGCTAGTGGTGACAATGATGGTTGAATACAGGGATTCTTCACGGTCTTTTAGTGATGCTATATCGTATAATCCTGCAAATAACATCAATTGGCCATCTTTTCTTTTTGTGTAATAGGGTGTCTTTTTGCCGTTGCTGAGTTTCTTCCATTCGTAAAACCTATAATGCAGGGAAAAAAAAAGTTGAGTGGTATGTGTATGCCTTTTTTTTTATTTATTTCTGTACCCTTCAGCAACCACAATACAGCGTTTATCGTTCTTGACCTTGTCATACATAGGAAATCCTGCAATAAGAGTGTCATCCCGAGCATTAATTGGCTATTCAAGAAGAAGAAGAAGAAAGTGAGTCAGTTTCGGTTGTTATATGATAAAGAGGTCTTACCTGTATATCCGGTAACGTCTTTGCAAAGGAAGGAACGAGTCCCCATTTCTAGTAAAGTATTGTTAGTATACAATAATGAAGGGCATACAAGGATATGGAAACTTGCCATAGTTTGAAGTACCAAATGATGCTTGTCGTCATTTTGTCGGACTACGGGGACATGGGATCGAGGTGCCACATTGTATCGAGGTCGAAAGTTGTCTTGGTCGATCCATTGAGTTTCCTTCACATCAAGTCCAATGTCTGTCAGTCTGGTTTTAATATCGGAGGCACAATGAGAGCAGCAAAACCGACCACACATGATTATTCGTATGTAAAAGAGAAAGAAGAGAGAGTGGGAAGAAAAAAAAAAAAAAAAGATTCAAGGTTGTGTTTAATTTCAAATCCCGCCCAAGCGATCTTCAAATCAGATCTACATAGACAGACAAAGAGATGGAATAATGTTAGGTGGGTTTTTATTTAAGATTATATATAAACTAGTTGAAGAATCGGGGTAACTATACCATAAAAAATAATGACTGAAAGACATAAAAGGAGACAAATAAATCCATCAAGAGGGAGACCAACCTACAAAATGGTACACTTTTTTGATTTCTTCTTGACAGGAGGTTCCAGAGCGGCAACAATAGCTTCATCAAACACATTCTTCAACCCCTTTTGAGTTAAAGCCGAGCATTCAACATATTTCACAGCCCCCAGTTCCCTTGCCAGTCGTTCCCCAGCATCAAAAGTAATAGGTCGTTGTCGTTGTCGGTTGAGTTTTTCATTCACATTCGGATCGTCACGTAAATCGATTTGAGTCCCCACAATAAGACAAGGCACACCTGGACAATGATGATGGACTTCAGGGAACCATTTTTCCTTGACGTTTTCAAATGATGCTGGTGATGTGACGGAGAAACAGACGAGGAAAACATCGGTTTGTGGGTATGAAAGAGGACGCAGGCGATCATAATCCTCTTGACCTATTATTATAATAGAATAAAAGGGTGGTGATTTAATAAGGATAGGATCTTTTTTTTTTTTTTTTTTTTTTTTCAATTATTCTTTACCAGCAGTATCAAATAGTCCCAATGTATAAGGTTCATCACCTAATGATTACAAGTGGTTAATAGTTGGTTGATTTCATGCTAGTTAGTAGGATCTTTACCAATCATCACTGTCACAGCATAGTTATCAAATACCTAAAATATAAGAATAAAGAGTAGGTTTGTACAGGTATATTCCATTATCTAGTACTTACCGTAGGCACATATTCGGAGGGAAATTTGTTGGTAGTATATGAAATCAAGAGACAGGTCTAAGTAAAATAAAAAAATAAAAATAAAAAAAGACCATATTATTAGTATTTCCCTTTGTGTCGAGTTAGTCCAGTTTAATCTTTTTAAGATACTTGCTTCTATATAATAACAACAAAGTAAAAGTTGATTAGTACAAGTATTCTAACAGTGTCATTCAATACTTACTTCTATTGAAGGTAAGAGTCCAGAGATAGAATATATACAATAACAACAAGGGAGTGTTTGGTCAGTCATGAGTTACTTTTTCTTTTCTTTCTTACCCAACAGCACCATCACCAACAACTACACATTTAATCGTTTGCATATTATATATAAGTATGTGTATCTATTAAATCAAGATGATATGTTAATATTCAAAGGTCTGTTTCATTATTTATACCATTTCATACTTAATAAAAGACAATGGCAAAAAGTAAATACGTCGAGGAATAGCAAGTTAGGACGAAACAAAGAAGGGTAGGATATAAAGATAGAATCTTTCAGGGAGACCAAAAGAGAGGAAGGAGAGAGTTAAAAGGGGATTAGATGGTATAGCTAAAGAAGATTAAAAGAAGAGAGAGAGAGAGAGAGAGAGAGAGAGAAAAGAAAGAGAAAAAAAAAATAGCAGAGCAAGAAAAAAATCAATTGTCGGCATTTGAAATGACATGTTTCCCTTTTGAATGCACCTTGCCCTACTTTTTTTGACATAAAGTAAAACTCCATCCTGATTCCATTCCACAATATATCTATTGTATGTTACACCATTCTCTGGTTTTGGCAGAATACATAATTGAAATACAGTTCTGTAAGAAACCAGCCTTTGTCTCAAGACGTAATAATCGGGATTTGAAATTATGGTACAGGAACGGGATGACATGAATAACTCCCACTGGATGATTATTCTGTCAGGGCCACTTGCAGCTCATACCGGTTGACATGATTAGGCTCGGTCGAGATTTAAAGCCCGATTACCCATTCATGCTGTTACTTGCACATTTCTACAAGCCGAATCTGATGTCGAAGGACCCATTCATAGTGTCTGATGATCGTGCGTCTTTGATGAATGTAAGCAAATCCGAAGGATGGCTTGTGTAACTCTTGAAGGGGACTCGACCACTTTTGTCTCTCTCTCTGTCTCTCTTTTGTTTACTTATCAGACCAACTTGATTCATCCATCCATTTCTTTTGATAGAGTTGAAGCAGTTCATTGGCTAATTTGATCCCCAAGGTTGTTCTGACAGGCAAATTGGCGGAGTTACACAAATTAAGGGGTCGTGAAATGAGTGGCAGAGGGGTCGTTTTTTTTTTTTTTTTCTCTTTGGGGGACACACACCTTATCTGATTACCAATAAGTATGATGGGTTAAAAAAGTAGTTTTTGCATATGAACATAGTAGAAAAGAGTGTGTTGACTTGGCATGACACCATGGATATTTAAATACTTCCTATTTGGGATGGCAGATGATCCTTTGAAAAGACTAATAACACTTTTATCATTGAACGATGATGATCTTTAACCGAGCCGATGGTTAATTACCCCTTTAAAAATAAAAAAACTTTTTTAATGCCGCTCAATTCACTCGAGTGGCTTTTTTTTTTTTTTTTTTCAAACCGACATTTAGATTACCCGACGATGGCATTGCTTACTTTTTGTGCCGTTTTTTTAAAAACGTTAGTGTCATCATGACGATGATCATTAGCATGAAAGAATAAAATTTGCTCGTATGGTCAAGTGATTTAACTTGTTTGTAGCTTGTTCGCCTTACTAGAATCACGCATGCCCTTTATCAGATTCTGACCCATCAATCTCAAAAGAATTCACTTGCCGATTGAGCCAATCGGGAGTTCTTCCTATCTGTTATCAGATGCAATTTTATTGGTCGATGGCAGTCTGACAAACATATTTCAACTCCGTTTTTTTTTTTTTTTTTTTTTTTCTAATTCCTTTATTTCCCCTACCTCCCTTTCACTCTTCTTCCTTTTTTTTTATTTTATTTAATTTACTTTCATACATTGTAAACAACCCTTCTTCTTCTTCTTCTTCTTCTCCCCCCTTGTCTTACATTCCCTCATACAATACATAATACTAACCTAATGGCTGAAGAAGAATACGATTATGAATCTCTTGGTGACAACTGTACCATGACTCAAAACGCCTTTGCAGGTGCATTGGCGGGTATTGCCGAACACTGTGCCATGTACCCCGTGGATAGTATCAAGGTTGGTTTCTTGTAAGAAAAGAAGGCAATGGTGAATACTAATACTTGACTCTTACTCTTTATTATTGTAGACTCGAATGCAAGTGATCCAAACAGCAGCAGCCAGTCCGTCGGTAGTGTCTTCTACTTTGGCCATCAATCAACAAGTTAGAATGTCATCTCGCAATCTCTGGCGTGGTGTGAACTCGGTGGTACTTGGGGCTGGACCTGCACATGCGTTACATTTTGCTACTTATGAATTTTGCAAAGAATATTATGGTGCCAATCGACAGGGCCATCATCCTTTAGCCTCTGCAGCTGCTGGTGCCACAGCCACATTTGCACATGATGCTTTGATGAACCCATTTGATGGTAAGATAATAATAACAACATGAAGAATAATCTGATCTTTCTCTCTAACTTTCTTTTTGTTTACTTTTTTTTTAAAAAAAATAATAATCTAGTGATCAAACAACGGATGCAGCTCGGGGATAGTGCCTTTCGATCAGTCCGGGAATGTGCTCGAGTGGTGTTTGCAAAAGAAGGTATGGCGGCGTTTTATATTTCCTTACCTACTACCTTGGCCATGTCGGTCCCCTTCCAATCGATCCAATTTGCTACTTATGAATACTTTAGAAAGGTACTTAATCCTCAAGGTGGTTATGATCCTTCAACACATGTGATGGCGGGTGGTTTGGCAGGTGCAATGGCGTCTTCATTGACAACTCCTTTGGATGTGGTCAAGACTCTTTTACAAACACGCGGGCAAAGTCACGATGCTCGTATTCGCGGTGCTACTGGATTTATGGATGCTGTCACTATTATCAAGGAACGTTATGGTGTACGAGGATTCTTTAGAGGATTTAAACCCAGGGTACTCACACATATGCCTAGTGCTGCCATCAGTTGGAGTGTATATGAATACTTTAAATGGTTAATGATCTCTTCCTCTCATCATCATCATCATCACCAAGATCAACCCAACAACTTATTACCCCTTTAGTCATATCTATCTACTCCATCTTATCCACAAACACACACACATGCACACACACCCGCCCTATTTGCCTTTTTAGTCATCTTTATTTATTTGTCATTGGATTTGTCTCACCTTGATATTCAGTTGGCGCTTATCTTCTCTTATTCCAAATCATACCTCCTTCCCACTGGTGTATCAATAGTTTGTATTCCCCACTTATTCTTTACACACACATTCTCTTGTATATAGTTTGTTAATATCGTAGTATAGATATTAAGTACATTACCCTTCCATCCTCACCCCTTCACAAAATAATGATAGACTCTTATCCCCACATGAATAAAATAAATAAACAGACCTATTTTTATCCAACATCATCAGTCGCATATCACCAGTGACACATGCATGTCTTTATTTAATCAATATCTATCACTAGTTATAACTATTAAAGATAAACTAGATCTATCTACATTTGGCACATTCACCATCGTCATGGTCGAGTATAAGTAAGGTTGTTTGCTTGTATTGATTTGTTTCAATCAGGTCCTAGACATTCATACTTGTTCAAAAGAGCTGTTTGTAACTTACTTACATCTAGTACAGGAATCATTCAGGATATAAGATAAAAAGTGTTAGCAAAGTTGTCATTCCCCTTTCCCGGTTATGCAAAAAGATTAGTGTTACTTGTATTTGGTGAGAAAGAAGGTAAATTTAAAAAAAAAGAAAAGAAAGACAGAAAAAAAGAAAAAAAAAGGAAAGAGGCTCTTAAGCGATTTTATTTAAATCCCGCCCACGCCACGACTACAACTTTTAATTTTCTTACTCTTCCCTTTTTCTTTATTAAGATAGAGTATAATTTATTAGTATACAATACTGTGAGAGAATTCATTGTGAACAAGTGATTGATGAAACGGCATACCTCCTTCTGCATGAATTTCGGGATTTGAAATTATCAAGTGGCCGCCTCACTATTTCTTTGGGAATCTTTGATACCAATTCTGCATTATCAGGTACTGTGGAAATTCAGAAAAGGAAGAGGAAGTAAGCTACCTTGGAAAAGAATCTATTCGTTTCCATACAGTAATGTTTATTTTGGGCATCAAGTCGAGTAAGTAACTTTGAGCAGTGGGTGATGAACATTTAAGGTCAAGCTTGTGATCCATATTTCATCATATATCATCTTACCACTTGTGATCTTATCACCATGCAGGAAGAGAGGATAATCCGCCTTCCTAATTTGGTAACCATAAACGCGATGATCTCTTTAGCGAGTCAGATCTCACCTTCCTCTCCCCCAAGAAGAGTGTTTTATAGTAAAGTTAAAACTGGTGCATCATTGTTTCTAATGATCCTTAGAGCAAGTATGTTAGATTAAAAACATAAAGGGGGGAGGAGAAAGGAGAAAGGGGGAATGTGTGAAAGACGACATCATCGCTAGAAAGTCTCATTGTGTCATTTTAAATCCCGCTTTCTTTTTTCTTCTTCTAGTTGGATAATTTTCATTTTCCTCTTTTTCTTTTTCTTTCTTCATCCTTCTTTCCCCCCATTAATACTAATGTCCTTAATAATTGAACCTTCCGATCTTCTCACCTTCCAGCGTAAGTATCTCATTACAGCTATGAAAGGCAACGCGGTGACTCTAACTCTCTCTTTTTTTCCCCCTCTTTCTAGGACCATTGACCAACGTGACTAAAGAAATATTACTGGTGAAGAACCCTAATGCCGAACCTGCTATCTTCAAGGTCAAAACAACCGCACCCAAACAATACTGTGTTCGCCCTAATGCAGGAAGGATTGAAGGTAATGGTCAAGTGGAAGTACAAGGTAAGAAAAAAAGAAAAAAGAAAAAAAAAAAGAAATCACTAGGGTCGGGGGGTATAGGGGAATGGTCAAAGCTGTGGTGTATTGGCTATTTATCAACATAGCATCTTTTTAACTCTTTTACTAATGTGTATTCTATATTTTAGTCATCTTGCAACCATTCAAGACTGAACCTCCTCTGGACTTCAAGTGCAAAGACAAGTTTTTGGTCCAAAGTGCACTAATCCAAACTCACGAATACGACTCCACTCCTATCACTGATATCGTAAGTCAATCTTCTCATTCTCTCACTCAACTAAGGATAACATACTCACTCCTTCTCTGTTTACTATATATTAGTGGACACGTATCGAAACTCAAGACCAAGGCTCCATTCGTCAACATAAAATCAAATGCTCATTTGTCTCAGCACCTGCTCAAGAAAATACCACCACCACCAACGCCACTGAGGTAAGAATATATTTAAAAAATAAATAGGTATTGGGGAGGGAGGGGGGGGTAGCAAAGTAGTAAAGCAAAAAAGGTGCTAATGACATGGTATATTGTTTTTATTGTTTTTATTGTTTATAGACTCATTCATCACAACCCTTGGAATCCAATCCTACCGACTCAGCCCATGATGTCAGTGCCTCTCATGGGACCAAGGAAGATGATCCATCTACTACTACCAACAGTACTATCGACACATTGGGCTCCTCCACTTTACCAGTTGAAGATATACCAACAAAGAAGATGACGGATGACCCTATTGAAACCACCAAGGAGCAACCACCTGCTGTGACAACCACTCAAGCTAACATGGAACCACCTACTCCTCAAACAAAAGTAGAAAAGGAACCTCAAACAATTGGCCCTGTGACATCTACTCCTACCACAACAACTAGATCACCACCCACAACAGAGAATCACCACCCGACCGTACCTGTTAACATTGATACTCCTAAAAAGGAAGCGGTAAAAACACACCAAAAGGATGTAGATGAAAAACAACAATTACGACAAGCATTGGAATCGGCACAACAACAAATTAATCTTCTTCAACGGGAATTGGAACAAAGCAAACAGGAATTGGATGGACTTCGTTTGCGTCAGAATGCTTCTCGTACTGACAGTCGCAAGTTGCCTCCTACTGTACAACCTTCGGATGCCGTCCATCAACATTTGGCTCAACTACAAAAGCCTCATCCTATCGAAGGATACCCTCCTCAAGTCGTGGCTATCATGTGTGGTGTTATATTCCTTTTTACTTATATCTTCTTGTAGTATAAATAGTCTACTATAGTTTAGTTAATGCATCATTCCCTATTTACCATCTACTTGGATAAAAGCAACTTGTCACCCTAATTATATCACACATGATCTTTTTTTTTTAGTTACTCTTAATAGACAAACAAATACACATCACCCTGTTTTTACAGTACTAAAACATGACATGAATACACTACCGGGATGGACATAATTAGACAAAATGGAATGAAGGGGGGGAGAAGACTTTTTATTTTAAGTGTTTGACTATACTAAAACATAATGTAAACTAATTACTAGATGAAGGGGAGGTATGTACTAGCTAATAATGTCGCATCCAACCTATCCTATTGACTTGTGACCTAGATTCAGTAGTATAGATATCTTCCATGTTTTTGTGTTAATGTCCACCTTAACTGGTTGGGTGCTGTTGTGATCAACTGCTAGAGTAAAATCATGCTGATCCAGGTGAGTGTTGTGGTAGTCAATACTTGAAGACTATACATGACTGAATCGAGTCAACTACGTTGTTAAAAAAAAAAAAGAGTATCTTGTCAAGTGACATCCCATGTCCTTCAATCCCATTGACACCAATACCATTTTCACATACTGTACTTACCTAATTATAATAGTGACCAGCCCAAGTTGTCACCACCAGGAGCCAACCACCAAGGAGACACAGTGAAGGAATCTTGTACAGGAGCGAATTAATCTTGGAATGACATCGTTGGAGAGTCAGATAATAGGTAGCAGAAGTGGTGGATTGCCTTGGCTGTTGTCTGTTGTCTGTTGCGCATCCCCTTCCATTTGTACAATCAGGTCTTGTGTTGGCACTGACACAATAAGAGCATCAACACCATAGTTTCATTTCGTTTAGTAGCAGTTGTCGTTGTTTCAATATCGAATGTCCAAAAAAAAAGAGAGAGAAAGAGAGGTGCAAATTAAAAAAAGGAGGAAAATTCATTTTTGTGGGGAAAGTCCTGTCGGGATTCTAAATATACCTGGCAAACGTCAAATTGGCACTGACCCTTCCCACGTTCACTGCCAGTGGATGGGCAGAATTAATGAAAATAGAAAAACTGGATAATAACAAACAGACAACAAGGCTAAATTGACAAGTTGAACCAAAAAGTCAATAGGCATTTTTTTTAATATGACCTGAATTAGATTGGATTGTTGACAGAAAAAGGATGAAACGAAACTGATTTGAAACTTTCTTTGTATCGAGAAATTCCTCAGTATCATACAAACAGAGTTGGGTCTTACCAACATCATCAGATTTCATAATTAAATAAATTCCCTCTCTGGCTGTCCCTCCCCCTCCCCCTCCCCCCATAACATCACATTTTCAAATCCCGCCGCTTTATAAAAGAAACACCCATTTTCCATCATAAATCCCTCAATTGAGTACATACACACACTTTTGACCTTTTTTCTTCTTCTTTTCTCTTTTTATATTTTTTTGATTCTCTTATTACTCTTTCACATCAGATCAATGACTCCAATCAAAACCACTGGTCTTATCTCTTCCCCTCTTCCCAAAATTTCAACTCCGACTGTCTCACATGCAACTGCCTCTCACCGCCATCTTCATTCCAATGATACGAGCATTGTCGATGTACTTGAATTAACAAAACGTCTACAGATTGCGGCTTCGTCCCCTAGGAAACGATCCTACTCATCATCCGCCAATCATAAAAATGCTACTCCTCCACCTCCCATCAGTATCTCCTCTTCAGCTTCATCCTCTTCATCCACCTCATTATCCCCTTCCTCGTCGATCTTATGCCCTCAACAGTTTGTTTTCAAACGACCCGAGTATAATGAATATTACCATCAGACGCATTTCCACCATCATCATCATTTAGCAGCATCCCAATGGCTTTCTTTATTCAATGATCACACAATGCCCGCATCATCCACAAATTCAAAGACCGCCGAACTCACATTTGCCAACCAATTTCATCATGATCTGGAAACCCGGTATGGGAAATGTGGTAAGTTTTTTTTTTTTTATTATATGCAAAAGCGTTATTTTTTTTCCTTTGAGGCATATTTGCCAACTGAGGATCATCACATATATTAAAAATAGAATGCTCCCCAAAAAAAAAAAATCACTCATGCAAAAAAAAAAAACTCGATTTTCAAATCCCGCCGCTCACTCGTTCTCTCTCCTTCTCTCTCTCTCTCCCCCCCTTTTAGGTCGTTATATTGGTAAGGGAGCCGGTGGATCTGTAAGACTTATCAGACGTTCCAAAGACCAATCCATACTGGCAGTGAAACAATTTCGAAAACAACTACCACACGAAACAGAAAAAGAATACACCAAGAAACTTGTCGCTGAATTTTGTATTGGATCTACCTTGCATCATCCTAATATCATCGACATTTTGGATATGGTACAGGAAGATGGTCAGTTCTATCAAGTCATGTCCTATGCTCCCAATGATCTTTTTAATATCGTCATGAGTGGTATGATGTCTCGGGGGGAAATCGCTTGCTGTTGGCGTCAATTACTGAATGGGCTGGATTATCTGCATGAATCAATGGGGATCGCGCATCGGGATTTGAAATTAGATAACCTTGTTTTGGACCAATATGGTATTGTAAAGATCATCGATTTTGGTTGTTCTACTGTCTTCAAGTATCCTTTTGAATCATCCTTCTTGATGGTAAAAGGTAAACATCATTATTAGAAAGAAGAAGAAAAAAAAAAAGAGAGAGATCCACGCTTGCTAATATTGTCATCTTTTCACCTTTAGGTGTCTGTGGATCTGATCCATATATTGCCCCTGAACAATACACTCAGTCAAAATATGATCCTCGACTATCTGATCTATGGTCTTGTGCATTAATATTCATCTGCATGACCATTCGTCGGTTCCCATGGCGAGTGCCTCGTTTGAGTGATCGGTCTTTCCACATGTTTGCCCAACAGCGAGGTCTTTTACAGTTATTGCCAAGAGAATCACGTCCTGCCATGGCTGGTCTACTCGAAATCGATCCTCGCAAAAGATGGTCGCTCAAAACACTTTTACAAGATGATTGGGTAAGTCAGATCGATATGTGTACCGAGCAAGAACCAGGGAAACAACATGTCCATCATGTCTCAACTGCTGCCAGTGATGGGAAACGCGATAATCTGGTCATCATGACATCGGAGCCTCCTGGTGTGGTTGCTGAAAAGGAAAGACGAAGGATTTCACAACAATGCCCTCCTGCTTGTCATCATCACCAGAATATAAATGTCTCAGCGTGATTTTTTTTTTCTTCTTCCTTTCCTTCCTTTTTTTTGTATGTACGCACACACCTTTTTTTACCCCCTTTTACATTTTCCTTTATACCTTATTACTTCAATATAATTCCCCAGTATCCACTTTTATGGAATATAGAACGAGGTTTAGAACTATCTTGAGGATACTCATTTGACAACCTTGCTGCAAAGGGTGAAAAAAAAAAAAAAAAAAAGGAGGCGGGGATAAGTCTAAAAATAGGAGTTCATGCAGATGGGTCGGAGTTTTACAATCCCGATTTGTTCAAATGTGGATTTGACCACTTGCAGTATGTTATAATACTTGATGTTACTTGGATACTAATGAAAAAAAAAACAGCCCTTAAATAATATCGTGTCTTTTTTTTTTCTAACTGAATGAATCATCCGTTTAAATCAAAACTACATTCCTATTTGACAACCAAAAAGAAAACCAACTTAATAATCTCGTTGAACACGTTTCCCCCTTAATTTTCTTTCCTGTCTGTCGCTTTATTTTTCTACCGAATTAGTGTTAGCCTTACGTTGTATGCTCTTTTTCCTCCCCTATCAAAAAGAAACGTTCAAACCCCTTACACCCTCTAGGTGGTCACTCTGCTGTCGTTGTTTTGTCGCTTCTTTTTTCCCCATTTCCTCTTTTCCTCCTCTTTTCTTAAAAATCAATCCTATACCACCTTGTTATTTTTTTATTTTTGCATATTAACATCGGTATTAACCAAAAACAATAACACTTTGAATGTACACCGATCTTGACTTGTAAAAGTAATATACTCTTCATTTCTCCTTTTTGATGGCTACTATTGATACAGTCTATTATGTACCAACATTACTTGGATTATCAACCACATTTGGTATATCTTGTGGTATTATATTTTGTTGTCATATTGGATTTGAGGTCTTTAGGCACTTTCCTTCAATGCAATGCCTTTTTAATCCTCGCTCACGTCTGGCTGTGTAAGTGTCCTGCGGTCGGGATTTGAATTTTCAAGTGTCCTTTTTTTTTTTTTTTTTTTTTTTCAAAAGGCGGATTCGTTTTAACTTTTTCTTCTCTCTCTCTCTCTCTTTCCCCAATTACCATCACACAAGAAATGCAGCACCTGTCTTACCAAAAGTACCTTTCTCTTGGTTATCTTACTCTTACTGGCTAGACGAAGAATATTATGTCAACAAGGTGGGACTTGACGCTACGATGCATCTACGGTTTCTGAAGATGGCCGTCCAATTCTTGTTGCTCCAGTCAAGTATTGTTTGTCCCATCCTCATGTCTCTCCACTGGTCACGTAGCACCTCAGCGTCAGATGAAGAATCCTATCAGCAACAACAATCACAACACAACTTTGACTGGAATCCATTCAGCAATACTACGACCATTCCTGATAATGCACCTACAGATCAGTTTCACAGCAATTCGACACTCTATCTTTTATCCATCGCCAACGTCCCCAACAAGCAATCGATCGTATGGGTGCATGTGGTATTACTCTACTTTATCTCTCTTACTTGGTTGTGGCTCTTATTTGTTAATCACTGGCATCATCTCTACTTGTTACGTACCTGTCCTTCCACCGAAAAAACAACAGAGCTCATATCACAAAAGCAACAACAGCATCATTCTCTTGCAAGGATCGCCACCGCCACCACTATTGCTAATACTACGAGAAACATACAAGATAATGACAACTCCACTTCGACCTCAACTCAACAATCGATCTCATCTTTTACTGAAGCAACACCGATGGAAACAGTCTCATTAACATCATCATCGTCCTCTTCTTCAACATCATCACTCTGTTTATCATCAGCATCTATACACCAACGATCCATTTTAATCACAAATATTCCTCACCCTTTACGAAACACGGCATCCCTCCAACATCATTTTAATGTGACTCAAGTCGGCAGCGTCACTTCTGTCACATTGGTCTATCGTGCTGCAAGTCATGCATTGGATTGTGCTTTAAAACAACGACAACAGTGGGTGGATCGATTAGAAAGGCGATTGATCCTTTTAGGTCGGCAACTTCTCAATCAACAGCGACAACAGCAACAAGGTGAATCAGAAACAACAAGAGAAATAGATTGGTTGGATGTACCGAGGAATCTTCAATTGCAGGGCTTACCTATGGATGACTTGCTGGCTTGGATGCATGATATTCGATTACTTGATAATGAAATCAAACAACTACGTGATGCAAATCTCTCACCTCAATACTACAAACCAACTGGAACTGCCTTTGTGACATTCGAGTAAGTTTAAAATGATAATTATAAAAATAATAATGGCTAACCTGTACCTTTTCTTCTTCTTCTTTCTCTCTCTCTCTCTCTCTGATAGATCTGCTCATTCTGCTCAGATTTGTGCTCAAGCTGTGACATGTTGGAAACCTGGCGTTTTTGATACAACACTTGCTCCGGAACCAAGGGATATTATGTGGTCTACTCTACTGAGGCTCGGAAGAAAAGATAAACTGGTAGGCCGAATGCGACAATGGATTGTGTTTTGTGCTGTCTGGTAAGATCACTTGTTAATATTTAATGTACATGGAATATAACTGGAAATAACATGTCTTTACTATTGTATTTATATAATAAGGTGTTTGACTGTATTTTGGCTCTTTCCTATCTCATTCATACTGGGTCTTACATCGATCCAATCACTCTCACAACATTTTGGATTTCTCAGCTACTTCCTCAACACGTCTCTGGTGGTACGATCCTTTATTCAAAACATTCTCCCGACATTACTGGTTACCTTATTTATGAGTCTCTTGCCATGGATCTTATTAGGTAATATATATATATATATATACATCAAACAAAGAAGGAAAATGTTGACACACAAACTAACCCGTCTTTATCTTTTCATAGAGATATCGAAACAACAAGACTTTATATCTTATTCTGAACTTGAAGACTGTGTCCTTGGTCGATACTACCACTTTGCTATCTTCAACGTGCTGATTGTGTTTTTACTTGGAACATCCTTCCTATCAAGTATGCTCGATGTGTTATACGAACCAGCCAAGATCATCCAACTACTCGCCAACTCATTACCTCAAGGTGCAAACTTCTTCCTCAACTATATCCTCTTCAACTCGGCGACTCATGGCATGGAACTGATCCAGTTGGGTTCTCAATTGTTTGGCCATTTGATCTTCACTTTGCCTGTATTCTCAAAAACTCCGAGAATGTTAGCCAGGTACACCTCTCCTTGGTCTTTCCCTTACTATTACTACTATCCCAATCACATTCTTATCTTGGTCATCACTGTCATCTATTCTGTCATTCAACCACTGATCTTGATCTTTGCTCTCTTCTACTTTTCTGTGGCACTGGTGGTTTATCGGCATCAATATGCATTCTGTTATATTCGCAAATTCGAATCTGGTGGCTCACGACATTATCGGCGCATGGCTCGTTACACTTCCGACGGATTGCTCATTTTCCAGTTGACCATGGTGGGTTTACTCTATCTAAAAGGTGTATTATCAGCGGCCACTGCCATTCTGCCTTTGATTGTGTTTACGATTTGGATGAAGGTGAAGCTTACTCGACTATTTGGACAACGTGCGAAATATCCTTTTGTTGGTCAACTGAATTCACCCACGGCGACTGCAGCAACATCACCTTTGGTTCATGCGAATGGAACGGACAACAATAATGGACGAAGTACTCTCTCATCGACTTTTAGACAATCAAATAACCGACTCTCCACTGAACTAGGGGCACAGAAAGCATTATCTCCAGCACCAACGACGTTCCTATCTAAAGCCTTTGTCTGCTTCAGTTTATGGGTTGATGATGTATGGAAGTTCTCGTATCTTCAATCTTGGTGGAAACATGGGCGTTATGCAACTCAAAAGGAACAACAGCATTGGTCTTATATGACATTCACGCAGCGATACCGACCATCATCTACTGTCATGGTGGATTTACCCAACAAGCATCAAGACAGTAATGAAAAGCACACTTTTACGGCTCTGGATATGAAATCAGTCGAGAAAACCACCATCCATACTCTACCCACCAAAGCAAGACCACAACACCAACAGCAATATCAAAACTATCAGATACCAGAATGGGACACCCACTATCAAAATGACGGATTCTCGCTATATAACGAATACACCCATCCCTCCATCATCACACCATTAGATCACAGGCTCTTTTTACCCAAGGATCCAACAATACGAAAATGGAAACTGTCACAATGCACTCTGGTCTCTTTGGTTGATTTACAATGTGCATTTGATGGAATAGCGGAGGCCGATGGTCTTCCTGTCTAGTTTAATTGTAGAATAGTAACACACCTTACCCCTTCTCTCCCCCTCCCCTTTATATATATATTTAAAATCTTGTAATAAAATGAAATAGTACCTACTTTGACCCAGTTTATGCTTTTTTTTTTTTTTAATATGTATGGAACCAGTATGATGTCATTTGAATCCATAGGCTCTTCTTCAAGTCTTCATCCCTTTGTTTCACTTTTATGTCCCTTTCCCATTAAAGGCTATCACCGACGAGACATCTCCTCATTGACTGTCCGTTTTATATTTAGACATATCGGTATATTTCACTCCCCGACTGGTCCCTTCAAAAGTGCATCATCCGAACTTTTTTCTTTTTCTTTCTTCTTTCTCCTACTTTATTTTATTTTATCTTGCTCAACTATGGAAAAATTCAAGGAAGTAAGTGTACTATGTTTTATGTAACAAACCAAAGTTTACTTGACGATTTTCAAATAATAGAAACTCAATGCTCTCCGTGCCGAAGCTGATGAAGCTACTGTTCGAGCCGATGAACTTGAAGCCAAGGTGAAACAACTCGAATCCGAACATACGTCCAAGGACCATGAACTTCTCTCTCTACAGATCCGTGTCAAGAATTTGGAAGAACAATTGGAAAAGACTGAAGAACAACTCAAGACAACATCTACAAAGTAAGTACCAGGTTGGAAAGAAGGGGGGGTGGACTACAACAAGAGTCGGGGAGGGCGAACGTGTTTTAAAAAAGGGGTGTGTATATGTGTAAAGAAGGAGCCTACTAATAATGACTTTTTAGTTTCAATGAAGCTGATATCAAGGCCGAAAATATTGGACGCAAGGTGGATACTTTACAAAAGGAAATTGAAGAACGGGAAAGTCAACATGAAGAACTCTTGGAAAAGTATAACCATGCCAAGACGGAACTGGATGAACTTGCTCGTCAATTTGATGAAATGTAACTAGGTTACCCTATAATAGTATATCCACCTAGTTTAGTTATTTTATTCCCATACTTTATTTCATTTTGTTTTATCTCTTTATATTGATTTAATAAACGAAATACATATCTCTTCCTCTTTGACTCTAATGCATCACGCAGATGGTTACTACGCTGAATTCAAATCCCGCTTTTTTTTTTTTTTTTTTTTTTTTTTAGCTCGTCGGATGAATCAACCTTTTTTCTTTTTTTCTGTCTCTTCTCTTGTTTTTTTTCCATCCTCCCCTTCTTTTACTGTTTATGAATGCAAACGACTCTAATCCACCAGAATGTACTCACACACGCTCACCTTCACACTCACCGTCTTATGATCGACAGTCTCCACGTCATTCATTACACTATAATTCATACAACAACCAACGACCTTACACTGATATGACAACTGCCATTGACGATTATTGGAAATTGAAGGAAAAGGGACACTCAAGTCAACTACAAGATGATAGACATGTGCGGAAAAGGTAACAACAGAAAACAGAAAATAGTGGAGAATAAAACTAACCTTAAATTGTTTTTATCGTAATGGTGAACAGGCATAATCCATCTTATTATCGTGACGAACCTCCTACGTACCAGTATACATCTTCTAGTCTATCAAGAAACTATAACAAACCTGACTCATCTAATGGAACACCCTCGTACTATAAAGGTAAGGATAAACTTGACAATAGAATAATAATATACTCAGGCACTTAAACCCCCCCCCCTTTTTTTTTTTTCTTCTTTCTTTTGACTATAGACGGTTTTGAAACACCTCCAACAACTACAGCCAATCCTAATGACGATAATAACAAGAATATACCAACCGCCAACACTTCTGGAAATACTGTTTGGCAGGATAGAGATTATCGTTATCGTGTCAACAATCCTAGCTGGTATCATAATAGGTAAAGCACCCAAACTATATTCTACCACATAATACTCACATCCCTCCCGTTCACTTTTTATAGCACTCTTGGCTCTTTTGACGACCGACCGACGGTTTCCTATTATGATCGCGACGGTGTGGGTGAACCTTCACAATACTCTTCTTCTGACAGGTGTCGCTCTGCTGTCCGAAATGGTGTCACTGATCGAAGAAATGCAAACTGGCGGGAAACTGCTTCCTCCAATGGTGATGATAAATCTACCGATACAAATATGGATGTCATTGATCATGGTAGTCAACAATCTCAGTGGCGTGTATCAGGTATGTTGTGTCTATCTCCAGAAATAGGTATACCAATTAACTAACATATTTTCTATTTTTATAGTTGTAGAACAACTTGGAAGTTTGGATAGCATTCATCGACATGACACCAAGCTAATCACTCAACAATCAGATGGTGTCACAATGAAATCAAAGACTCTAGGTGGTGATGTATCAATGGACGATGATTCGATGATTGCGACTTCTCCACCTTTAGCACATCAGGCACCAACATTGGAAACAACGCCAGTATTCTCGTCCTCATCCACCAGTCCAGAAAACTCTATCACCAAGTCAGCAACAGCTTCTTCTTTTGACATATACCCACCCGATTATGTATCACCAACAGCAAAATTGATCACCACTATCAACAATCAAGTGTCTTTGGCATCAACGACAAAAGGTAAAGAGGAATCGACTACATCCAACTCCAAGTCATCACATCACAAGCACAATGTAACCTCTCAACGAAATCTATTTGTATCTTCTCTAAAGGACGACACCAAGGAAAACGCTGCACCTATTCTTGATGAAAAGAACATTTACAACTCTGCCATGTCTCAGCAACAAATTGTCCTCCGGATCGACGAAATTGAAAATGACATCACCAAGTATGAAAAAATGCTTTCTAATATCAACAAGCGTCAAGTCGAACAAAACCACCAGCAATCGGAGGAAGGATTGATGTCTGATACAAAAGAGGATACCAAGGACGATGACATTGTTGATGAAGAAACTGCTAAAAAACAAATCTTACAACAAATGATGGATCAAGATTGTCAACCATTGGTTGATATTCAGCACCCTCCACCAACAATGCGGCGACAATCTCAGGTTCTAATGGATCAAATACGAACCCATGGTACTACTGTCGACAGAACTCTCTATGATCAGGTCATCTCAGCCAATCAACGCCTGGCCTTGAAAAACTCATGCATGAAGACTGGGTGGCAAGGCAAACTGGACAATGGTTGGTACGACAATTCTAATTGGGCTGCACCTATTTATGACAAGCTAGAAGATTATCCGTGCTACAAGAAGAATCTACTGACTTTTGACAAGCTCAAGGTATCAATCTCCACTCACTTGGTCAACAGGAATAAAAGACTCTTACAAAAGCAACATCGTCTCAAACGCGAATTCAAAAGCATCTACATTCAATGGAGGAATAAGAATAGGGCGCTCGATCGTAGACGGGATCAAGAACGTCAGAATAGATATGGTGGATACAAATCAAGGCGAGCTCATGGTGCCGAAGGAAAGACTGAAGAATACACTGATGGGGTCATATTTACTGGAAGCCGAGATGCATTACGCTTTGGTGATGATGATGATGATGATGATGATGGTGCTACTCTACCTTTTGGATCTGGAAATGGCTGGGCGTCAGATGTGGTGCACTCTCAAACTGGTTTATTAGACACTACTCAAACCTTGGACAATGCGGATATACGAAACCCCGAACTTCGTGCAGCTAAAACAACAGCAATCATTCCACCTATGATTTTGGACTCCAAAGGACGTAGTCGGACGTTTGATAACTATAGTGGTCTGGTGAAAGATCCTTTGGCGTACTATCTCAAAGGCGGTACGGAAATTCATGACTTGTGGAATCAACAAGAGATGACAGCATTTATGGAAAGCTACATGCAATACCCAAAGCGATTCGACAAAGTGGCTGCTGCTGTCGGAACCAAGACGACTGATCAATGTATTCTCTTTTACTACAAGAAAAAGACCAAGATTGACTTCAAGGCTCTGATGCGAAAACGGAAACGAGGCAAAAACAGAAAAAGGGATAATCTCGCGGCTGCAATCAAACGAGCATCAGGTGATACTTTTACAACCACACGAAGAAATAAGAACAAGGGATCAGCACTCATGGCGGATATTGGACAAGCTCAGGTTTCTCAAAGAACCAAGGAAAAACAAACTAAAAGCAGAGAACAACGGGAATTGGAAAAGGACAATGCCTATTGGGAAGGTGTCGCCGAACGACGACGCAAAGCAAATCAACCTACTAGTGATTCTAATATTACAACATCAACGGGGTACAACAGCACCGGTGACTCTAGCCTAAAACAAATGGTTGGCAAACGCAGAACTCTACGATCATCATTAACCAAACCTGATTATAGACCATTGTTTCCCGATATATTGGAGGACGATCAATCAACAGTGCCACCAGCTCCACCAAAGCAGTCAACAACATCCAGTATCAACAACCATCAACACGACTCTATCAAAAAAGACAAAGGGGCAACAGATGAAGACACAGTGGATATTGCACCACCACCATCATTTACTACCCCTCTCTCAGCTGTTGACAAGATCAACTCGACACGATCTGCACCACAAACAACCAGCCATCGACGATCAAGGACAATGTCCAGCCTGATCACTAAAAAGGAAGAATGGGCAAACGATTATTCAAATGCAACCGCACACCATACACCTACGCCGGATATAAAACGTGGATCAAGCTCCTCTTACTGGTCAGTATCTGAACGTGGCGACTTTATTCACTTTTTAAAGATGTATGGTCGGGACTGGACAAGGATTGCCAACAATATTATGACAAAGACGGCTACTCAGGTGCGAAATTATTATCACAACAATGAAGCAAAGATGGGATTGGATAAGTTAGTGAATCGGCACGAAGAATGTCAACCTATACCATCACACACGGATACTCACACTTACAATACCGCACTTGGATGGAACCATCAGCAGCCACCACTGGGATCTGCTTTCGACCTTGTCAAATCAAAATCTAACGAAACCAGTGTCAATCAACACCCTCATCATCGCCCTCTACTTGGTCCTTCTGGTCGTGATATACTAAACCCGTCTTCATCAACACCGGCGACTGTGACACGAATATCTGATCTACTTAATACCAGCGACGAACCTTCAATAGATAACTGGGAAACTTGGTTTGGCCTTTAGTTTAGTTTACCCCCCCCCTCCACTTATATATATAGTATATTATCATTTTGTAAAAACATACTTCCAATTAATTAATAAACATGTACTTAAACAATCATGACATCATGCTGTGTGGCAATTGTGCTTTTTACTTTTATGTTTGGATGACACTTTTTTTATTGCTGAAGGGGTTATTTATGCAGATCACACAATAAAGATCTGGATTTAAAGTCCCGACCGCATTTGCCTAGGTGGTACCACATCTATTCACTATACATGAACCGTGTAACACTGTATTATAACGCTTACTTGGTGTAGATTAAACAGTTTTTTTTTTTTTTTTTTTTTTTTTTTTTTTTTTTTTTTTTTTTTTTTTTTTTTTTTTTTCTAATACCGTTCGTGTGTTAATTTCCTATACAGTGAAACCTGGGTATCATACGACTTGTTTTGCATGACTTCCTACTGTTGTTGGAATCGGGGGTTTCAATCTCCCCTCTTTTTCAATGCCTGAACCACACAATATGACACATCCAGTGAAAAGTTGCGTGGAAGCACTATCTTGGAAGCGATTATACAATGCTTTCTAGATGTATTAATAAAAGCTGTATTTAGTCAAAGAACTTGTCAAAAGTGCTTTTGTGTCCATCGACTCATCTGCCTTTAAAAATATAACACCACGCATCCGCATTTTTTCATTTTCCGCTATAAAGCTGAAACCCCTCTATTTTATTTCTTCGCATTTTTTTTCTTTCTCTCTTTTAGTATTTTTTTCCAATCCCTTGTCATTCATTACACCTCTTTTAAAAACACAAATCACTCCACCAACTCGTAACAATCATGGCAACTGGTCTCTCCTATAGTGTCATCTCTTCAAGAACAGAGGAATCATTCAACGAATCTGTTGAATTCTATGGCCGGCTTGGTTTCGACCGGGTGGCGGGCAATACACAATGCGACGATACAATCTCTTTACGACAAACCTGGCTTCGTCTGTCCTCTCAATCTAAAGATACAACTTCAATCGTTATCAAGATCGTATTGAATCCTCAAGCCAAGCTGCATCGCGAAACACCACTGACACTCGACAAGGACTGGGCGTTGGAAAGCAAGTTTTTTGTCTTTAATATACAAGACCTTGATGGAATCAAACGGGATTTTGCCAAACACGGGGTGACTTATCAAGATACAATGACTTCTATCATCACTCAGGATCCTAACAACAATGTGATTGTATTGACTCGTAATCTCAACCCGGCGTCCGAACAGTCTGCTGGGCAACAAAAGGTGACGAAAAGGAAAAAGAAGATTGGGATCTTGACTTCTGGTGGTGATGCCTCTGGAATGAATGCTTGTGTCCGCTCCGTGGTACTTTATGGGATCTCCAAAGGATGTGATGTTTATGCAATCTACGAAGGCTACCAAGGTAACACAGAATCAATACATTTTTGAAAACTTTTGTAAATCTCACCTCCTTTTGACTTTTTGTAATATATGTATAGGTTTGGTGGATGGTGGAAATTACATCCGACAAATGGATTGGAGAAGCGTGACAGGCTACCTAAGCATCGTAAGTAAACTACTACACTCGTAGTAGCATTGATGAAGATAACAAACTAACCTCCTTCTTCTCCTTCTTTTTTAGGGAGGTACATCTATTGGAACTGCTCGTTGTATGGCATTTAAAACACATGAAGGTCGTCTCCAAGCGGCAGAAAACCTTGTTAAGAATGGGATCGACTCTTTAATTGTATGTGGTGGCGATGGCTCTTTGACAGGTGCTGATATCTTCCGGTTTGAATGGAGTGGATTGCTCGACGAACTAGTCCAAGCTGGCCGAATCACTAAAGACGAGGCAACGACATTCCAGACTATGACCATTGTTGGTATTGTGGGATCCATCGACAATGACATGTCTGGCACAGATATCACCATTGGCGCTGTCACTTCCTTGCATCGAATTTGTGAAGCTGTAGATTCGGTCGATACTACTGCTTTATCTCACTCCAGGGCGTTTGTGATTGAAGTGATGGGACGACACTGTGGCTGGCTGGCTCTGATGGCGGGTATTGCAACTGGTGCTGACTTTATCTTTATTCCTGAACAACCTCCTGAAGATGAAGACTGGGAAATCTCCATGTGCAAGGTGGCTAAAAGGCATCGTGAACTTGGTAAACGCAAAACAATCATTATCGTCGCGGAAGGTGCTTTGGACAAGAATCTCAACCCTATAAAGGTGGATCGTATCAAGGATATACTCTCTGACAAACTGGGATTGGATACCCGGGTAACAATTCTTGGTCATACTCAACGTGGTGGCTCTCCCTGTGCATTTGATCGTATTCTTGGCACTGTGCAATCGGTAGCTGCTGTTGACGCCGTTTTATCCTCAAGCCCTGACAAGCCCTTCCCTATGATTTGCATGAATGACAACAAGGTTGTTACTAAACCACTTATGGATGCAGTCAAGTTAACTCACGAAGTCGCTCAAGCCATCGAATCGCGGAACTTTAAACGTGCTTTGGAACTTCGGGACTCTCAGTTTTTGGATGAATACAAGGTCTTTAACGTTACGACAATTCTCGACGACAATAGCATTGTACTACCCGACCACCAACAACTCCGAATCGCCATCCTTAACATTGGTGCTCCTGCTGGTGGTATGAATTCGGCTACCCGCGCGGCTGTCCGTTATGCTTTGAACAAGGGTCACACTATCTATGGGGTCGCTAATGGCTTTTCTGGTTTGGCTCGTGGTTGCTTTGAAAAGATGGACTGGATGGGGGTTGATGGATGGACAACATGTGGTGGATCCGATCTTGGTACCAATCGGGCGATTCCCGGAAAGGATATCGATATGGGGATGGTGGCCTATCAATTGCAAAAGAATAACATCCAGGCGCTTATGCTCGTCGGTGGATTCGAAGCCTTTACCTCTTTGGTGGAACTGGACAAGGTGCGCTCGGAATATCCTTCACTATGTATCCCTATAGCTTTGATTCCTGCAACAATCTCAAACAACGTACCTGGTACTGACTTTTCGCTGGGATGCGACACCTCTCTCAATGTCATTGTTGATGCCTCTGATGCCATTGTCCAATCTGCTCAATCATCACGCCGTCGTGTCTTTGTTGTTGAAGTACAAGGTGGTCGCTCTGGTTTCTTGGCGGTCGAAGGTGGTCTGGCTGTTGGTGCTTGTGCTATCTATATCCCAGAAGAAGGAATCGATCTTCCCCGACTCCAAGGCGATGTGCAATTCCTCAAGGGTCTCTACGATACTGACGATCCAGAAAAAGCCGAAGGCCGGGTGATCTTACGAACAGAAGGCGTCAGCACGACTTACACCACTGAAGTAATATCGGAAATCTTGCAAGACGAAGGCGGTGCTCGGTTTGATTCTCGCACAGCTGTACTTGGTCATATTCAACAAGGCAATACACCTTCTCCATTGGATCGTATACGTGCCTCTCGCCTTGCTATCCACTGTATCGAATTCTTTGAAAAACACACCCGCGACGCTCTGGATCAAGCTGAAAACAACCGCCAAGAAACCCCGATGGAACTGTGCACGGACGATGACTCGATTGCCGTCATTGGTTTGGTTGGTGTTGATGTACGGGCTCAGTCGGTCAAGAAACTGCTGCCTACTACTGATATGAAAAACCGAAAACCTCATGAAGATTGGTGGCAGCGTGATCGGGAACTTGTGGATATATTGTCTGGTCGTACCTACTACAGCTGTATAGAATAGTTTTAATTTATTATCCTAGTTTTAATTTATTATCATAGACCTTTGTTACATAGATATAGTTTGCATTTTTTTTTTTATCATACATTCTTTTTTTTAAAAATAAAATAAACTAAAGGCTACCACACTTGATTGGTAGTCATCATCACTCATAATGAATCCTTCGTTATAACCCAATGATATAAAAGTGACAGACATTGTGAATGATGCTTGCATGAATCGGGATTTGAAAACAGAGTCAGGTGTATTCAATACGCCCCCTTTTTTTCAAAAAATCAGACTGTGGTACATCGATTAATCAAGTGTACAAGATGGGTGGTATCTATTTGAGGACCAAAGTGAGAGAAGACGATGTATTTTATAAAAAAAGGAAATCATGTTTGCAAAAACCGTTTTTTATTTATAATGGCAGAATATATACATTTTTTAACTAGATGACTATTGGTTAAATGGGACGATGTGTAATAGGGAAAGTGAAGACTAATTCTTCACCTTTTCTAAACGCCAAGCTGCATAATCATCAAATAAGACAGGCCCTACATAAAAGAAAAGTGAATCAGTAAGTTGATGTTACTAGCCCTCCATCACAAATGTTTATGTTACTTACATGATGTCGTGGTATCATACCCTTCAAGATCATATGGCACTGTTCGGGCAAAGTCAAGTAGACTTGACCATTGATCTAAAAAAAGTAAAAGAGGAGTTTTAGTGAAACAATTTTATGCCTTCTTCCACTCATTAAACATACCTTTATTGATGACTTTTACTGGCCTTTTTTCCTATATAAGAATAAATGAAATTGGAGCCCAACACTTTTTTTTTCGCCTTTAAACACTTACTTGATTAAATTCTATAAAAGAAGTGATGTGTTTGTACTTGTCGCCAAATAGTAGAGCCCATAGCGGCAAAGCAAGATCAAGATCCATACTCTTTTGACCAGCAGTTTTAGCAAAGTCAAAGGTATATAGATACATTGCCTTGAATTCCTTTTCGTCTTCAAGGCATTTTGTCCACGCTGGTATGTGTGTCTTGAGTCGTTCCGCCGAGTCCGCCCTGTTTAAATCATGGTTGAAAAGAAGAAGGAAAAAAAAAAAGTCAGTTATATCATTCTTTTCTTCCTTACTCCTTCATACTTACTGCAAGTTGGTCATGGCGTCCATCCACTCCTTTTTGGTGAAATGACCCATACGACCTGCATTCAATTTCCAGCCAATGAGGATTGGATATACCTAAATAAGCCCAAAGAGAAGCTGCAGTTGTTATCAACTTCAAGCATACATGTTCTTCTTGTTTTTTAGCATTTACTTACACTATCCAACGAGACGCCAATATCTTGGAAGAACTGTTGAGCTCCTTCAGGTGTGATGTTTTCGTCTGGGTCATCATTGTCTTTGTACTTTTGATACCATGTTTCGCATGTTTTGGCAGAGAACTAGATGAAGGCATAAAGTTTTTTTAAAAAAAAATAAAAAAAAATAAAAAGAGTTGGTAATAATGTATAGATAGCATTTACCATTTGTACTTACTTTAGGTAGTTCCCTATGAGTATACAATGACAAAATAAAAAGAGTGAGCGACACGATAGTGGCGTTTGTTAATGACTAGTAGAGCAATATACTTACTCTACGGTGGTGGAGCTCTTGGTGGATATAGTTGTCGAATTTCTAGTTGATCTTGTGGTTTGATTTTCTCGTTTGGTGGTCTTTGCAGTGGTTTTTGAAGTCGCGTCGGATTTGGCTTTGCGTTTTGGCGGCATGGTTCTAAATGAAGAAAGGGGAAAAGAAGTGGGAAAAAAGATCGCCAGCAGCCGACTTCTATAAAAAAAAAAGTCGGGTTTTGAAAATGGTCCTATCAAAAAGATACCTTTGGGGGGAGGGGTTCCTTTTTTTTTTTAAGACTTCTTCCATGTCCGCCACCTCGACGAATACTTCCACCACCTCTGCAGAAAAACTAATATCAGCATGTGGAGGAGCACTTGTTACCTCGTTACTTGTGACCCCGATGGATGTTATCAAACTTCGACTTCAAACACAACAAGCAACCAATATCAAAACCACGTTGAATCAATGCTGTCAACTTACAAAGGCAACAAGTCTTCTCCGGGAACTTCCATATTGCTCTTGGATAAAGAATGACAACAAGAACACTTCAGCATATCGATTCTCAACAACAAAGCAACAGATTCCCAATCTTCATGACTGTTTGTATAATCCTTCTCGACAATCTCTGATATTCAAAGGTACCTTGGTAAGTATTTGGTTTTGGCCGTCATACTTGCTTATGAATCAACTTTTTTACTTCTTTTTTTTTTTTTAGGATGGATTATACAAGATTATTCGATACGAAGGTGTACCAAACCTGTGGAAGGGTTTGTCGCCAGCTCTTGTCATGTCTATTCCCGCCAATGTCATATACATTGTAGGATATGATCACCTTCGTGATGCGATACGAACATATACGACGATAAACGGCAAAGACTATTCTCCTTTGATTGCTGGTGGTGTAGCTCGTACTATTGGAGTTGTTGTTGTTTCTCCCATTGAACTCTTTCGCACTCGACTACAGGCAACAACCAGTGGTATAAAGGAATTCCAAAGTAAGTACTGTGCATCAAGGGACATATCGGCCTTTTAAATATGCTAACCACCACCTTGTTCGTTAGATGTGTTGAAGGATTTGATCAAGATGGTGAAACAATCAGGTCCCATAGCTTTATGGCGAGGTCTTCCTCCAACTCTATATAGAGATGTACCATTCTCTGCGATATACTGGATGGGTTATGAAGAAACCAAACAGGCTTTACTTGGTTATAATCATGAAATGACCGGATTACAGGCTTCCTTTCTGTCAGGTGCTTTCTCTGGAATGGTAAGTTGATTATATATATATATAGACAATGCTAGGAATATTAAAAGGATACTTTTTTTTTTGTTTAACTAGATCGCAGCAGGACTGACAACTCCTTTTGATGTGGCCAAGACAAAACGACAAGTAGGTACTGAATATGGTGGAATGGAAAGTACTCGTATGCCTGTCATCCTGAAACAAATATACCAACAAGAAGGTACCCCTGGCCTCTTCCGTGGGTTAACTGCTAGGTTGGCGAAGATATCGATATCTTGCTCCATCATGATCTCTTCCTATGAACTTGGCAAATCCCTTTTTGCTAATCAGCATCAGACACTCTAGATTATATAGTTTATTTACCACTTTGTTTTACAGTCAAACATTTAATAAAAACCTTCTTGTTGCATTATTTGTAAATTTGAAATCCCGCTATTGTGGGTATAAAAGTCACAGGGTAAATTCTTGTACTTGTATCTCTGGTTTACAATTCTTGCTTTACCATGAGCACATCAAGTAGCGAAGAGGAAGAATTTTATGAAGTGGAGGAAATACTTGACGACAAGTATGATGATGGTGACAGACTCTTTTTCATTAAATGGAAAAATTATGATTCAACGTAGTAAGTTTGAAAGGAAAACGAACTTTTTACTTTATTCAATTGTCTTACTAACTATAACTCTTTTTCCTTCTTCTTTTTAACAGATAACACTAAAGATCAAGATTTGAAACTCGATATTAATCCTTTTGTAATTATCTTTGATTTAGGAACAATACTTGGGAACCTGCGGCCAACCTGAACTGCCCTGATTTACTCGCCGCCTACTACGAGCAAAAGGCCAAACGATTGACACAGACCAAAAAACGGAAGCGAAAACTCCTTGGAAAGAAGAACTCAATAACAGTAAAATCCAGCGAACAAAGCAGCGATACTACCAACAGTAATAGTAACAACAGCAGAAGTAAAAGCAACAACAGCAAGGGCAAGAGCAAAACCAACAACAGCAGCAGTGACAGCAACAACAGCAGTGACAGTAAAAGCAACAGTAGTAGTAGTAGTAGCAGCAAAATTAACAGCAACAGCAATAGTAACAGTAAAAGTGAAAAGACGGTGGGTCCATTGTCTGTTATTGATACCATGCGCTCCTTCCTCACCAAGTCGAATATATCAACACCCTCAGAACTTCCGACTTCCTCACATAGCTCTGTACTCCCACCACCTTCAACAAAAGCAGTACGGACGGATGCACAGGCACACAAGAAACCCAAGCAGCAATCATACAACCAACGATCATTCTTCAATCTTGACGACGACGACGATGATGATGATGATGATGATGACGACGACGACGATAGGGAAAGCAGAAAAGGCGCGGATACAACCAACAGCAACAAGCGTCGAATCAAATCTTTCGCATTGTCAAATGCACATGCAACAGAACAGGATTCACCAACTTTAAATATATCCAGCAGCTCGAAAAATACACAAGTGATCCAGTCCAAACCCGATGTGGTAGTAAAGAAGTCTTCAGGGTCCTCTTCTTTTGGTGGTATCAAGCGACAAAATCAACGTAAGTAAAGTGAAAATCAAAAAAGGATGAAGTAAAGAAAAGATATGCCTAACTGTTTATAATAGAACCTCACGAACCCAAAACGGCATTGGAAACTCTTATGGATAAAATTGATAGAAGGAATAACAACAATCGCCCAACTGCTACTCACCAATCTGTGAAGACTTTGACGCCTCACGCTACTCCGCCACATTCAAGGCAACAGCTCGATTCATCCAAACCCACTCCGTTGCATGATGCTCACCGACAAAAGCAACTATCATCAACAGTCAAACCTAGTACCTCACACGACGTTCACCACAAACAACAAGCTGAAAAGCCTGTTGATAAACATAATGCACAACATCGTCAGGTACAACAATCACCACCAATTATATGGACTGGAGTCATCAGGATCAAGAAATTTGGATCTTACACGATGAAACTTAATACCGATTATGATCCTAATAACCTTCAAAAAAAGGCCATGTAAGTATATAGCCTACCAACTCTTGCAAACATGTAACTAACTATCTTCTTCCCTATATGGTGCGATTGATCCAAGAGCATTCTTAACTAGTCCGGATCTTAGGGGAAATACAGCTTTACCATTCAGGATATTGAAACACTTGTGCAAGGATCTACCTTATTGTATGATGGATGCTCAGACGACTGAACTAGCATATCTCAATTGGAGCAAGCTTTCGAAATTCCTTCAACTCAATAACCAGGTAAATTGGTCAAGATGCACATGAGGACATCACTAATCTAACCTCTATATTATAGGCTATTGTCATTTTATCACCAAAAGTAAAGACCGAAACGCTTATCATCACCAACAAAATCAACAGGGAAACATGGACTATGGAACAAACTGGATCACTCACAGTGACATACATCAAGGGCCTAGCAACGGAACTCCAAGGTTACGATGGGATATTAACATCATCTATCTCGAACACTTATCTCCATCCCAGCTGGAGGTTTGCATCCAAATTGTTTGGTTTCCCAGATGATTTGTTGGCTCTCGGTAAACAGGCGGATATCTCTTTTGAAATATTTGGTACATCAGAAATGGCTATCCTACTAAGACTTGCGTGCAAACTGACGGAAACACGAATACCAGTGAAAGCAATCGATGCTCCTCTCACACCATCAACATCCTCCACAACAGTGTCATCAGTTTATGCGACTTTAGTAGAATCAGCAACAGCAATACAGCATACAAACAGAATACTATTGGTAAGACAAATAAAAAGGGGGGGAATGCTAATGATGAAACAAAGGTACTAACCAAGTATATATATATGTTAGTTTGATCGATGCGATAATCTTTTATACATGTCATGTCTAAATCAAGAGCGCTCTTCTACCAATGCGCGGATCTTTACGTTTGGACAAGCATCATTAGCAGAGTCGATCACACCAGCATTAGAAGTGTATCCCAAGAACACAGGTAAGGAAAAAAAAGGGGGGAGATAATTTTGCATGAATTACTCACATATGGTTTTTTTATAATCCCGACAACACAGGCGGATTCATTACAACAGACATCAGGAACATATTGCATAATCCCGACATATTGGATCGAATGGTGGAATTCGTTCAAAAGGTAAAGAAAAAAGAAAAGAAAAGGAAGTGGGTGGTAATGGAAAAAAAAACTAACATCTTTGATTCAGACTAACGACTTACTGCTGGGCGAATGTCAACTGATCATCCATCCTGAACACTTACAGCAAATCATGCGCTTAGGGACCGGTACACCGTAAGTTGAACACAATAGAATGATGGTAGATTGACCATGGTACTAATCCATGTTTCAATTTAGAGCACAGAATGCTATCACCAAGATCATGACATACTTGACCTCTAATGACATTAGCGTAGTGGAAAACTGGAGTGAAAAGGTATGAGAGGAAAAAAGAAGAAGAAAACTGAATTAAATGGGCAAAGTACTAATGCGATCCTTCATTATGTAAATGATCCCATTAGAATGATGAAAGCAAATGGACAACAGCAACTATGGATTGGTTTAATGCGATTGTATTTGATCACATCAACACCCATCAATTATTTTACTTTGTCGATGATTTAACCCCTTTTGATACATGTCAACGCCACTACCCCGCCATTAGCTTTATCACCTCTGATAAACTGTTGTAGTATAGTCAAATCTCTTATTAAAAAAAATCACTAGTTAGTTATTACGTTATCAATTCCTGTTTATTGTTTATATAAAATGCTATTTGATCAACTAATTAAAAAGTGGGACTTGGATGATGATGCATGAATATAAATGTATACTATTTTTAGACTAGTAAATGTATACCAATTTTATTTACAACAAGGGTTTAAGGGGTTTTATATTGATGATGTGATGGAGGGTAAAGTATGTATATCAACAACTAAGACTATAGGTAACTAAAATATTATGAATGGGAAGATATACCAAATACAAACAAGGAGTAGGGTTCATTTTGCATACTAGATTGTGTCAATATATCAAAGTATTAGTAATCACCGCCAATGGGAGGGTGTTTTTATTTTATTTTTTTTCACTCCTACCTTGTCAACATAATCCTTCACATTCTTGTTAAACTTTGTACGATTGGCAGTATAAACTTCTGCAATTGAAGAGACTAGAGCATCATCAGGATTCGGGTGTTGGAGCAACATACTTAATGCGTCTAAAACTAGATATATATATATATAAAGGGATCAGTTAATAACAATCTCGCTTTACACTTTTCCCCTCCCTCCCTCCTTTTCTTACCTTGACGGATTTTCGTAGCAGGTTTCCATACATCAGATTTTAATAGATCCACGCAAATAGAGCCATCATCATCAATGTTAGGATGATAAATCTTGGTTACAAACTTGACCTAAATAATAACATACATGAAAGAATAATTAATAAACATCGTACCTTCTCTCTCTCTCTCTTTTTATATATATACCTTGGGCGGCTTGAAGGGATAATCAGCTGAAAAGACAATATCCAGTTTGAAGGTACCACCTTTATAAGGGCTATCGACCTATCAAAACAGAAGTTATATAATATAAATAAAAATGGTTTCAGTCAAGCATTCCCAGATTATTAGTATCAAGTCATGTATACTTACAGGTCCTGCGATGCTACCTAATAGTGTGTATAAAATAAAAAACATGTATTAAGATTCCCCACGTGTCGATTATGCCACCACCATTTCATAAAATTCTTTTTGTTTAGATTGTTTACCTGTCCAATGGAACATATCGTCGTTAATGGGTCCCGCAGTGATACCGTCTGGTGGGTTCTTTGCCAAATCAGCCATTTCCTAAACACAAGATTAGAAGTGACACAGTTAGTTTACCATTGTCCTATAATTACATCCCCAAATAACTACTCTCTTGTTATAGTATTATCATTACCCTTTGAATACGTTTTAAAGCCATCTTTTACGAATCGGAAAAGTCCAGTTTTGAAAAAGTGTGGTAGACAAAAGAAAAGAAGGGTGAAATTGGGCTTTGTTGACCAATCGACTTTTCTGTACGTTTTCAAATCCCGATTGCCAAAAGGGGGTGAATGATGCCAACGCAATTGCTTTCAAATGCCGCCCTGAAGGAAATCGTGTATAGTGCTGTATTATGATCAAAAGTAGAGAGAAGCAAAAGATTTTATTGGGTAAAAGTTGTGTTAAAGAGGGTACATATAAGTAAATAGACTGTGTAAAAGAAGAAGCAGACTGGGATAAAATATAGCTACATGATTGATGAGACTATAGTAGGAGTGGGATTACTGTTTCCACCAAGAGAGAACGGACCAATCTGCCAAAGTCAGTAAGAATGTATCAGAGACAGGGAAGTAGTTGCTGCTTGTCAGTTGTCGCCGCTTTTCGTCCAACATACATGCGCTTCTGAGCGACATTTATATTTGTTTCGTAGTGACCCTTCCCTGTCGTTCCATTGCGGCAAGATCCCTTTGACTTTTTTTTTTTTTCGTTGTTGTTGTTGGAGGTCGTTCCTAAAGAAGCAGATCACAAATCATCAAGATTGAAGATATTCAGTTGCATTCGATTCGACCGGTTCGAGTGTTTCCTTTGGATATGAGCGAATGTTCTTAAGAGAGAACGAAGATCCCCCTTCTTTTTCAAAATGGGGCGGGAGTTGAAGTGACTTTTTTCCATCTGGCGTCATTTTTATGAGTGAGCCAGGCGGCGGTGGGTCAAAAAAGTGAAAAACAAAATTATTTTGTTTGCCTTGCCTCTCTTCCTGTTAAACTTTGGTCCACAACTGAAAAGCAGCTCTTCAATCCTTTGGAAAGAATTCTCGCTTTCCTAACTCTCTTTTTAACTTCTTTATCTATTATTCACTCTCCCTACTCTTTTACTCTATTTGGACAACATCTACTTTATCATGCTACGATCCATCGCTACCAAACGAGGTAAAGAAGAAGAAAAAAAGAAAACAGACAACATAAACAGCAAACGGTGACTTGATGATTTACTCTTTTCTTTTTGTATTATATATATATATATAGTTAGCATGACGATAGCTCGAAACTTACGAGCTGTGCCCTCTGTTACTCGATCTTTTGCCACCGAAGCTGACCCAAACGCCAACCCCATTACTGGAAAGACCACCTTTGGCAACTTGTCTGATGAAGATCGTATTTTTACCAACTTGTATTTGAAACACGACTACCGACTTAAAGGGGCTCTCAAGCGGGGTGATTGGTACAAGACCAAGGAACTCGTATTGAAGGGTCATGACTGGATTATTCAAGAAATGAAGGAATCTGGTCTCCGTGGTCGTGGTGGTGCTGGTTTTCCTTCTGGTTTGAAATGGAGTTTCATGAACAAACCTCTGGATGGCCGGTAAGTTTTATTAATCATTGATGATTTGAGGGGGGGGTATCATAACAAATGCTAATAATTATATATATATAATGAACCTAGTCCTCGCTATTTGGTCATTAATGCGGATGAAGGTGAACCTGGAACTTGTAAAGATCGTGAAATTATGCGCGGTGATCCTCACAAATTGATCGAAGGTTGTTTGTTGGCTGGTTCTGCTATGAAGGCCAATGCTGGTAAGAAAGAAGAAGAAGAAAAAAAGACAAGATGACGCCCTAATTACTAACAATAACCTCTTTATCATGAATAATTTATATTAGCTTACATTTACATTCGTGGTGAATTCTACCAAGAAGCTTCTCATCTCCAAGAAGCCATTAATGAAGCTTATGCTGCTGGATTGATCGGCAAAAACGCCTGTGGCTCTGGTTATGATTTTGACGTCTATATTCACCGTGGTGCTGGTGCTTACATCTGTGGTGAAGAAACAAGTTTGATTGAATCCATTGAAGGCAAACAAGGTAAGCCTAGACTCAAGCCTCCATTCCCTGCTGATGTTGGTTTGTTTGGCTGCCCTACCACTGTGACCAATGTTGAAACTGTGGCTGTTGCTCCTACTATTCTTAGACGGTAAGTTGATAAAAGTAAAGGGGACTAGTTACTAACTTTATATATATATATATGTATAGTGGTGGTAAATGGTTTGCTGGATTTGGTCGCCCTCGTAACAGTGGTACCAAACTATTCTGTATCTCTGGCCATGTGAACAACCCTTGCACTGTTGAAGAAGAAATGTCCATTCCTTTAAGAGAATTGATCGACAAACATTGTGGTGGTGTCCGTGGTGGTTGGGATAACTTGCTCGGTATCATTCCTGGTGGCTGCTCCGTTCCCGTCATCCCTAAAGACATTTGCTCTGATGTGTTAATGGACTTTGATGCTCTTCGAGATGTCAACTCTGGTTTGGGTACTGCCGCTGTTATTGTGATGGACAAATCTACCGACATTGTCCGTGCTATCTCTCGATTCGCCAAATTCTATCGCCATGAATCTTGTGGTCAATGTACTCCTTGTCGTGAAGGTACCAAATGGCTGGAAACCATGATGGATCGCTTTGAAGACGGTCGTGGACATCCTGAAGAAATCGATCAAATCTGGGAACTCACCAAGCAAATCGAAGGTCATACCATCTGTGCTCTCGGTGATGCCGCTGCCTGGCCTGTACAAGGTTTGATCCGCCACTTCCGACCAGAACTCGAATCCCGTATGGCTCAATTCCAAAAGACATTGGCTTCCTCTGCATCTGCTTGAGTAGAAACTCTACCTTGTTGATATATGGGCGTCTTTTGTTTGATGGAATTCCTTAATTAGTTATAGATACTTTATTTTAGTCTGTAGATTTGTCTTTTTTTTTTAAACCAATATATAATAAAACTCTGTGGATTCTTTACCCTCCTCTTTCTCTCTGTGTTTATTAACCAAAATGACAGTGTCGGTATATGCTTCTGGGGGGGGAAAAAAAAAACCAGGTCCATAAATGATTTTAGGGTTTAAAATAACCTTTTCTCCATCGACAAACTTCAAATAAATGTATCAGCATGAATCCACAATAAGAAGTAAAAAGTCCAGTTTTATTTTGTTTTTTAAAATGAGCTAAACAGTAATGCATAAATGCGTGTGGGTGGGTGTTAAAAAAAAAAAAAAATCGGGGAAGGAGAGGGTATGTAAAAGTGGAAGTAATGGGAATAGTGTTAACAATAGTGGATAGTGAGGTAGTATAGATATAGTTAATTAAAAGAGATAAGATGAAGGGTTTCCCTCCTTTACAAGTCATCCTCTTCCGTTCCTGCGCCATAATCCATTATTTCCAGTCTTGTTGTATTGTCACTATACCAAAGCATGAGACGCCTGTTTAGTTGTTTTTTTTTTTTTTCTTTATCCCCTTTTTTTATTACCTTTTCACTGCCGCCACACAACGTCGTTCATCGAATGCCACCCGCCAGATACCATTTGCATCAGTGATCAGATCACGGACGAATTTCCCGGTTTGGATGTCCCACATTTTCAATCCACCTTCTGAGCCAGAGATCACTTTATGATCATCATGTTGGAATGAAGTGATCGCACCCTTGTGGCCATCCAATATATGTTCTCGTTCACCAGACTCGGTTGACCATACACGTAAAGTTCCATCTGCACCACCAGATACCAGATGATTGTCAGAAAGACCAAGTAATCCCACCAAAATTGTATGTCCTACATCAGAAGAAGAAAGAGAAGGGAGTTAATATTGTATCCCCTTTCTATTCAAGAGTGCTTTTCTTTTTTTTTACCTCGTAGTACTCGTACACAGCTACCATCAAGCATGTTCCATATCCGTATAGTAGAATCCATACTTCCACTAATACACCAATGTCGTTGAGTATCAATGGCGACTGAATAGACCTTTTGAGTATGGCCTTCCAATGTAAACTTCAATTTGCCTGTATCCAAATCCCATAGTTTGACTGTATTGTCGTAGCTGCCACTTGCCAGGCTGTTCCCATGTGCCGCCAATGCACGTACCGAGTTGGTATGACCCTCCAATAGATGAACAAAAAATGGATTAAAGTCGTGTTCTTGTGTTTGTTGAGGTTGGAAAGAATATTGACTGTGTTGTTGCTGTTGTGATGATTGGAATGAGTCTGTCTGTAGTTCATTAATAAATCGTTGAAGCTGGTTTTGCAATTGTCGTCTATTGTTGGTCCTCGTTTCGTCGTCGTCTGCAGCCATGTCTTTTGGTGGTTGAGGTTGTGTTTCGAATCCAAGTGGGTCGGTTTGTTGCTGCTCTTGATGGTGGAAAGAATAATGAATTGGATCAAGTTGTTGATATGACGAGTGATGATGGTGCCATGGTTGATGTGGAGGTTGCTTTATCTGTTGTTGTTGTTGTTGTTGTTGTTGCTGTTGTTGTTGATTTTGCTGTGATTTGGCAGGAAGGTAGGGCAGCTTCCAAACGCGCAAGGTGTAGTCTCGAGATCCACTGACAATTAAAGGTTGTGCTGGTTGTATAGAAGAATCACTAGTTCCACCCGTATTAACATTGGTTGGTAAGACGATATGAAGGCACCGCACAGTACTTGTATGGCCACGAAAGACAAATCGACAAACACCAAGTTCTATATCCCAGATCCGAATCGTTCTATCTGTCGATCCAGTCACCAGAGTATTTCCAACATACTGAAGAGCCCAAACCCCACCTTCATGACCACGCAATACCCGTCGAAGTAGCCCCGTCTTGATGTCGTGCACATTGATATAATTGTCGTCAAAGCCAGTGATGATTTTATCGTCGTCGAATTGTAAACAGGTGACCACATCACCATGACCCTTTACTTGTAGTCGCTTTACCCTGTTATGTTTCCAGTTCTGTCGTGTCATATAGTGAGATTTGAAGAGTTCTTTAAATGTTTCGTCAAAGCAAACATCATCGGTCAAGTTGTCGTAATCAGGTGCAGGCAAGGACATACGATGGAGCAGTGTTGGATCAGAGGAAGCATATGATGAAGAAGTCGAGTTGAATAAAGATCGATCCAAAAAGTCAGTATCTTCTTGTCCGGTTTCCTTAATAGCAAACAAGTGAGTTGAATTGGTTATCACTGGTTTTGAAGTCGATGGAGTTGCTGCATTATAGACTTGTTGATACATTTGTTGATAATATTGTTGACGAGACGGGTGTTTCTGTTGTAGTGAGTAATGTTGATGATGAGGGTATTGGTGAGCAAGATGACTTGTTGAGAGTCCATATCGTTCAATTTCGTCCGCCGTCACCGTGAAACCAGCTTCCACAAATTTAGCCCTCCATAGTTCCGAGTCCCCTTCGATAGCATGTTGCCAAAACCGAGATACACCAATAGCACGACATAAAGAGTGAGGGTCGACAAACATCAAGATCCGCCGAGAAAGATGTCGAGGTAGACGACTGATAAAATCCAATCGTAGGGCCTGCATGATCATGTCGCTGGCAAACCGTAAAGAAGTCATGGGAGATCGTCGTAAAAGTTGAAGCATAAAGTAGTCTTGAATACCATTTGGGAGAGCATCATAAGTCCGAAACAAAGAAGACAAATGACCAGAACCAGTTATTACATCACTATTATCGTCTTCTTCTTCGTTGCCGTCGTCGTCATCCATTGGAGAGCCTGTATCAAGTTCAACATCCATCATTGTTGCTGTTGTTGGTGTTACGCCGGAAGTAACTATTGCCGAAGATGAATGATGATCATGGTGAAGACTTGCTGACGATGCCCAATTTTCATCATTTGGATCCAGATCAGATACAGGAGAAGGTAATGCAGAGTTTGGACTGTCGGCCATATTTGATTCCACCCCATCGGCAGAAGGTAAATGTGTCGCGAATTCAGGAAGCAGCGATACAAGTGATTGATTCGGAGTTGGTCCAGAAGTAATAATCGAATTAGTGTTATTGTTGATAATAGGATGAAGATAATTAGCTGATTGTGGTGACGTTGATGCCCGATCGGTACTGGAAGGCATTGATACATTATCCATATTTGTCGATCCTGCTGTTGTTGTTGTTGTTGTTGCTGTAGTATTAACAAAGGCAGTGGTATTATTGGTAATGATGGTATCAATATATTGTAATTGCCGTGAGGACCAAAAGCCATTGTTGGGTGGTGATATGAATGTTCGCACACCCTCCAATTGTGTTGGCGCAACCCGTTTTCGTTGAAGTGGTTCATCAATTGTTAAAGGATCCTCTGACCATACAGAAGAGAGTGTTGAGTGTCGAGTGTTGTACTTGAGGTCAGTATTACAGTGTTGATTATGGTGATGATGTTGCTGGAGAAGTGGATCAGAAGAGTCAATTTCTTGTAGCAAGGCCGGCCTATTATCCAAGGTAAACTTGATTCTTTTCAAATCAGGTGGAGTGGTTGTATTTGCAAGAGGGTATATTGTTGTTGTTGTTGTTGAAGAAGAAGAAGGCAAAGACGAGTAAAACCGTGGTGAGTTGAATACAAGAGGTGGTAATAATACTGCACTTGACGAATCCATTGATTGAGATGGTGGAGAGGTTGAATGTTGAGCCGGTGTGTGAGCCCCTTGGTTAATTGATGCATCTTGACTTTGCCCACTTGGAGTGGCAGACGGTGATGGTAAAGGTGAAGATAACTGTATAGAAGATATTGACATTGGACTACTTCCCATTGATAGAAGTTCAAAAAGGAATAGTTTGATTATGATAAAGAAGAAGAGAAGAAGGTACGCCTTTTTCAATTCGAACGAAATTTTGAAGGAAGGATCCCCCAACCACCCCCTGTATTCAAATCCCGATAATCAGCGACGTTTAATTGGTCAAAGAGCAAAGAGCTTTTTTTTTTTTTTTTTTTTTATTTATAAAATTAGGCAATACAAAGTTGATAAAGTAGTAGTTACATGCTCTTACAATTTGGAGCATATATGTAAGATGATAATGGTAAAAGGTAATAATGACAATGGAAAGTAGGGTGAATTATATGGATAATTATATAAAATATTAATGTAACTAAACTAACAATGTAAATAATAGATTTTATAAAGGCCATCAACTCGATTTAAGGGCAGTCCGCTTCTTCAGTTCGTTGGCATCGAATTCAGTTCCTAGTTTTCGATCCCAGAAGGTAAAGAAAGGCTGGCTAAAATTCTTCTTGATACCCCAAGGTTGATGATGGATATCATGACTATAATATATAAGAAAAAGTTGGTTAGTTAGTTAGTCATACGACACATTTTATGTCAAAGACTTACTAGGTTCCATTGTTTCCAAAGCAGACATTAAGAGGATCCCATGGGAATGAATAGCCACAATGATCATTAACTAGAACAAAAAACACTTTAATACATGCCATCGTTTTCATTTTATATACTTACTCGTTTTCAAGTTGGAGAAGGTGAAGAGTATCAAACCAAGACGAGGTGACATCCCAGTCAATTCATAAGCCAAACCAGCACCAAGTGTATCTAGACAAAACCCTTCCACAGGATGGTTGTACAAGGCACCAAATGCATAAGGGACATAAAGTCGATGATGATGAGAGTGAAAGTGCTTGTATAAAAACTTTGATGTATGACCCAGTCGATGTAAAACATATTGGTGAGTATCGATCATAAACCTATATACAAAAAGACATTAGTTCGATTCATCAACACAAGACCTATTTAGTTTTTTTTTTTTTTTTTTTACTTACATGGCAGTAACAAACTGAAGGGAAGGAATAGCAACAGTATGAAGTACCCAAGCAATAGACTGAGCCACTTGAGCATTCCAGACTCCATGAGTTGTTATCCATTGAGCAGTATTTTGAATGGCAACACTTGCTTTCATCGCCCTAGAAACAGGATCCTCCACCTTGAGTAAAAAGTAGCCAAAGACGAATTGTAAAACATGTTGTAAAGCCACCATATATAACACCTTGATAAAAGACACCCTGTTTCGGTTGTATCGTTCAAAGGAAGAGTGAATACGGTATTTTTCAAAAAACGGCAGTTTGAGGCGCATGAGGATTTCAAACAAGGAGCACTGAATCCAATAAACAGCTATAGGTACCCACAGAGCCATCATTTCGTCAGTCCACATGTCAGGAAGTGTTCTTGTCACTCTTTGTTTGAATTGTGATATAGTTGAATCCATGGTCTTCCGGTCGAATGAAGAAAGAAAAAGAAAGAAAGAAAGAAAAATATTGAGCATCGAGGAAAAAATAACAGGTGGTCTTCAATTTCGGAGAATGAAAAAGGAGAATGGTGTGGTTGGTGATGTGTTACGAATCATACACACAGGGATTGCAAATAAGAATGAAGCTCAATTTTTTATCATGATCACTTCTGTTTTGGAAGTGTTCTGTTAAACCAGATGGCATGATGAAAAGTTTCAAACTCATATGAATCCCATACATACTGGCATAATCCGTTGATGAAATTTTTAAAATCCCGCTCTGGGTTGATGTTTCACCGCTTTGTCTTTTTTTATTTTTTATTTTTTTTCTTCCTTTCTTTATTTCTTCCCGTACCTTTATTTTACAAGAAATGAATTGCAGCACTCTCACCTACCACTTTATGGAATTAACGGCTTTAACAAAAGTAAGTTAACACAGTCTATTAATTGCTCAGCTAATGATAGGAGGGAGAGGTCACGTATAATCCGTGAATCACTTTCCTCTAAAGTATCTAAAGAAACTAGCCTTTGCTCTAACTGTTATTTGTATTAGATGTTTTCACGCGTGGTCCCAACACAACTGGCTCTTAGTCAGTATACAATCTAATGGATTCATCCTTTTATTTGAAACACTAACACCCACCACGACCCATGTCATGATATATGATCGCCAAGTCATTGCTTTGGGAAAGGAACTACAAGTATCATATTCATGAACAAACCGATGTTATTAATCGAATTGGTGGAAGTAACTAGTCTGGATACTGGGGTTTACTGTTACATTTGATTTGTATGCGGAAGCGACTAGGTAAGTCCATTTGACCATTTAATATGAATTTATACATAACATAAACTGACACTTCTCTTCTCCTTTTTACCTGGTTTAGAAATGACTGCTTCTTGTGCACCTTAAACCTACAAAGTACATCTTCAAGGTATTCAACTGTACGAAATGGTAAATTAAAGTAAAAAGTCCAACTGATACACATATATTGATCTTATCTTTTCCTTCTTGTTTTGGTATTACGATACCCATCTTTGTGTACTCCAGTCAAAGTGTCATTAATGCACAACTTTGTCATATATCACACCCAGCTAACGTGCACCAAACAATCGGATCAAGATCGGCCCAACCAACTCGACAGATTCTGAATGATCGGTGGGATAAACATCTTTTCAGGAATGACAGACGACACCAATTCTCAAAAAGGATATCAAAAGCACCATGTCAATTCATCAGCATCATCATCATCCGATCCTTCCTTCCCAATCTACTGGTACAGCTGACAACAATGTAAAAGTAAATTCGTGCTGTTGGTTTATATAGAAAAAAAGTGTTTTCTTATATCTTAGGTAATCATGCACGACGATCTTCTTTATTGCTCTAATCTCATGCCATTTTTTTTTTTTTTTTAGAACCAATACTGGCGGGGTCTGATATGGAAAAATCTTGGCGGTCGAAATAATGCAGGGCAACATAACAGGGTGTCGCTTATAAATATCATGAACAAGAAAATGCCAAGCACCACTTGTATCTTACTGATCTACAACAATTCAGGCAAGTCAAGACATTCATCACTCGTCTTTTTTCTACCTTATTAACAAAACTCTTTTTATCTCCTTTGTTTATAGTAAACCTGAAGGATATGGTGGTGGTAAGACAAAAAAAAAAAAAAAGGCAACGAGCTTGGGTACTAAAAAAAAAAGTCATCGATCTTTTTAGTACTCCCTACCTTGTATATCATTGTCGACAGGTGATCGAAAGGTAAACTGATAAAAAACAAAAAACAAAGGATGACTTATTTACTCTCTTGCTCACACTTTTATTTTAGATATCCATTTGACGTACTCTGATTGATACCTCCTCTCTTTGACCTTGATCCGGAACATTTGATCAATGATTGGTGATGGTGCGATCCTGTATGTACTATTTTGGAAATCACGGACATCGACATTGATAAGTGGAAAGGAAAACTAGGAACAAGATTTTTTAACGTTATCTTTTATTATTTAACTTTATTAAACAAAAATGGACTTTTTGTGTTCACCTTGAAAAAGTGCACATGATCAAGGACCGAAAATTACCAAATGGAATCTGGCGACATACAGAATCAAGAAACAATTACTGGCTCTGTTATCTATTTGTCCAAACTCCGGTGTGATCACTGATATCGCTTTGGGTGCTACTTGACATTCATTGGGTAAGAAATAAAATGGATATTCTCGGGGACTGGAATATCTTTATAAAGTTTTCCTCTTTTTATTCTTCTCCTTCTTCTCATCTTCTTTTTTTATTTAACCTTACTTTTTATTTATTTATTATTATTCATATCAATATGAAGGACGACCAACTCGACGATGGTCACCATGCATACACTGAATATGATCAACATCAATCCGCCAAGCATGAATCCGAAAAAATCGAAATATACAACGACAGTCAGACCAAGATAGATCCAGGTCATTTGGAAGCAGGCGATGGTACTAGTGTTCATCATCATCAACAGCATGATTTACAAGATGGAACTCGCCGTGGGCTTAAAACAAGACACATTCAAATGATTGCCCTTGGTGGATGCATTGGGTAAGAGATCAAACCAAGAAAAAAAAACCCCCCCCCAAATGATTCATGAATTAAACCTCGACTAATCATCCTCTTTTTATCATTCAACATAGTACTGGGTATGAAATTAATACAAAAAACTGGTAGGTGGAATAAATGAACATTGACATTGTTTTTTCATCTCTTGTAGGTTATTCTTGAATATGGGTCTGAACATTGCTACGGTAAGATAAAAACAAATACAGTGATACAAGCGTGTTATCATCACTATTTACACACAATCTATCTATTCCAATATTCTCGGTGTATCAAATTAGGCTGGTCCAGCTGGTGCCTTCATTGCCTATCTTATTAGTAAGTACCATGAACAATATCAAGGACTTTCTTTTTAACCAACTCATCTCTCTTTTTTATTACCCACCATGATCAAGTTGGTTTTATGGTATACTGTATTATGACCACATTGGGCGAAATGGCCTCATTCATACCTGTAAGTAAGCTTACCAATCATCAACTTATTGTTTATGTATTTGTAGTATTCTAACCTCATCTTTTCTTCATATTTTAGGTATCTGGTTCCTTCAATCATTATGCTACTCGTTTTGTCGATCCGGCGCTTGGATTCTGTCTTGGTTGGAACTATTGGTTTAGTGTAAGTTTGCGACTAATTACATATGGAATGAATGATCGTTGTACTCACTTTATTTTTATATTTTTGTGTCTGATTTGGCCAATCTTTCCTTTTTGTCAATAGTGGGTAAGTCCCTTCACATTAAATATTGCCTCGTACAGAAACGGGTGATGCTGGTGGTGGTGATGTGACGCCTGTTTTAATCTCATTTCTCTTTTGCTGCTTATAGAGTGTGACAATTGCAACTGGTAAAGTCTCTTGAAAAAAGCGTTGGTTCACGCTTCTGTTTTAAAATCCCGATAACTTTATTCATCCTCTTCTTTTTCTTTTTTTAGAACTTGCCGCTGCTGCCACGATCATTGCTTGGTGGAGACCTGTAATGCCTGATGCTGCTTGGTCAACTATCTTTTTGGTCCTTATTGTTGCATTGAACATGTTCAGTGTCAAGTAAGTCATACAAAAAGACCTGGCCAAATCGGCTTTAATGCAAAAAAAAAAAAAAAAAAAAAATGTCGCTCACTTGTGCACTTTGATTTTATAGGGTATATGGTGAACTCGAATACTACTTTGCGATGATCAAGATCCTTATTGTTATTGTCTTTATTATAATTGGTAATGAAGGGTTATGGGAAAAGTGTGTACCGATATACTAACTGCATATTATTCATCTACTGTTATTTAGCCATTCTTGTCAGTGCCGGTGGTGTTGGAAGTGGGGGCCCAATTGGATTCAAGTAAGCTATAACTAAACAAAACATACTTGATTGAATTTAACCAACTGATTGCTTTGTTTTTGTGATTTAGATACTGGAACAGCCCTGGTGCATTTGCGAATGGTGGTGTTGGTACTGTCAGTGTCCTCCTATCCGCTGGGTTCTCTTACCAAGGAACCGAAGTCGGTAAGTAAAAAATATATGTCTTATGGGTGTCATGTGAAATTTACTATGCCCAATCTGTATATACTTCCCACGCCAACCTCATTCTTCTCATGAGACATAACTAATCACTTTTTTTTCTATTCACCATTGGGGAAAATGAATTAGTGGGTATCACGGCTGGTGAAGCTAAGAACCCAACCAAGGCAATTCCTCGAGCCATCCGTAACACATTCTGGCGTATTCTGGTCTTCTATGTGGCCACCATCTTCTTGATTGGTTTATGTGTCCCCTACGATAATGAACAACTTGCCAATACTGATGGAACTCCCAACACCTCTGCTTTTACTTTGATCTTTGAATTGGCTGGTATCTCTGCGGGTGCTCATGTGATTAATGCTATTGTTCTGACCAGTGTGTTGTCTGCTGCCAACTCGTCTGTCTACACCACAGCTCGTACTTTATTGGGTCTCGCTCATGACGGCAATGCTCCCAAGATCTTTACAAAAACGAATCGATTCGGTGCGCCATGGATTGCTGTGCTGGTCTCATCTGTTTGTGGGTTTGCCGCTTGTTTTGCCAGTATCTACAGTGCAAGTGTAGCCTTCTCTTGGTTCTTGTCTATTACCACTGTCTCTGGATTTATCAGTTGGTGGGGTATCGGGTTTGTCCACCTTCGTTTCCGTCGTGCCTATGTCAAGCAAGGTCGTGATGTTAACGAGTTACCTTACAAGAGCCCTTGGTATCCTTTCAGTGGTCTCTTCTCAAGCATTCTCTGTGTCTTGATTATTCTTGGTCAAGGTAAAAAAAAAAAATTAGATGACTCTTAATAGAATGAATGTCTCATTGTCTTACTTTATATATATATAGGTTATACTGCTTTTACACCCGAATTTGCTGTGAAAACATTCTTTGCTAACTATATTGGACTTGTACCGGCTCCTCTCCTCTATATTGGACACAAACTCATCATGCGTACAAAGGTAATCCCTCTGGAAGAAATCGACTTTGAAACTGGTCGGGTAACCATGTATGAAATCCAAGAAGCCAACGAAAAAGATACAAGATTACCTTGGTGGCGACGTGCTTTGTATTATATTCTCTAGTCATATTTATTGTTTATCCTTATGCCATACACTATTATCATTCTCTATTACTTATACTTTGGTTTATCCCTTTTACTTAAAATATTCTATAATTAGGATTATCTTTTGTAACTATAATAAAAAATGTACTCTTTGATCGATTGTTCAGATCCCGAAATTCATGCATGATAATGATTGTAAATGCCGCTCATCTTACATTTATACACCCACATTTTTATTCTCCCTAGATAGCCAAATAGTAAAGAAGGTATGGATAAACACATATATATAATAAACATAGCTAATATATATACAAGACGACGACTGTATAACTTGATTATAGTCTATTATGTTTGAAGTGACAGTTTGACCTGCATATTGGTTCCTGATTTATTCAAAGACCGCCTCTTGAGTTTGGGTCGTGCCCACCCCACAAGCTATCCAAACAATGTAGTTCCAACATTCATAATGTTTGTACAGTAAGCAGTATTTTCGACTTGGTTCTTTATTAATTAAAACTTGAGTATAAAAACAAAGGGAAGGTAAATAAAACTAAAGATTACAATAGGAGGGAGAATAAGTAACAAACTAACAGTAGTCAATATGAGGAGTATACAAAATGAAGTGGGGGGGGAAGGGGGAAATATATAATCTATTGAGGTCCATGGACCTTTTCAATCAAGACAGCAACAACAGAAGGATCGGCCAAAGTAGAGATATCACCCAATTGATCTTGTTCCCCATTGACAATTTTTCGGAGAATACGACGCATGATTTTACCTGATCGAGTCTTGGGATGGTCTTGAACCACATAGATTCGTTTGGGAGAAGCAAAAGGACCAATAATCTTGCGCACTTGTAAAGTCAATTCCTTGTCAAGTCCATCAGCGGTATCCACATGAGGTTTCAAAGAAACAAAGGCATGAATACATTGACCCGTCAAATCATCATGCCCACCAATCACAGCAGCTTCGGCAACAGCTTCGTGGTGTACCAAAGCAGATTCAATTTCGGCAGTAGACAAACGATGTCCAGATACATTGATCACATCTAGTCAAAAAAAAAAGTTTTAGTCCAATGCATTATTCCCCTTGTTCTTCTTCTTCATTTCTTACCATCCACACGGCCACGGATCCAAATATAACCATCCTTATCCAAAGAAGCACCATCACCAGTGAAGTAGTAGCCAGGGTAAGGTTTCAAATAAGTTTCCAAAAACCGATGATGGTTGTTGTAAACGGTACGAGCCATGGAGGGCCATGGTTGAGCAATAGCCAACACACCAGTTTCATCCACTTGGTTCAATTCCTTACCAGTAGTGGGATCGAGAATGACAGGCTTGATACCAAAGAAAGGCAGAGTGGCAGAACCAGGTTTGGTAGGAGTAGCACCAGGAAGAGGACTGACGATGATGGAGCCAGTTTCAGTTTGCCAGTAAGTATCGACCACAGCACATTGGTTCTTGCCGACCTTTTCATTATACCAATCCCAAGCTTCAGGGTTAATAGGTTCACCGACCGAGCCAATCACACGCAAGCTGGACAAATCATAACCTTCCAACCATTGATCACCCAGACGACGCAAGGCACGGATGGCAGTAGGAGCAGTATAGAATTGGGTGATCTTGTGTTTTTGAATCAAGTCCCAGAAACGAGAAGGATTAGGGTAAGTAGGAGTGGATTCAAACACCACGGTGGTAGCACCATTGAGGAGAGGACCATAAGTAAGGTAGGTGTGACCAGTGATCCATCCGACATCGGCCATACAAGCATACACATCGTTTTCGTGGTAATCAAACACATACTTGAGAGTCAACATAGCACCCAATAAATAACCACCAGTAGAATGTTGAATACCTTTAGGAGTGCCAGTGGAGCCAGAGGTATACAGCAAAAAGAGGGGATCTTCAGCGTTCATAGGTTCAGGAGGACAGAATGAGCGAACCTTGGCAGTTTCTTCGTGCCACCAGACATCACGATCTTGAACCCAAGGGACAGGAGTACCGGTACGTTGATAAACCACGACATGTTCAACGTGAGTTTGATGATCACGTAAAGCATCATCGACAATCCGCTTGGTAGCAATGTTTTTCCCACCTCGACGACCTTCATCCGAAGTCAAGATAATACGAGCCGAAGAGTCAACCACACGATCCCGAAGTGATTCAGCAGAGAAGCCAGCAAATACCACCGAATGGACAGCACCCACACGAGCACATGCCAATAAGGCCACCAAGGTTTCCGGAATCATTGGCATATACACCACAATATTGTCCCCTTTACGCACACCCAAGTTCTTGAGCACGTTGGCCACACGACTGACTTCTCGTAACAATTCGCCGTATGTGATTTTGCGTACTTGATCAGGTTCGTCGCCTTCATGGATAATAGCCACCTTGTTGGGGTTCTTGAGTGCATGTCGATCCACCGCATTGTAACAAGCATTGATTTCACCTTCTAAAAACCATGCCACGTCGCCTTCATCAAGAGACCCATGACGGACAGTTTGGAATGGTTTAGACCAAGCCAACATTTCACGAGCACGCTATAAAGAGAGAGAGAGAGGGGGGGGAGAGTTAATTAGTAAAGATGAATATTGTTTTTTTTAAAAATAATTATGATACTTACATCGCCAAAAAACTTGTCAGGGTCTTCCACACTTTCCTTCCACAATTTGCGATAAGCATCCAAAGAATCCACGTGAGGAGTTGGTAAAGATGAAGACAAGAGTCGTTCAGGAACTTGATGGGTGATGATTTCTTCTTGATCGGCGACAGTCATTGTGTTAACCAAGTATAATTGAGTGAGAAGAGTGGGGAGAGAGAGAGGAAAGAAAGAAAGATTTGTTGGGGCGAATGAAATAATTTTTCTGTCGTTCTTTTCTTTTATAAAGACGATTGGACAAATTTAGGGGATCGGGGGGGGAGGGAATGTAAAAAGTTTAAATCCCGCAAAATGATTTTCATTGGCCAAAAAGGAGATGACTACAATGCAAAAACCGGTTCATGATTACCTAATAAACGACATCAAATTAGTTCATGAATGGTACGAAAGACTCTCAAATGATCATAAAACTATGATGAATGAAATGGAGGATGATTTGTAGAGGTCAATGTGTCACCCCCTGATTATCGGGTTTTGAAATTATGGGTCAAGTCTTAAAAAAAAAAAAAGGTGCTAGTTTCCAGTTCTGGCAACCTTCCCGAGGGCCGTTTACTGATAGCAGTAGGACCCTCTTTTTCTCCCCCTGACCAAGAAAACGTTTTGACATATTGCACCTGTCAAAAACTTTAAAAGAGCCTGAACACTTCTTTATTCCCCTCTGCATTGTTCAAAACTAGGGAAGAATAGAAAAGAAAGTTTCCCCGGATTGAGATTAGGATTTAACTTTATTTTAAAGCCTGATCGACTGATTGGTTCCATAAATAATAATATCCCATTCACACCCACACAATCAATCTCGGTAATACCCTCCAAAAGTATACACGGTTAACCATTTTCCCCCCTTCCACACAACATGTCCCTGATGATTTTCCCACTAGTTAATACCATCGACTAAAGCATTAGCCGGAAATTGGATGCGATCGTCAAGAGGTAAACCTCTTTATTATAATGTCTATATAATGATGATTAGCTTGATCTGTCCAGCCCAAAGTTTTGCCCGTCGATCCTATTCCAAATCACAGGCTAGTTATCATCCCCACCTATCTATATTCACATATCAAGAAGATTAATATTGTATCCATTTTCCTTTTATCAAATAAATGGTGCCATAATCATCAAAGAAAGAGAATGTATTTTTATTTTATTAGCAAAAGCAAACATATGCGGGGTTTAAAATGGGGTGATACTGCAATGGCTGCATGAGAGCATCGACAGGGGAATCTAGTTCCATAAATCTTCATCCGCACTAAGACGTACTATTGTAAAGAAAAGAAGAAGAAGAAAAAGAGAGAGAGTTAATCCATTTGCTGATTACATAGTTTGAGATTTGGTAGTTGACTTACAGTAAAAGTTGACAGAGACAGCCACGACCAACAAGATGGTCATCACAGCAGGACCATACACATCAGAGTATTCACCCGATTCGCTCTTGGCCACACGATCAGCCCGATCATGGTAATTATACAAAGCATAAAGCATGATTGCCATTGATAACACAGTAAAGATCCCCGCCGAGATTCGCCCGATATGATCTGAAAAGTTGAGTAGACCGATCGCCAAAGCCCCCAACAAGAGGGTAAACTTGAGCCATTGTAAAAAGGTACGTTCGTTCGCAAAGTAAGTTTTCACAGGAGGAGCCTTCTGGATGGGTCGTGCTCGAGTGGAATTGGCAGGAGGTGCTGGTTTGTTGGTATTATCAGTCCTTTGGCGTAAAAAGGTAGTCTTGGATTTTTTAAAGAGGTTTTGTAAGCCAGGTGGAGAGAGTTGTTTCAAGAGACCAGTATTCTTTTGCTTGGATTGACCGCCATTGTGATGGATGAGTAGAGGAGTATTTTCATTTGAGGTATCATTGTTGCCAGAGGTAGGACGATTATCATTCAAGACATCAGGATGCACATTGATTTCCAAGTGAGATGCAGATCGAGTAACAGGGACCGAATCGTCGCTGGTATGAGAAGAAGAAGGAGTAAGAGTACCATCGGTAGGTCGAGACAAGAAGGATCGAGAAGGAGGTTTTCGAATGTCAATATCCATTTGAGGCAGCCAGAAGGGTAATACATTCACCCGATCTTCTAATAAAGACGCACAACCATGGATGAATTTAGAGAATTTGGGTACAGATTCTACCAAATGTGAGTTGACGAGTTCCATGATCCATTGAGGAGGTTCTTGACCAACATGTGTTTGTAACTTGACTTCCAAGACAGCATAGGGGAATCGGTTAATATCAGATTCAGGGAGTTGCTTGAAAGGATAATCCACACCAATATCCATACGTCGCCAGTTTTCCTTGGTTTGATCTTCACGAATCAACGATAGTTCAGTGTCCAAACTGATCCGCACACGAGCATCACCAGGCAATTGAAAAGCAGTTCGATTGTAAAAGGTACGCATCATTGGGTGTAAGCGTTTGGTGAGGACACGGTATTGTACTTCTTGAGCCAGTTGTTCCAGTTCTTGAATTTCCTTTTCAGATTTGCGTCCTTGTTCCTTGGTCTTGGCGAAGAGATCATCCACAGTATATTCACCCTTTAAGAAAGCATTCAGGTACTTTTCCTTGATGGGGAAACGAGCCTTGACGGATTTTTCACCTGTCCAATCTTCACGATGAGTCTTGCGTTCCACAAAGATCGTGTTCGAGTCCATACCACCATACCACCGCATCCGAATGGCTTCAGCACCTTCAGTCTTTTCCAACCGTCCCATATATAGATCAAAGTCATCGTTGTCGTAGTAAACACTGGTGATTGCAGAATCTTCTTGTTGGAATTCTTTGTTGGGATTAAATACTAAAACAGGCAAGTGTTTGAGAATAATCAACTTGAGTTCGGTGATGTTGTCAGGGTGTACCCTATATATATATATATATATATAATATGAAAGTGAGTTAATCATGTTTATTTGATCTATGGGAGAGACTTACCAATACTTTGTTGTGTTTCGTACAAATGCAGCTTGTTTTCCTCCAGCACCCGAATCACCACCACGTTCTTTTCCTCTTGTACGGATGCGATCATATAATCCCGAGATACGCACAATCAAATGGTCATGGTTTTCCTTGTAAAATGGTTTTGCATTCAATCGGACACCAAACATAGGTTTGAGCGACCAGCCAGTCATTTTCTATAGGTAACATAAAGGACGCCCACGTGCGAAATGCCATTGGTTAGTTGAATTTGCGGTGTCTGTATGTGGATTCTTTTTTTTAAAAAAAAAAAAAAAAAAAAAAAAAAACTTACATCGTGTTTCTTGATGATTTTCATGAATCCAGTGTAGTTAAGACGAGTGAATTTAGCCAAATCATGGACATCAGCAATAATGTGACCCAATTCGATTTCAGAAGCGGTGAATTCATCTTCTTCAGGATTGGCCTTTTTACAAACAATATCCACCTCTTGAGCTTCGGCTTCAATTCGTCGTTGAATTTCACCTAGTTTGACCCGTTGGAAGCTATAAACCTTGTCCAGTTCTTGTTCCAATCGTTCAACAAATCTTGATTCCGATACTTCGTTCCATGGGAAACCATTCTTCAACAATGTTTTGAGATCGTCGTAAGCTATGGGAACACATGAAACAAAACAAAAAAAAGAACGATAAGGTGGTTAATGAAAGAAAGTTCTGGAATGATGCAGGCTGTTTTGTGATATACAACTTACCAACATAATGGAAGGTCCATTCAGGATTCAGAGAGGTTTTCAACGTTTGACCAAACTTCATGGATTGTATAAAAGATAAAAGTGGATTAAAGAGAGAAGAAAAAGAGATTCCAAAAAAAAAAAAAAAAAAAAAAAAAATCGGTCGGTCCAAATATTTTTTTGGGTGAGGGAAATCGGAGTTTGACATTCATGTTACAAAAAGGAATCTTTCTCTATTGGTTCACAGTTCACATACATCCATTCTGAATATTTAATTTATCGCACTGAACGTATCAGGAATTATGTACATGGGTAGTTTAAAATGAACCTAGCGTTTAAAAGGATGATTTATGCTGAATTGTCCCTTTTTGGAACGTCACGTGACTTTTTTTAAAAAAGTGCTTTATATATTATATATTTGTTCCCCGAATAGTTCTTCCCATGTGGTCTAGTGGCTAGGATCCCACGCTCTCACCGTGGTGGCCGGGGTTCAATTCCCCGCATGGGAGTATAAAATTTTGCTGAAATTCAATTTTTCTCAAATCGGCGATTAAATATTTTGCATGAAATCTCTTTTATGGTAATGTCCTTTTCCCCATGCAGTCCTTCTCTTTTACAATGGTTGAATAAGAGCAAGGTGTAGCATGCAAGTCTTTTTGTTGATGTCAGGAGATACGATAAAGATATTCGTCTGTTTTTATGATAGCCCATCACTGACCATATTTAATACACGCCCATGCACTAACGTAATAATTGAAACGCTAGACTGGTCCAAGGATGAAGAAAAAAATGGTATTCCTTTATTTAATGAAGTTTCTACAGTAAAAGGGGAGTATATGTATGTATACAAGACGAGAAGAAGGGACTAGTGGTTAACAAAAGAGTAAATTGGTATAATATGGTGCAGTTATTATTACTAAGGTAAAATGGATGATGATAAAATGTATAATGATAAAAAATAATAATAAAAAAAAAAAAAGGAATGATACGATAATTATATATATAGGGAGAGAGACAAACTAGGCCCACATACCAATAAGAGCCATTAACCCAGCACCAACATACATGGACAAGAAGCAGATACATTTCCTAAATCCAGATACCTTTTTGAATGCTTCATTATGATTCATTTCTGCACTCATCAGTGAGATATAGGCGTTGTAAAGAAGGATACCCGCCGACAAGGAGTCCAAGATGGCACTAGCGAGAATACTTGATGATGAATTCGGGTTAAAGGAAGAGTGGATACCAATACCGATACTAATACCAATAGGAGTCATCACAATATAGAGCATACCCATGAGGAATGGGCGGACCCAGCTACCATGACAAACTTCATTGACTCTAGTACCTAGAGCAACACCTTCAAAAAACTAAGAGAGAGAGAGAGAGAGATGAGGATCAGTATGCAGTACAAGATAAATGATTCCCTTCTTACCTGATGGAAGACCAAAGCAATGAGTAATGTAATGAATTCTGTAGACTGAGTATTTGCCAAAGTGATGCCAATAATGATGGAGTGCATGACAATACCTAATTCCAAGATGATCGTATTTATATCCTTGAATGCATTCATGTCGTCCAAAAGACCAGCACTATGTACATGGTGATGATGATGATGATGATGATGTTCCTGTCCTTCCTTGTCATTGTTGGGTTGAGTTGTAGTATTTGATGATCCAAGAGAGATAGTATCGATGGTTTGTGTTGGTGGGCGTATTGTCGTAATAGTAGTCGTACAATGGCGGGTATCGTTATTGATGCTATTTTCCGTATCACAGCTACGAGCTTCACAGTCTATCACTTTGCTAGGGTTGTTGCCATTATGATTGTCCATTCCATTTTGCTTCTTCGTCACCAATCGATCCACATTACTGACAGCCGCCAATTCCAAAAGTTGTAAACCAAACGATGAGATCATACAAAAGACACCAGAGAATGCACCATACGTTTTCCATCCTTCGTCGAGACAAGGGCTATTAAAGTTTTCCATTGCTTCAGGGAGAAGGTGAACAAAGGCCGTGGCTAAAAGGACACCAGTACCAACTTTTTTTTTTTCCCAGTCCAATAATTATTAAGTAGTTAGTTTATTCGTTTAAACATGTTCAATAGATTGATTAGTACTTACAAAACTTGGCAATGGTCAGTATCCAGTCTTGTAAACTACCAATGCCATAAGGTCGGATGCGATGAATAAGCATAGGAATAAAGGTACCTATAAAAATGATAGGGTTAGTATCAAGTAATGCATAAAGATTGAGCGAGTGTTGTGTTGTTCTTACCAAGTCCACTAGTTATAAGAATAATGAAGATGGATCCTACACGTAGACCAATGTTGTAGTCTTCAAGCGATTCTGGGGAGCATTCGTTTTCTTCAATCACTACAAAGTTTTTTTTTTTTTTTTTTAAAAAAAAAAAAGAAAAAAGTTAGAAAGGGAAAAGAGAGGCGTAAAAATACTATGGGCGGGCTTTCAAGTTACCTTCTTGGGCACTGACAGCTGAGGCTGATAGCACCACCAGGAATGATATGATGTGAAGTAAGTTTAGGTATTGTATCTTGATGATACACATTGTAGTATCAAGGTGATATAAAAAGTGAAGAGGTGAGGGAAAAAGAAAAAAAAAAAAAAAAAAAAAAAAAAAAAAAGAAAGATAAAACGAATGAAAGAATGGAGATGAATTTGTCTCGGATAATGAAGACCCAATAAGATGCATAAATTTCTTTATGGTATCACATCAAAAATTTCAATCAAAAGTCACACTTCTTCTATTGTAATGTTCTTGACTGGTTACGATATCACTGTTTGGAATAAATGAGGAAGGAATCGATGGAGCATGACCCTTTTTAGAAGAAAACACATGAAACAGTTTCTCATAGCTACTTTTATTTATTTATTTATTTATGTATATAACTTCATGATTCAGATTAACCTTATTCAATCGAAGAATGAATGCACAGTAATACCATGATCTTTGATTTTCATATTCCAGGGTGTAAACGATCTTCAATGCTTCTGACCCACGTATTCAAATCCCGCCGATCCTTGGCTGGCAGTCGGCATACATATTCCCTCCTCAGAATTTGTCTTTTTTTCTCTTCTTTTTTTCTTTCTTTCCAACATCCTGAAACGTGCACACTAATCATGCCGCCTTTTGTATGCCAACAATGTAAACAACCTTTACGGTTTGACGATTCACTGACAGACCTGGACGAAGCTTCTGCTGATCTATTACTGGGTAAGGTGTCTAATAATTGTGAAGTGACTTTATTTGATGGTATTCCTTTATAGCGTCCTTATCCTCAGAAGAACAAAGCTAACGACAAAAACACTCACACAACCATAATATCTATAGCTTGTCACCAACAAGTCTAAAAGCAACAGCAACTGATGTCTCACCTGTCTCGAGAAAGTCTATTCACCGACATCCTATGAACGATTCGTTTGTTATGCTCTCTAATTCCCAAGTCCATGCACCGTCTTCAACTCTATCTTATACACAAGACTCTCCATGAATCGCAATGAGTCATTTAAACAAACCGACTCTAGCACAACTGGTCCATCTATACCTTCTTCTCCAACGGCACCCAGTATAATCAATAACCTTCACCCCACACCAACACCAACAAGGGAAAAGATGAAAAATAATGGGATCGACCTGCCTACTTCTTCAAACATTGCACTAACAAAGTCAACCAGTCTGAAAATGGAACCCAGCATATCACAGGCGACAATAACAGCACCTGTCAATGTACCAGATCACCATCGAAACAATAGCCTATCACATTGACTCAAGGTGGCCCACTCTTCTTTTTGACGTCATGTCCTCCAAATCCAATGTCAATCATCCAATGTGTCAATAATGTACAGATATGATATTGGAAAGCCTCGAACGACAATTAAAATATGTGAACGGGAATATTATATGGACTTTTTTTTTAAAAGATCAAGCAACAGCAACCATCAGCCATCTCCTCCATCGAACCTTCAACAGATTATGATCAACTGGCGGCACTGGTCGAACGTCTGATGAAACAAGAACAAGAAGATCAAGCAACACTAGACACTATACACAAGGAAAAACAGCAATTGAAACTGACTTTTAGGGATCTACAACAAGAAGAAAAGGAATTAAAAAAGGAGGAACAGGCGTTTTGGGATGAATGTAACAATTAATGGTTATCGATTGGGGAGACTGGTAGGTCATGACTCAAAAAAAAAAAAAAAAAAGGACTCGGTACTAATCCTCTCTCTCCCTCTCTATCTATAGGTTGAATGGAATGATGCTTGGGGTCAGACACTACTTTTATTATATAAGGTGGCTAATGAATTGAAATTCCAGTTTCAATCGTAAGTGAGTAAATTTGATCTGTACTAGGAACTAATCATTCACATCCATATAGTTCAATCTAGGTATCGACTTGTCCCAATGGGCTCCTTCTCCAATGTGGAAAAAGTGGACGGTGATGTTAATGTGGCCTATGAATTGTAAGTGAAGTTTAAAAAAAAAAAAAAAGTGGTTTAGGGCGAATGACTAACTTTCTCTTTCTCTTTTTCTTGGTGTAGATATGGATCTATTGATTATGCCCTGAATCGACTCTTTTTGAATGCTATGATGGTGATGCTCAATTATTTGAAACAATTATCGGATTATGCGGAACAAAAGGACGGAAGTATTGGGCTGCCGTATCGGATCGACAAGGACAAGATCGGTGAACTCTCTATTCGACTACAATTCAACCAAGATGAATTATGGACAAAGGCGCTGCGATATATGAAATGGGTCTTGATTTTTGCCAGTAGGGCTAGTGTAGTAGTAGATTTTTAATGATTTGCCCCCCCCTTCTTATATAAATAAAATCCCTGTTTGTCACATTACATACGACTTTGATATTTGATCGCATATAACCCCTATTAAATAGTCTGTTGGTATAAATCACCTAAATATAGACCTGTTTTATTAAATGTGTATATAAAAAGCATATATACTACGGAAGACTATAATGCTATATAATTTGACTATGATAGGTTCATTAGCCTATTAGGGCATAATGACAGGAATCTGATTATGAGATAAACAATGTTAAAAAGGGGAATCATAAAGTAGGATGATATTATCATTATAGTATAAAAATCGGTAAGATAATGTGATTTTATTAATATATGCAAAAGAAGTGATAACGGAATACTAGTATTATGTCAAATTGGTAAATGAAGCAAAACTAGCATTGCAGAGAGAGAGAGAGAGAGAGTGAGTGTGTGTGTGTGTGTGTGTGACTAGAAGATGGCATGAGCGGCTTCGGATCCAACTATATAAACAAAATAAAGGTCAATATAGCCATTCGTTTTTTATTTTGCATATATTACATCGTATCCCCCCCTTTTTTATTACTCCTTCCACTTACGAGTAGCACCGAAACCAAGAGTAGCAGCATTGGCTATTTGACCACCTACTTTGGAAAACATCCCGGATGCTTTACTAGCAACATTACCACCAGAAGAGGATGATACTTGTTGTTCAGGTACAGATTGAACAGGTGGAGGAGCATACCCACCATTGTTGTATTGTTGTGCTGGAGGAGGAGGATAAGCATAGTTGGTGACAGTGTTGGAAGGTGGTGGAAGAGGATAACCATAATTACCGGAAGCAGGAGGTGGTGGTGGTGGCATGGAGTTCCTGGATGGTGTCGAAGGAGGTGTAGGCTTTTCTTTGCGCGGTGTCCTACGGAAGAAGAACAAGTTTTAATCGTTTTATATCCATTTCCTAGTTTACTTACATGCATTTTTGGACATAGGTACTAGGGAAAAGACCAGTACGACCCCGAAGTGTACCTTTCCACCAGTCATTATTCACTAAAAGAAGACAAGGTATGTTTAGTCATACATTTCCTATTTACTATTTCGTTATTACCATGTTCAGTCACTTGGATAATGTCACCCCGTTGGAAACTAAGGTCTTCGGAGTTTTGACCGTGGAAGTCGTACATGGCTTCAACTGATTCCAATGAAGTAGCAGTAGCATAATTGGGAGGAGGAGGAGGAGGAGTGGCAGAGTTGTTGTGATTGGTATAACTGGAAGCAGGCGAAGGCATAGGACCAGGTGAAGACATTGTACCAGTACTTCCAGTATAAGGAGAACCAGAGTTGTAAGGTGAGTTCATCCTACTGTTGCTGTTGCTGGTTATTTGAGTAGGTAAAATGCGAAGAACATCGTCATATGCTTGTGGGCTGATGTGTTGTTGGGATTTCAAAAAGTCCAAGTCCTTTTGAATAGATTGTAAAACATGGTTGGCTAAAGCAGCGTTGTCCCGTGAGGTCATGGTTTGTTGATTTGTAAAAAGTAAAGAAGAAAGAAAAGAAGGTTTTACTTTTTCTACCCCTCCTTTTATTTTCAAAATAAAAAATAAAAAAAATCCGTTGACCCGAAACCCCGACGCCAAGACGTGTATGTAATACCCATATTACAGAATTCCGTAACATGAGCCCGGAACAGCATTTTCCCTTTTGACACATCATGTAATTGTTGTTTGGTCAAAATCAACGTGGGACCATAGTCAATTCGCATGATAAAAGTTACAGCTGGTGCAAGTAGGATTCAATTCCCGACAACGACTTCCCCTCACCATCATCATTCTACCTTTATACCCATCATGAATACCTTGGTACAACAAACGTCATAAAATGTGAACAAATACAAAGTTTCTTTACTATTTTGTATGATGAGTTTTCGTATATGGTCTTTTGAGCACATAAAGAAGCAGGATGTAAGATTTCGCTCAATCTTATTGGTCTATGAAAATTTTTCAGTCGGTGCGCCCTTTTAATTTCAATGGCAATCTTTTTTTTTTTTTTTTCTCTTTCCCCTTCCTCTTTTTTTTTTTTTTTTTTTTTTCTCATCTTCTCAATCATCCTCACCTTCTCCCGTTCTTCCTCTTTTCACTCTCTCTCACACACACTTTTTACCTTCGTCTTCTCTTATATCCTTTTAACAACACCAAACTTATTCCGCCTTCCAAGTTTTGTAACATTAAAAACCGCTCCCCTTGTCTAAATCTTGATATCATCCTTTTTTATTTGATCCACATATAAAGGTAAAGTTGTAACTGTTTTATATTGATTTGATGTAGTCACTGAAACTAATGACTATTGTTATATTCTATCTAGTATCATCATGTCTCAACCCTCCAACACTACTGACAACCTTGACGATCGTCATCCCGAACATTCATCTTATCCTCAACAAGATGGAAGCAGCCACCACGAAGAAGATGGTCTTTTAACTTTACGTGCCTTGGTGTCTACTAAAGAAGCTGGTGTACTTATCGGCAAAGGTAATATACAACCCTCTTTAAAATAGTGGTAAAATAATAATAATAATAATAATAATACAGTGACTAATGAATGACTCTTATAATTTTAGCCGGAAAAAACGTCGCTGAACTCCGTGAAGCTACTGGTGTGAAAGCTGGGATTTCCAAAGTGGTCATTGGTGTTCATGACCGTGTATTGACTATTACTGGTACTCTCGAAGGTGTTGCCAAGGTATGTATGATTAAAATATATATATATATATATATATATATATATATGGGGGGGTAAATCAAACATTGGTATTAATGTTGGATTACTATTTTTTCTTTCTTTTTAAAACTAATTTGTAGGCTTACTCTTCCATGGCCAAAACTTTATTGGACAATCCTATCTCTACGCCTTCCAATCCTGCTATTCCTAATACCAATGGCGATACGATGGTGACACTTCGTCTTTTGATCTCACACAACTTGATGGGCACTGTGATTGGCCGCCAAGGAGCCAAGATCAAATCTATCCAAGATGCTTCCGGTGTACGAATGACAGCATCCAAATCACTCCTTCCTCAAAGTACTGAACGTGTGGTGGAAGTACGAGGTAATGTGGATGGTCTTCATATGGCTTTACTGGAAATTGGACGCTGTTTGATGGAAGACAAGGAACGTGGCTATGGAACTATTCTTTACAACCCATCTAAAACCGGTCCTCCTACCAATAACAACGCTGATCATCATCATCATCGTCGTGGATCTTCTACCGCCGAATTTAACAACAACAACAACAACAACAACAACAATGGTGATTATCAAGGTAGTCGTCGATCTTCTCATGCTGCCTTTTTGGATAATCCTAATGTTCGAACTCAGCACATCTCTATTCCTAGCGACATGGTTGGGTGTATCATTGGAAAGGGTGGATCCAAAATCTCGGAAATCCGTGAATTGTCAGGCTCTCGTATCTCTATCGCCAAGATCCCTCATGATGAAACCGGTGAACGAATGTTTACCATCCAAGGAACAAGCGAAGCTAATGAACGTGCCCTTTATTTGCTTTATGGTCAACTAGAATCCGAAAAGGAACGTCGTCTCCAAGGTGCTGCTGCTCAAGAAGAAGACGCTTTGGTGGAAGAAAACGAATCTCAACAAGCATAGGTTTGGACTCCTCCCCCCCTCCCCTCATCTTCATTTTAGTTTAGTTTTATTATGTAGTTACATTTTATTAACATAGATGTTGATGATTATTTATTTTGTGAATACCTCTTTGTTTCTATTAGTATTGTTAAAGTATCTTATACATATAAATATATCTTAACTCTGTCTCTACAAAATCCCTGGTGGTATTACTTGTTTGCTATTTGCTATCAATAAAATAAAAATAAAAAGATAAAACTCTATTTCCATGTATACTTTAATTGTAACAAAAAACATAAACCGATATGCTTGTGTTGATTGTCTGGAAAGGGGATGCTTCTGTCACGGATCTGAACCTATTAACTCTGCTCTTTGAAATTGACAGTTTACTCAATTGGGACATTAGGTGATCCTTCCGGGTAGCATCCTACCACTTGACCTACTTATTGTTATCCTTTTTTATATAACAATAATATCATAGTTTTATTTTATCTATTCAGTAATCATCATTTTACAGTAACTTTACAAGCATCACTTTTGTCTTTTGTGATCTTGCTTTGGTACAAGATCTACTTTTATTTATTTTCAGCTCCCGCTTCTAAATCGGGATCTCTCTATTTTCTTTTTCTCTTACAACAAGTACATTCAAAAGGTGAATTCTTACCAAAAAGATTCTGGTGCACTACTCTTTTACAAAACAAAACATATTTTTACAAAGCCAAGTTTAGCTATATAACCGCATCAACACAGCGACGGACGGTAGTTTCGGGATATTCAAACTCCGCTCAACGGAGAGCAAAATGAAAAGGTATGTTCCCACACGGGGAATCGAACCCCGGCCACGGCGGTGAAAGCGCCGGATCCTAGCCACTAGACCATATGGGACTGAATTGAAAATTAGACTTTTATGAACTATATAAATCACATTTTTAAAAAATCACGTGACCATGCACGTGACAATGTTGACTGTGGAGTCGAGGACTTGACATTTTTACAGTACAGTCAGATTAGTGTGTTAAAAAAGGATTGGATTTCATTGCATGGGATAGTAATTTGATAGATAAAAAGAGGATAGCAAGTTTATTAAAAAAAAAGAGGATAATTAAGTATCCCAGTTTAAAAAAAATATAGTACACATGTTAAAAGAAGGGGGGAATGGGGCCCCGCCCAGGTTGTAGAAGGTGGGTACTAAGGTTTTATTTCCATTGTGCATTTGTTGTGTCAAACCTGTCGTCCCAGTTGTATTATAAATGTTCAAGATCATCAATGTTGTTGATGTTGGTACTAGTTTGCGAGGAATGACGATCACTTTGTTGAGATGACCCTTTAGGTAGCCGTTTCCATTCGTCGCCTTCCTTTTATATTGCCATTCTCTACAAGTTCAAAAAAAAAATAGTTTTAGAAGTAAAAGTAGGGTTGAAGAGTGAGATAATTCGTGTCCTATCAAAATCAGTCCAAGTAGAAAGGGGTGAGTAGGTATTGATGTTAAATCCTCTTTCCTTTTTGCCCATATTACCTGTTGTGTGATCCCCCACGTGGAGATGGTGTCCGCCTTTATAATGTTTTCCTACCAGTTATCCTAAGTAAGCTAAAAGTAGTCAAAAAGAATAAACTGTTAAAACACTCTTCAAGTAAACCCTTGATATTCTTTTTTTGTTTTGTTTCGATACCTACAGGTTAATCCTTTTCCTTGGTGATTCAATAACATCCTTATCACCGTCGCCAATTGTTTTAGTTGTTTATGAAAGTCAAGATGTGCAAAACTTATCAAGGAAGTTGGTAATTCATGGCCAGGGTAATTGACTAGGTGTGAAGACAAGAGTTGTTTACAAAATGGAAAGCGCCAATATGATAACAGTGAGTTAAGTTACTGTTGTAAAACATTTGCTGTGTGGTGGTCATGAGCTGTTGAATTGTGATGGATGGGAAAAAAAAAAAAAAAAAAAAAGAAAAAGAAAGAAAGAAAGAGCATCAAAAGGAAAAAAAAAAGATCATCCACTTTTCTCATAAATTTTAAAATCCCGACAATGCCACGTTTTTGACAAGTAATCTAAAGTGATTATCATGGCAGATAATGTTGATTAGATATCAAAAGAGAAAAAAAAGGATCTTTATTGGTAAAGGGAGCTTTTGCTAGAGACATTGATCATATAAAAAAAGTCTTTCACTAGGCACTAAAATCAGTCCAAGCAGGAAGGGTTCCTTGTTGTGCACTCTCTAATGGTTCCTCAATCTCACCCTCTTCTTTCTCCTCCTGCTTCAATTCTTGTGCCGCTTCTTTTGCCTCTTCTCTCAAATAAGCACGATCAGTAAGCATTTTTGCAGAATTGGCATTGAAGATTCTGCGCACCATATAGATTTCATCAGAATCTTCACTGCTGATTAAAAGTCGACCGTATTCATCAACGGCCAAGCCTACAGGGGAGAAACAGTTGGTGGAAGCACATGGTTGGGTTTGTTGCAGAATAATTTCAGGTTGCTTGTTCCAACGAGGTTTATGACCTAAATCATCAAACGGAAGATGTGCTACACTGTGTCCGTCTGGTTGTCCTGAAGCACCGTGGTAGGCAACAATAGGGGTGTCGGTCCAGTTGCATGGTAAGCCTACAGAGGTGCCTTGCGTTTCCAAATCTCCGACGGAACAACCTGTTCCCATGTAGAAGAAAAGTCCCGCTGACTTGGAGCCAGGTGCAACAGGGATGGCAGGTGCTTGGTTGTTTTCTCTTTTTTGACAGTAATCATCCATGTTGACTGATCCATTCATAAAAGTGGGGTGGGCCTAATTGGGAAAAGATAACATCAGCTTATGCAACTCAAAATTTTCAAATCCCGCTTTCTTTTTTCTTTTTTGCATGATTACCCATTGAGCACCTAAACCAGCAGCTTTCGTAGTGTGATCCTTCAAATTGAATTCAGTAAAGCAATGAGGAAACCCATAGTTAACACCTGATGCTTCATAAAGATTAATTTCTTCAGCAGTTCCAGTAGAAGAGATATCTAGCGGGAAAAACAAGAAAAAGGTGAGCTCGACTTCTTTTTTTTTCACATATCAATCTTACCACCCCCCAGATCATCTCTATGTATATCATTAAAAGCATGCTCGGCACCCCATAGTCGAGCTTGTGCATCAAAAGCCATGGATCCCCTCGAGTTGGTTCCAAAAGCATGAATAGATCCGTCCTTTTGGTAATCATACCCAGTAGCGGGGATGGATCGGAAATTAAACTTTTTAATAATAGCATCTTGTTGATCCATTTGCGCCACGGTGTTGCTTGCGATATGCAAACCGGCAGAAGACCGAGGAATAAAGGCATTACCAAAAGGATCAATGGCAACATCAGGCATGGCATCAGTAGTAGCGTCGGGATCACCGCCAATATTGGCTACCACCAAACGTCCATTGGAAAGAGGAGAATGCTGGCCGTCGGAGTATGGGAATTGGTATACATTATCCACCGTGGCTACATAAAGGAATTGGGTGTCCAGGGCCATTCCGTGGGCAAGTTTTTGCCCGGCATTACCATCTGGGAATTGTCCTTCGAGGCTCGTGTCCAAAATGAGCTCAGTATTCACATTCCCACACTTATCCATGCGTAGAGAATAGATAGCATTCTGGCCAGACATGACCAAGATGTGGTTGACTCGATCAACCAAAAGCTTACGAGGCTCTTTGATATGATTGGTAATGACAATGGAATCATATCCATCTAAAACTTGCATTGGATTAACGGATTGGAGTTGAATGTCGGGGTTACACAAGGGCATGGATTCTTCATGCGATAAAATCATAGGATGATCTGACGCCGAGTCAGGGACGAGCAGATTAGTGGATCCCATACGAATGGCACCAATGCTACTATCAGGATTGCTGTTCATTGGATCGAGCATCACATTATCAGATTGTGCTGATGTATTTTCCTCTTCTGTTGCTGATCCACTTTCAGCATAGAGCGATGCAGCTTCAATTGGTACTGAAAGTTTGCATAATGCTATAGCAGCAGTGATAAGAATCAGTAGGCGACCACGTCGGTACATCACCATATCTGTGTTTATAAGAAGAAAAGTAAATTTAGGAATAAAAAGAATGAATGAAAAGATAGATATAAAGAACGGAAATATTTACAAAGGCTATTCTCGATCGAATTTGAATGCATGATGATACAAAGAAAATTAAAAGACCGATTTTTAAACCCACTTTTTCCGTTTATTTTTGTCATTCAAGAACGCTTTTTTTTTTTTTTTTTTTTTTTCTTTTCTTCTTCTTAAATTCTTCACAACTAATCACTCCACTACGATGATGATTACGCTTGTCCAAGTCAAGGTTTGCGCTCCTCTATTATATTGTAGGTAACAATTGATATGGTTGCAACAAAAATAACTAAGCTGCTTCTCCTTTATTTGTTTACTATCAAGGGAAAATAGAATACTTTGTTTATTACTTGGTCAAACAGACTTGATATCTTCCTTTACAAAGATGCATTCTTCAATCCTTTGAATTCTCAACATTGTCTTGACTCTGGTAATGATATATTAGAAAAGAGTTTATTGAACACTAATCTTACTCTCTTTTGTGATTGATAGGGCCAATACGTACATCAGAGGTAAAGAGTCCGAAGCAAACGTGCCAAGTAAAGGTAACGACTTGGGAAAATTGGGAATCGGAAAACTTGGTTGGCCTGAATGAAGCCGGTAATGGATGAACTAAAAACGGGTCAAGTGGAAAGAAAAAGTCGGACACTAGAATATGGTATGGGCAATGACTGTTGGCTCGATATTAGGTGAAACTGGAGACTACTCAACAACCTACAGCCATGGTACTATGGTGCTATTTGGGATACATCAATTTAGTATTATAAAAGGTAACAAAGGATGGCTGACCTTCATCTTCTTCTAGGTACAGTGTATGATGGACAATCAGGGCGATGGTATCAAACACAAAGATCATCTCGATAGGGGCATAACATTTAACTAGGATTAACTACGGTAGGTATGTGCGGAAGATATAATATATATACAATATATACTGTTGACTCGCATGTATCAAACTTTTATCATTCAAATAGGAATCAAAATGCTGGGTCGATAGGCTCTTGGAACATCGACATGATTACCCAGTATAAACCTGATGTTGTTTAGAGTAGTTTTATATGTAGAACATGATTTATTATAATAATAAAAAAAAAAGTATTTCGGAACCATTATGACTCGACCACCTTTGACAATGATTGATCCACAACCAACCGCTTCATGTCCCCTTTTAGGAAAAAACAAGGCAAAGATCCCAAAGCAACAATAGCGGCGGCAGCTATAAGAGATGATTGCATATGATAGGGAGGATCAGCGTGACGATCGGCTCGCAAAAAGTCGAGTATAACAGTAAACAAAAAGGTGGTAATACTACAGGCGGCTGATATGATACAGTTACTGACACATTCAGGTACAGGATAAGTCACTAAAACAGGACATAGTTTAGACCCATTCATGCATTACATTCAATCCCCGCTTTTCTTACTCTCACTAGCAAGTTCAAGATACACTGAGAACAAACCATAGGAAGTGAATCCATTAGCAATACAGGCCATGAGAATCACATTCAAAGAATTCGGGGTGACTAGGGTGGAAAAAGAAAATTAGACTTTTCTGAAAAAAGAAATATGCTTGATAATAGGTTACTTTGAAAGATAAACATGACGTAAGTAAAGATAGTCAAAGGTGTGAAAATTTTGATGATGGTATTGTGATCATTGTGTAATCCCATCCAATACCCAGTGACTCCTAAGGAAAAAGATAATCAGGGTGCATTCACTTTTTTTTTTTGTGCTTTGCATTACATACCGCCACCAAAAAACCCGCTAATAATAATCACAGCGACACATAAGCCCGCCTCTTGTTCGGAGTAACCAAAAGGAAGAATGGCTTCCATGATGATGGCTGAAAAACACAATCCCATACCAAAGTTGAAAGACGACATAATCAAAAGCCACCAAAAGTCTATTTGCCTTGACATCATTTTCATGCCTGTAAAGACATCGAGCCGATCATGACTGGCGCTATAACTGGGCGGGGATTGAGGCTGGCGTGGAAGGAATGGCATGACAAATGCGGCGATGGTACCCACTATGGCAATCACGAGAAACTTTCCCCCTTCTTCAATATACATCGGAAATGACTTTCAAACTTGTCCATTTTTTTTTCCCTTACCATGAACGGAGTACTAGCTTCATTTGGAGCCAAATGAGGGATCACTAATACTGCCAGGGCTGGGCCAATGGAAAGGGCTGGGTCGAAACAAAATAAAGTCAGCAGGGTAATGTGCTGACTCATCACGAACTTACTCGTTAATGTATTTGAAATGCCTCTTAATCGAGGAGGGAACCAAGTAGATGCTAACTAGGGATCGGCGATCAAAAAATAAATAAATATGAAAATTCATGCAAACGAAAAATTTGAACGCCCGACATTTCATTTCTTTTGCATAAAACCCTACATTACCTTCGTCGAGATACTATAAAAGGTATTTCAAATGCAATAAAAGAAAACTCATTAACATGTATAAGAAGAAGAAGAAAAAGATTGGCGGAAAATCTTACTTTGTGACCATGGGACCTGCGATGGCGGCCAAAGATTGACCCATCATGACGATCAAGAAACGATACTTTGATGGCATGAGCACAGCAAGGCAACGAACCCAGCAACCGAGCATATTGATGATTCCTGCAACAACAAGGTTAGTTTTGATGCCAAAACGTTCATAAAAGTAAGGAAGGGGAATAGAAACGATAGTGTTAAGAATGGCGGATACATTGGATAGCCAATTCAAGGTAGGATAGGATACCTGCATCCAAAGAGACGTAGATCGGGGCGCGCTTGAGGCACTTAGCCAAGTCAGATTGACTGCTGTGTTCAGTAGGACCACACCACCAACCACCAGCCAAGGACTGATTGATCTGATATGCAACTTGTCATGCATTTCATCGAATGACTGATTGGTCCCCTCCTCCTTCTGTAATGAAGTCATGGAGAATAAGAACAAAGTGGATGACTTTTTTTTTTCCCGCTTTTCATTTTATATCTGCATGTAGGGATCCTTTTCATTTAAAAAATGATGAATGAACCCTTTTTTTGAAGCGGAGTTTATACCGAAGACAACTCGTCCGATTTCAATCTTTTTTCTTTCTTTTGGCTTAAAGGGGAAAAAAGGATCAACAACAAAAAAAAAGGAATGCCCTAGGGGGTTCAAGTAAATTGTAGCACGGGAGTAACCCACACGGTGAGCATACATCCACCACACATCATACTAAGTTTGGTCAAATTTGAATGTCAGCATACGGGATTTGAAAACACTCCCGAGTTTTAGTACATGTCAGTTGATGGGCATTTGATTGATTGGGGCAAGACAATCCACTACAAGTTTCATTCTTGTTTTAGATGCCCCCAAAAATCATGCATGTACATTTTAGTATGCGGTGCCACCCTATGCAAAAAAAAAAAGAAGACAAGGCCCAGTAGATTTAGAAGTATGATGTCGTTTTTATTAATGATTTGTATAAATGATGATGATAGAATGCAGAATAATAAAAAGTATATATGTAATGTCACTAAGTAATAATAAACAACATACAATCGAGTCGGCCAAAAGGTTAAAAAAAGGGAATCAGGGGTAGAGAGAGAGAGAGAGAGGAAGGAGATAAATAAAGGGGAGAAGGTTTAGAGGGGGTAAGTGAAGTGTAATGCAAGCTATGGAATAACATATAACAAATAACAATGATGATGTACTAAATAGTAATACTAATAATAATGATAATAATGATAATGGTGCCAACCAAAAAGGAGAGAGAGAGAGAGAGAGACCTATCGATGGCTTGCCATTCGTTTAGAGGAGGAAGGTGCTTGTTTTTGTGATTCCAGACCACTTTTGACTGTTGTTGGTTGTTTGATGGTATTGCCAGGGTACTTGCTACGTTTTGATGCCAAAGGTGTTGGTACAATGGAAGTTTTTGATCGAGTGCTTTTAGTAGTAGTTGAAGAAGAAGGTCTAGATGATGTCGTGGTGGTGGTTTTGGTGATAGGAGGTCGAGCAGCTGACTTTATAACACTCTTGTTGGTCTTAGAAGAAGAAGATAAAGTGACATTGCTGGAAGAAGACACAATAGAAGCACGATGATTAACATTGGTACGAGAAGGTCTTGTCATGTTGTTGGTTTTAGTTGTCCCGACCATGGTACTTGTAGCTTGTTGTTGTTGAGCCAAGTCGCTGATATCATCCAAAGCCTGATCCACTTTCTTTTGCATTCGTTTACGTTGAGAAGCATCGTCAGTGATATGTTGTTGATGTTGAGTATGCAAGAATTCCAATTGATCAAGCACATGTACCATCGTTTCTTCCAATTGAATCCGAGCTGCCGTTTCCTTTTCTAGTCGAGCTTCCAATGGTTGAACTTGAGCTGTTGTTTGTTGGATCTTGTGTTCATAGGCTTGGCGCATACTGATTTCTTGTTCCAGGCGATCATTGAGTACCTTTTGTTGCTGATCCATCAAGATCGTCATATCTTCCATGGCCTTTTCAAAAGCTTGGCGCATCGCTCGTTCTTCGTGCAATTGTTGTTCCAAATGTTGTATGCGTCGAGTCCATTGTTGTTGCTGTTGTTGAAAGTGAGTCCAGGCCGCCTTGTCACCAGAAGAGTTTAATTCATAGTCATCGTCTTCATTATCCAAAGGCAAAAAGACAGAAGCTGATTCGATTTCTTGGCCAAAAGAGAGTTTTCCATCTTGGTCTTCATCATCATAACCTTCATCACTTGCAAGATAAGTCAAAGAAGTAGGGCATCGGTCTTGTTGTTGATTCTTGTTGTGTTTGTTGATCCTAATGAGAATGACTTGAGGTTGAGATTGTTGGTGAGAATGTTGAGAGTACAAGTATTCGCTGGTCATACTATCACGGTCTTCGTCGTTATCTTCATCGTCTTGTTCCAAGATGGGTTCAGTTTCACTAATGATAATAGGCAGGTCAATACTATCCAAAGAGTTGAGTCTTGAATCAATGTCTAGAATAAAAAGAGAGAAGAGCGAAAGAGCGTGAGTGCGACAAAAAAAAAGGGGGGGGGGTGGATTAAAGTTTCTAAAAACAGAGTCAGGGTTCCCTATTTTGATAACTTACAAGATTCGGTTTGCGTAACAGGACAGGTAGACGAATGGACCAAAGCAGAAAGATCAGCCTGGCTACGATTATTATCACATTCATCGTTTGACTTGTACAAGGGCATGGATAAAAATGATTGTGGTGCAACAATAAGATTCTTGGTAATGGTCGTGGTAGAATCACAAGATTGTTCCCGGTGATGATATGAGTAATGATAAAGCTGGGCCTGTGCTGGGAGTTGTAAAGGTGACAATCGGTTATCATCAACTAATGTAGTAGTATTGTTAACTGATGCTGCTGCTGATGCTGCTGCTGCTGATTGTTGTTCCTGTGTCATATGATAGTCATGTTGATGGTAATGCTGCTGTGATAGGATGTGGGAAAAGTCGAGGTCCTCTTCATTTCCATCGATCAACGACGAAAAAAGGTGTGTGGATGAAGAGATATAATTGTGACTTGGTGGCGTAGTTGTCGATGAGTTGTCTTCTTGTCGTTCATCGAAATATCCCGATAAAAAGGACAATGAGGATGTTGAAGAGGAAGAGTCGTTGGAGAGGCTGGTAAATGACGTTTCGTCAAAAAAGGAATATTCTTCTTCCAGCTGATCCAAGTAGGCCAATGCTTTCAAATGTGATTTAGGCGGGAATTCATAGTTGATTTGTTCCGAGTCAAGGTGTTGAGGTACTGGCATCATCATCATCTCATCGTCGTCTTCGTCGTCTTGTTGATAATGATAGTTGTAATTTGTCTGTGTGTTGTAAAACCGTGATTGATGAATGATAATGGTTGATAAAAGTTGGTGGCAATGTTGGTGATGATCGAATTGATAATGGTAGTGATATAAAAGATAGTAGTAATGGTGATGTAGAGAATGTTGGAAAAAAAAAGTGTTCCGTTAAAAGTAGAAAAAGAAAAAGAAAGAGGAGGGAAAAAGAAGAAATGAAAAAAATGAAGGTATTTATGTTCCGCGGGATTTGAAATTTCAAAGACAGATGGCAGCAACAATGCAGGACAATGCATACATACAAAAGAGAAGAAATGGTTAAGTATTTCGAATGTCATCATATCTATTCATCTAGTATACAATAACTTACATTACTATGATAAAACATATTGGTAAGGATGTCTTCTTCAGTGGGTTGCTTCATCGTCAACGAGGAAGATTGTTGCTTTGTCGGAGGTTGAAGCATAATAGGTGTAGAATTAAAGGAAGTCTCGGTCATCATGATGATTAAAAGGGACAATGAGGAGGAGTAAAAAAGAAAAGGAGTTTGAAAAAAGTAGGAGAGGAGGAGTTGGTATTGTGTAAGTGTTTAAGGAGAATGTATGATATATATATATATATAACGTAAGTGTATATATATATATTTATGTATAAAGTGTGTTTAATGAGTGGGTACTACTTTTTGATACTTTTGGGCGTAGGTGTTATATACAATGTAATAGGAATAAAAAGAAGAAGATGCAAAAGAATGCGAATAGGAAAAAAAAAAAAAAAAAAAGAGAGAGAATAAAGGAAAGGAATGGGAAGGGGTGGGTGGGGAGACGGGAGTGTGTCTGGAAGAGAATTGGGGAGGGAGAGAGAGAGAGAAGAAGAAGACAAAGACAAGGAAGAATGAAAAAAGAGAATATGATTCAAGGCAATGGTTTATATAATGATAATTCAACGTTTTATTAATTGTCAAAAGAAAACGTGTAAGGAGGTCAAAAGGAATAACATGAAAAAGTTATAAGGGAGAGACCACACATACACAAAGAGAAAAGAAGGGTCAATGAGAGAATTCTAATAATAATCATCAATGTTACCACTACTTTACCCAATAAAAACAACAGAATACGACTACTACTATACTATACTATACACGCAGATCAACATTATGTCGTATGGGCCTTTTACTATATATATCACAATACAAATAAAAAATCAATTAGACTTTCGGATTTTCCCTGAATCCACCCCCGCACACCTAATCCCAATTTAATCCACGCCGTATGCACATTTTTTTTTTTTTTTCCAACCTTACCCTAATGCCTTTTCGGTCATATTATTATCTGGTAACTTTTCGTCCGTGTTTTGGCCATTAACTTGATCATATCCTAGATTGTTCCTAGTAAGGAGGTCGAGTTAAGAGTGAGTCCCCATGATGATGTGTTTTGGTAATACTTGTCAAACAGAGTTAGGGAGTTTAGATTTACCTCTACCAATCAATAAAAAAAAAAAAAAAAAAAAAAAAAAAAAAGGTAAGTTGATGTTAGTTCAATGAGTGATGTATAAAGATAAGATGTTTTCATAATTACCTTATTGTTGTATGACTCCATCTCTTTTTGTAAAAGGTTATTAGTGTCGATCAATGTACCTATCAAATGCAGAATCAAAAGAGAGAGAGAGAGAGAGTTAAAAAAGTTAATAAATGGAAGCATGCAAGCCGAATGGCGAGGTATTTTCTTGTTTTGTGGAACACCCTGATTACCTATATAGACTGGATCACTAGTTGATTCTATGTAACGCATGATATTTGACTGCAGATCTTGACACTTTTGATTGAGTTCCTAAGTTAACATCCCGTTATTTCCGTGTAAAATCCCTAGTTAGTAACCGTCATAACGTAATGTCATGTATGCCTTTTATATTACCTGCAATAAAGAGTCATCGGGTCTTAACAGGTCATTTGATAGCAGCTGATGTAATAGGCCACCAGTAGTTTTAGATTCTTCAATACAGGCCTGGATCTACCAAAAAGAATATAAAAAGTTCATATTTAGTATGGTCTCCTATTTCCACCTTTGGGAGAGAAACATATAGATAGAGAAGAAGAAGAGAGAGAAGATAACTTTTTTCATTTCCTAAAACATATCCATACACACAATGACAATCGAGGTAATCACAATTCAAAACATATGAAAAAGCTTAACAACATCCAAGCTTGTCATACGCATTCATTGTCTCCTCTTTTCCTTTTTTGTCGTGCCCCCTCTTTTATCTCCTTCCCCCTTTTTTTTTTCCATCTCCCTCTTTTTTTCATTATGTTTATGTTTTACCTTTTGACTCTTGTTTTCCGAGTTTTTATCTTGATCCGAGGTTATCTGTGGTTGGTGAGATGTTTGATTTGATTGTAGTGAAGATTGCTGTTGCCGTTGCTGTTGCCGTTGCTGTGATACTTGCTGTGATACAAGTGATACGTGTGGTTGTATATGTTCATCCTTAGACTGAGTGGTTAATGATGATGCTGTAGTTGTATTGCTGCGTTTTAATTTCCATCCATGAAAGAGAGATGATTTTCGATTCACGTTCACCGCGCCACTAGAAGGTATAATTGTAGAAGATCTATTGGATTGCTGCTGTTGTCGATGTTGTTGATGTTGATGATGTGGAGGAGGTAGTGGTGGAGGAGAAAAGGGTGCCCATGTTGTTGTGTGTGGCGTTGGTGGTACTGGATCAAGTTGATTTATTTCGTGACTGAATACAATGATAGGGTGTATTGGTTGATATCCGCCCAGTTCCATAATCCATACAAAAGCGCATTCCGTAATCCTTTCCCGAACCTTGGTATGTGTTTCCTATATGGTCAATATAAAATAAGTGAGTGAGTCTGTTAGTTGGTCGGTCGATCAGTCGATCAGTCATCAGCCCGCAAGTATCACCCCTTTCTGTCCCTCCCCCCCCTTTCTCTCTCTCTCTCTTTCGTCATCATTATTCTTCTTACCGGGCGATTCCAGACATTCCGTAAAATCTTGAGTAATGTTTCATGCCCCAATTGTTCTATGAATTTCAGAAAAATAAAATAAAAAAGCTTGTTAGTGTACTATATCATGCATATATGATTAATATTCATTCTCCGGTCATACTAACCATCAAACCGACGACAGTTTTCTGTTATCACCTTGAGCAACTAGTTATTATCAAGTATCATAAACAATATGTTAGTTAGTGTATTATCTTTTACTAACTTTGTATCATTCTTACCAAGATGGTCAGGACTTGAGTTTGAGGGATCATAGTATTCAGTTTCTTCTGAATTACTTTTCTTGTTGTTTTAGCAGCTTGTGACGAATGGTTAATCTTGTGACATATGGTAATAAATAGAGTCCAGTCTTCTGTTGCCGTATTGCTATCCGTAGCTTTGTCTGTTCCCACCCGCCAACAAAGTAATAGTTAGTATCAAAGGAAGACCTCATCTGGGTAATTCTTTGGACCTTTTTCTTTTTTCTTTTACCTAAAAGCTGCACAAGATGAGTTTCTTCGGGATCATGAAGCCTAAATCTAATATAGTAAGAGAATAATATTGGTTGGTAACAAGTAAAACCAGGAGTCAGTGAGTCACACCCTTCACCGTTCTCTTCTGCCTCCAGGGCACACACATAAATGTCAGAGTCATTGAAGCTACATTAAAGCTATCAATACAAGTATACTTACTTCATGTTGTTCTGTTGATTTCGATTGCGAAGAGTTTAAGAAGAGAAGAGAAAAGAAGAATGAAATTTTTAAAGTTGGAAATCTATGATCGGGATTTAAAAAAGCTCCACAAAGCCAAGAGCCAAGACTGGACATGGGACTCCACAACCATGTATCAGATACATAGTAAGGAGGATAAACGGATGCTAGAGGATAACATAATGCTTAAAGGATAAAATGATATTTCATGTCATATTCCACTATACGGTGTTCACCAAGTCCTGTGTCTCTTAGTTGGCGGCGTTTCAAAAATGGCCAAAAAAAAAAAAAAAAAGTGTCTTGCATGGTTATTCCTCCTGGTATTCGAAAGTAATGTTTTAATGTATTAAGATTTATCCATTTTTTTCGTTGGATTCAGGACATATGTAAACGGAATCTTCTTCCCCTTAGTTGATTATGACAGGAGAAACTAAATGAATCGTACAGCATAGCATATCTGTACCTTTTCGATCTCCGGCCAAAAAAGGAAAGGGCCATAATTTTTCTCCTTTTTCTTCAGAGTCCCCACGTTTTCTCTTTTTTTATCCTTTTCTTCCCTCTTCTTTTTTTTTTTTTTTTTTATTGTCTTCCACTCCCTTAGGTACCACGAAATCAAGTAATGACTAGTGAAAATGGATTACCACCACCTGTGACAAGCGACCACCACCACCACCATCATCATCATCACCTTCACCATATCGCCGTTGATCCCTCTGACGAAGAAGACGAAGATAACAATAGCGGTTACAATCCACCTATCACAAAAGACGAACTTTATCAAGAACTGGATGAACTCTTGACAGCTTTTTGTTCGGACGCACAACAACAATTCTGTATGGATCAAGGAATAATTCTACCGGATGATCTAATGCGAATGCGGCAAACAGTACAACAGATCCAAACTCTTTTACCAACTGTAAATCGGAACAACAATCTTCAACTACGACGGGCTTTGGTGCGATCGATTCATGATATACTACAGCATTATGGGGATGCATGTCAACAACGGCGCATGCGTTTATTGGACGAGGTGTTGACGAATCAGTATATTGGGGATTGGCATCGGTTGAAACAGCAATGGGATCTCAAGAATAGGGAAAATCAGCATATTCTATTGATTCTACAAGATATCGACATACTTATACAATCATGGCATCGTCATCAACATAATCATCAAGGTACAGGCAACAAAAACAACCTTACACTTCTTCCGTCATTATCAACTATATTACCTCACCGACTATCATCAGCAACAAAACGGAACTCTTCTGGAGGTAACAACAACAAGAAACCATCCACAGCAGCAGCAGCAGCACCACCACCACCACCATTACCACCTTTTTCTTCATCTTTGGTTAAATTATCATCTACGGCGGAAGAAATCCTCACCTCCATTCTGACCACCTTTGATTATCCACCTGGTGCATACACGGTTATTATCGATAAACACAACTACGGGCAACTGGGACTATTGCATGGCAAAATTGGTACACGGCAAATCATCTTTGATAGTCATAAATTATCATCCAATGACATTATTGAAACAGTGACCCAGTTATGCGACATCTTTGCTTCTTTGTTTGCTTCTACTGCACACCACCATCTGGCTCAGATCGACTCACAAATCAGAAAAGCCCAGCCTTTCTACACCTTGACACAGATAAAACGACTATCGGCGCGGATATTCGATATGGGCGGGGCGACATCAACGATCATGGAGGATGGGGATTACGATCTAAACGAATACAATGACGAAAGGGACGATATGGCACACCATGATACATCTACTTTTGATGCACAACATCCAACTCGACTGCATCCGGTGCCTGATCCTCTACCGCCTGGATCCATCGCTCGACCCTTATCATCGTCATCTATGGCTGTACTCACTCCTTTCCGACTGACAATGACAACACCACATATGCTACGACATATTCCTATTCCTATTCCGTCCTTTGTACCAGCACCTTGGCAATTACCTGATCTCTTGAAACCAAGATACCCATACAACTCTTTATTCTTTGGTCTGATTCGACGTAGGACTCACTGTAACAGTAACAACAGCACCATCAACAGTAGTAACAGTCCAGCCAGCAGACAAAAACAACAATCAACATTTTTAAAACATGCACAACAGGCTCCAGGTAGGAGGGCATCTACAAATAGGGGGTACAATTCCGGGCATTACAGGACAACAACAGGAAACAACAATGGTATCAACAAAAATGCATCCAGTACATCGCCTGCACCTCTCAACTGTCATGCATCTCCGACAACTATCATCGATGAAGGCATTGACAATGGTCCAGTACAGCCTCGACCTTCAATATCAATGGCAGCAACACCTTTACAGCGGCACGGCAGTAAACTCAGTAGGACAAAGCACCTTGTCTCATCGGCCTTTAATGGAAACAACACTACGATGACTTACTGCGATGATTGGGAAAATTCTCCTTATAATGACTCGACGACAACAACAAGCAGCGTGGCGCCTTTTACCAGTGTCTCGGTGGAAAAGCTCGCGTTCCATCTGGGCAAGATCGCTGGACAATTCTATCAGGACTTATTGATGCATACTCGGATGCGGTATCAAGAAACACAAACCACTCTTGAATCTCTGGAATGGCAAATGATGGATCTGTATCGGCACTTACAATTGGCAAGTTCGAGGGCGGTCATGCATAGGGCGATGATAATTGTACACGAACTAGACGAACGACAACAACATTTGGGTGATCTGCAACAAAATTATTATCAGCGGTACCCTATGTATCAACACGACCCAACAGGACAAGAAGAAGGCGACGAAGAAGACAGTGACGAACTTGATGGACAACAACTAGCCTCACAATGGAATCCTATCTGTACCGAAAAGAGCTCGGGAAAAAAAAGAGACAATAATAATAACAGCAGTGGAACAACAACAACAGCAACAACGATACTATCTAGTAATGATCCAGCAGATGAAACACATGTTTATCCTTCTTTGCCAACAACTATTACGCCTAAGCCCACCCATTCTTCTACTACCATCCATACGAATCATCAAGAAGATCTGCCATCACAATCTGACACTACATCCCAAGAAATGAGTAGCTTGAAAAATGAATCTACTCTGGAAAAGCCGCTTCAACAACAACCAAACAATCCTGCATTATCCATCACATCTTCATTCAGAACCGCCCCTTCTGGATTAGTTTAGCTTATAGTATAGTATCTTTAATTTAGTTTTTGGATAGGATAATCACACTCATTGTATCTTGTTTGTTTTACTTTTTTATTTTTATGAATAAAATCCTCTCCCTTTTTTTAATCTGACTTGTTTATCTGCAATGTAATATCATTAGCACTTTGTCGGTATGTCCATGTAGAATGCATATGCTTACATGAAATCAGGGGTATGTCTTTTTTTTATCACTGTCTTTTTCACCGAAAGAATTTCTCTTTCTAATAAAGTTTAGTAGGTGTTCATTATCGAAAAGCGGGGCTTAAATCTGCATGAAAGTCGGGATTTGAAATATTTACCCCTGAAAGTGGATCACCTTACCTTTCCCTGTCTGTACAAAATGGCCGGAACAAAAGATCGAAAGCATGAATGGGAGCTAAACGAACAAATGAATGAATTGAATACAATCACTGGATAGGGTAACTGGATGGATAGATGGATGATCGTTCATCACCCCCCCCTTCTTTCTACAGATAGGGTAAGGCCCACAGTTATTTAGCTCGTATCGGTAAAATCGACTCTCAGTGCCTGTAGGTAAACTTAAACTTGATTACCATCTTTGTAAAACAGGCATTGATCACATTCTTCCCATGCTTTCGGGCAAAGCATGCATTTGGCTTGAACGCTTGGGAGTAATACGGCAGAATAAGCCTTGGCATAATGGCGGGGGTGGTCTACTTTTTTTTTTTTTTTTCTCGAACTACATATTGATGAATGAAGGGTCAGATGAACATTGATCCAACTATTTCGATGTTTATACAAAGTGTTCCAAATCTTCCAAGTGCAAGTCGGTACATCGCCTTTGACATAATCATAAGTTCCAGCGGGGTGATTTACCAAAAACCTGCTATTGAGAATTGTATGTATATAATTTCTCTTTAATAGTTACGATTGACTCTTCGATCGTTCATTATCTGAGTATTTCAAAAATAGGTACTCTTCTCTCTATTTGAGTGTGTCCAGATCCCGACCAGCCCACATCACATTCAAATCCCGCCAGCGGCCAACTTATTTTTCCAACTTTCAACTTTCATTTTCTTGTTCTTCCTCTTTTTTATATAATCCATCATGGGTAAGATATATTTACATCCATCCATTCATCCATCCATCCATTCATTCATTCATGTTACTAATCACATTGTTTATCTTATGTAGCTGTCGGTAAAAACAAGCGCCTCTCAAAGGGAAAGAAAGGTTTGAAGAAGAAGGTGTAAGTAATCTAAAAAAGAAGAATACACATTGACAAGTACACGGTGATTGGAAAAGACTCGATCAACATACACAAGGGAATGGACGTAGAACTTACGACCTATGAGGGAAAAGAGCATTACAACATGTATTTGGCAACATTCGAAATATCAAATCAATATTCACGAGTAATCACTCATCAATCGTCCTCTCAACTCGACACCAAGACGCCCTTCAACTCTAACCGTATAAAGATATATTGTCCACTTGTCCAATCACCGTGTACGCCTCCTACTTTAAACTTGTAAAAGGGAAAAGATTACTGATCAAGTCTTTTTTTTATTTTATTTTTGACAACATAGTGTTGATCCCTTCACCCGCAAGGATTGGTATGACATCAAGGCTCCCTCCATGTTTGATGTCCGTCAAGTCGGTAAGACTTTGGTGAACCGTACTCAAGGTCTCCGTAACGCCAACGACTCCTTGAACGGTCGTGTTGTGGAAGTCTCTCTCGGTGAATTGGCCAAGGACGAATCTCGCGCCTTCCGCAAGATCCAACTCAAGGTGGATGAAGTCCAAGGCAAGAACTTGTTGACCAACTTTTACGGTATGGACATGACCTCTGACAAACTCCGATCCATGGTCAAGAAATGGCAAAGCACCATCGAAGCCTTCGTTGATATCAAGACCACCGATGGCTACCTCGTCCGTGTCTTCGTCATTGCCTTCACCAGCCGTCGTCGCAACCAAGTCAAGAAGACTACCTATGCCCAATCTGCTCAAATCCGTGAAATCCGCAAGAAGATGTTTGAAATCATGGCTGAAGAAACTGGTGCTTGTGACCTCAAGGAATTGGTGACCAAGGTGACCTCCTCTCACTCTCAATCTGCCCAAGATCTTATTGCTACCCGTATTGAAAAGGCCTCTCAATCCATCTACCCTCTTCAAAACACCTACATCCGCAAGGTCAAGATCCTCAAGGCTCCCAAGTTTGATGTGTCTGCTTTGTTGGCTCTCCATGGTGGTGCTGCTGCCGCTGGTGAAGAAGTCGGTGCCAAGATCAACAAGGACTTTGTGGAACCCCCTGTTTTGGATAGCGTTTAAACCAACAACCTATTCATTATCTTTTTGTTTTTATAGTCTAGATATATATCTTGTCAAATAAAAAAAGAAACTGTCAAATTATATTGTATCTTGTTTGTCTTTATTGATTGTGTCACAATAGTATGTAGTAGTCTTCGAGGGGTGGAGGCAGTGTCGAAGCGGGATTTAAATTTTCAAAAGGGTATATTGGGTACTTTTTATTTTACCTTTTATCTTTTTTGTTCTCTTCTTCCCTCACTAATGGCACCTCAACCTGAAAGCAACGAATATGCAGAAGATGCTGCTATATTGCGTTTCTACAACATTGATTCCTTTGAACCTGATGTCTGGATCGACGATGCGGAAGCGGACCCAACAAACCATCAAGAAACGACTAAACAGCAATTTGACCGACGCGGTGATGGCCTTCATCAAATACAGCAACCAGAGCAACAAGAACATCAACAAATAAGTATGCCTACACCAAAAGAAAACGACCACAATATACAAGCATCAATGAATATCAGTGATCCATTAGGCCTGAAACCATCCATCTTTGAAAAGTAAGTAATATATCGAAATGACCCGAACTAATATTAATTATAATATCATCATATTGACATCTCCTTGTAGTGAATCAGGACCAAAACCAGCCAATGTCGCAGGACTCAAGGAAAGTAAGTATCAATGTCATTAACTTTTAAACAACATCACCAAGAACAAAAAAAAAAAAAAAGTTACTAATCACCCTCAATTCCTTATTGTTTGTGTATAGAGTCCACCTTGATGATATCCAACAAAAACTTCAACCCTCGACACTTTTTACTCCAGGTACACAAGGATGCCTCATACAACGATTTGGTGCTTGGTGAAAAACGACTACGGGAAGGTGTGGACAAGCGGGCGGAAGCTTTGAAATCCTTGGTGCACAACAACTTTGATCGATTCGTCACAGCAAAGAATACAATTGATCACGTCTACGAAGAAATGCGGACCCTTCAATTGAATGATCTACAAGAATATGGTACTAGGGCTCTTCGATTGGCTTTAGAAGGTAATGACCAAAAAAAAAAAAAAAAAAAGGGGGAGGGGAACTATGTCTATGGATAGCTACTAACGAACTGTCATAATCACATAGATGCAAGTACAAGAGCCGATCAAATCTATGGACCAGTGGTGGAACGACGTCAACGAGTGGAAAAGGTCAGAAGCACTTTGTCCGTTTTACAGCAATACAAATTCTTCTTTAATCTCCCCAGTAGTCTTCTAGAATCCATCAAACAGGTAAATATAGAAATCAGGATATACCAATATAGAACTAAGTGATGATATTGAAATAGAACAAGTATGAAACGGCCATTCGGGATTACAAGAAGGGTAAATACTTGTACCAAACTCTCAAAAGGAACTCTACAGTTGAAGGACAAGAAATTGGCAAGGACGATGGTGCTTCTGAACTAACTAGTATCCATCGCAAGGTATTTGACAAGGTGTGGGGCGAAGTAACGAAAATTATTGGCGAATTGCAAAATGTCCTGCTGAAAATGCTGACGGATCCTTGGCGGAGTATGCATGAACAAGAAAAAACAATAAAGTAAGTTAAAAAAAAAAAAAAAAAAAAAAGATGAAAACAACTTGCAATATCCTTCAACTTAAAATCGTTTGATCTAACCTTTCTCTCTTGTAAACTAGCTTCTTATTTGAACTAGACACCAAAGAGGATCCTGCTTGGTTTTATCTGGACAGTCAATATCAGTGGATTATGGGGCTCATGAAGGAAACATTCGAAACGAACGTCGCAAAGGTGGAAAAAGTCAAGAACAGTAGCAATCAAACCAAGGAATCAGTCACCCAAAGAAGTTTATCACTCAAACATGCCATCTCGATGATTGAAACAAAAACAACAAACTTGGACTTGGATGATGATGTGGATCTACGGGTGTGGAAAGCCATTGGTGAAGTGGTCAAATCAACCTCCTCTTTACTGGTTAGGTGTCTACCGGACTTTTGGCGTCTATCAAAGGCTTTCATCGAAGGGAAATTCAAGAACAAGGTAAAAAGAATATAATGTTATACAACAAGAAACTGAAATTTTTACTTTTTATTTTTATTTTTAAAAAACAACAACCTCTGATCTAGTCTTCCTTGGCACCTAATCAAAAAAGCGGGGGCTCTCGTCGTCGGCGCGCCAATGTTGATCTCAGCAAAGTGGAACAGTGCCAAAGTATGTCTCGTAATATAGTGGATGGATATGCTTCCCTTTTGTCAAGTTACTTTTCTTTGGATCAATCAGACGACGACGGTGACAATGATGTAGTCGAGGGCAAGCACAAATTCGATATACCTTCCTTCTTACCGATCAATACCAACTCGATTCATGTCTCTGAATCACTCGTACGTATGATGGGCACTTTATCAAATTGTATTAATGATCTCAATGGCATCCATTTACCTGGTGAAGCATTCTCTGGTTTGACTGACTTGATGGAAAAGGCTAGATCTAAATTCATTGATGTTATCTGCCTTTGCTGGGGAAGAGGTAACTATCATATTTATATAAACTAACATGCCCCTTTTACTAACTCTCTCTTTTAACCTTTGATTAGATGCAAAGAACTTTCACTATTTGGAAGACTGGGTGCTGGATCCTTATAATCCTCAATATACTGGTCTATTGAAACGCTACTATGATTATCACAAGTTTTGCGCTAGCTCTGCGTACAAAATTGCTTCCATGTCGGCGGTATCTGATGGAATGGGCGAACATCGACAAGAAGTTAGTCCATCACATGTTGGCAAAATCAAGTCATTATTTATGGAATCTACTTTTGCCTTTTTGGATGGATTGGTGCAGCTCGCCTTTACTGATTACAAACCATTGAATGAAAAGGAGGAACTCTTATTGGCAAAGAAACGGGAAAAAATCGATGTACACTCTATGGTAATGTATATATATGAATATGGATAACATTAATGGGACTAATGGACATCTTTTCATTTATTTATTCATAAAAATTTATCAAATAGGATGTGCGTGTTTTACTGACGGTAAGCAATCTGGCCCATATGCGCTCTGCTGTCATTAGGAAATTGGTTAGTTTGTTTGAAGCTGCCTTTAAGGTGACCATGGAAGAAGACTACAAGGTAAAGAAGAAGAAGAAAAAGAAGAAAAAAAGCATAAATGAAATATACACACACTCAACTCTGTTTAACTTTTGGTAGACATTGATCGATGTTGTGGATGATTTGGACTTCATCCTTTTTGAAAACTATATCAAACGCAAATCAGCTCTGATTCGTGACATCATTCACCATGGCATCCTGATGAGTGGTATAGACTGGTATAGCATTTCCAAACCCACAGGTAAGAAAGGAAAAAACAACAAGAACAAGAGATTGGGGGGGGGTATTCAATCTGATGATCACTTGCTCATACTTGTACTCTTTTTATTTATAAAGAGGTACATTCATTCGTGTATGAAGCATTAATGACATTGGTGATGGTCCATTCCCAGATTAGTGGTGTAGCCAAACAACTGGTACATCGGGCGCTCTCCTTTTTACTAGAAACCATGGCCAAAGACTGTTTAGAAAGTTTCCGTCAAGTGGAACGTTTTGGAATGGGTGGGATGCTTCAAGCGACTCTGGAAATCGAATTCATGCACCAAACACTCTCGCAATATGTTACACCAGCGGCATCAGATACCTTGCAACTTATCTATCAAACCATCGAACAAGCTTATGACCAACAACAACAACATTCGGGGAACCTACAATCCGAACTCAGTCATGTCAAGGAACTCTTGGTGTATAGCCGTAAAAGTACCGTGGTTCAATTCTTATGCTTCAAGCCCAACAAGGAACGTGGTAGGAAATAAAATAGTAATCTTTATCAATGGTACCACTTTTTTTTATTTTTTTTTTATTTGCTGAAGATTCTCTTTACTCTTATTCAAGTAATGGCATTGTCATCAGTATTATATGATCTAGTACTTAGTCTTTTATACCTTTTTTTAATTAATCAATAAACTCGGTGGTGTTGGATGATGCATTACTATTGTTTGCGTTTTCAAAAAAAAAAAAAAAAAGTCCACTAGCCCTGACGAAGATGAAGCATATACCTACAACCCAATTACCTATCATCTACATAGTGGGTCTACTGCCTTTACTTTTGTATCCCCACGGACTCGATAATGGGTGGACAGTATAAACTTGATTCAAGTAATTGGATATTATCAAAATTCATGCAACGCTGTCTCTTCCCTTGGTCTTCCTAATAGATTACAGTATCTCCTTTTAATATATATGGGAATGAGAAGTCCAGCAAAAAACCGTATAATGTAATTGGGTAATTATGGGGAGGAAACACTTTTATTGGGCGGTTTCACTTCGCAGACCGCGAGATCAAACTTGTTGATCCATGGTTTAACGAAAGCAACCCAATCAGGCTTCAACGCCTTTGTCGACTTTTCTTCCTTGGATGCCGTCAACCATCCATTTGCCCTAGAAAGTAAAAAACACTTGCATGGATTTGAATTTTACATGAATTTACCACTCCTGCTGCAATAGCGGTTCCTGGGAGAAAACACCTTCAAGGATATCATCAAGATAACGAAGCACAAAAGTATCTTCGCAAGAACTTTCATTACTTTTCAAGGACAAGAAGGTCAATCGAGAGGCTTTATCAAAAGGAAGAAAGATTTGGTAACCTGATGAGTCTTATAATACATCTATTTTTCATTAGATTCAATCACTTACAGGCGGAATAGGATACTGCCTGCGGTCAAATCAGTATCTTCTTCACTTGAGTTGGCTTCGTTCAACATATCAATGTATCTTTTCGTTGTTGTTTCCAGCATGTTGAAGGATCCTATAAGTCCAAAGGTGGTGTGCCGTAAACAAACATGATCATTTGAGCTATTATATCAGACTTACACTCAATAGGAGCGACCATTTCAGCACGTTGACGGACATTGAATGTTGTTCACAATGCATGATAGTTGAAAGATTGTTCATCACTTCACTACGGCTTTCAGTGTTCATATACTTTGTCACCGAGGACCGGGTGTCAGTTGAAAAGGGAAAGATGGAGAAAAGAGACTTATAATTGAAAAAGTTGCTATCACGCAAATATATATTTCTACTTGAAAGATTCGTAGATCTTTCAAATTCCCTTGTTCCTTATTCAGATGTCCCTTTTCATACTTTCTTTTCTTTCTTACAAATGACAGGTAAAAGTCATCGCAAGTCTGGACTGACCAACATAAGAATCTTGTAGTTTAGCTTTTCCGGTAACTTATGTCGGAAATATGCTATAGTGTCCACATCGCCACTTTAATCATTAGCATCCGTTGACAATTGGTGCAATTAGAGCCCTTTCCAAATCTTAGTAGAGGCAGGCGGGATCTGAAAATGAAATCTGGTTCCTCTACGACTTTTTTTTACTATACATCCTTTTTTTACAAAAGTCAGACTAAAACGATCTTAAGGCTGTATTATTCCATACAAGGTACTTGGTACAATGACCATTATGTAAAGTTTGTTGGAAATAGACTAAGGAATGCACATGGTCACTTTTGTCATTAGCATCACTTGTTCATTAAGGCAGTAGAGCTCTCTCAAGATTTCAAGCGAGAGTAAGCGGGTTTTGAAATAAGTTTGGTCTTGTGTGTCAATTTTCATTCTGCATCCTTTTTTTTTTTTTTTTTTTTTTTCACAAAAGTCAGGGTAAAATGATCTTGAGGCTATACTGCTCCATACAGTGGACTTTGTATATTGGCGATTATGTAAAGTTTGCTGGAAATAGGCTATAATGTCTACATCGCCACTTTAATCATTAGCATCACTTGTTCATTAAGGTAGTATAGCTCTGTCAAGCTTCCAGGCGAGAGTAAGCGGGCTTTGAATTAAGTTTTGTCTTGTGTGTCAATTTTCATTCTACATCCGTTTTTTACAAAAGCCAGGTTAAAATGATCTTGAGGCTATACTGCTCGATACAGTGGACTTGGTACAATGGCCATTATGTAAAGTTTGTTGGAAATAGGCTAAGGAATGTTCATGGCCACTTTTGTCATGAGCAGCACTCGTCCATTATCTCAAGAATGAAGGCAAGGGTAAGCAGGTTTTGAAATAAGTTTGGTCTCAAAGGAAACCCGTAAATTCAAAGCCTATCGGGAATTCAATCTGCGTGATTTTTTGGTGAAGGGAAGGCTCGTCATAAAATCCGAAAAATGGAATTAAGGGGTGAGGGCACAAGTAGCATCCGTAAAGTTTGGTGAAAGCTATTTTACCTCAAGCAAGTACATGGTATATCTCGCTGGCGAGTACAAGCGGGATTTGAAGTGATGTGGATCTGATAAGATTCCGTTCCAATGTTCCTTGTTTCTATTCACACAAAGATATAATGTTAAGGTTTATGGAATACAGCGAGTTTTTTTTTTTTTTTTTTTTGCCAAAGGGTTCAACAAAGTGTTGATTCCTGGCTTTCTTTTCTTCTCCTGATTCGGAAAGTATACATGGGATCAAGATCAAAGGAAGAAAAAAAAAAGATGACTAGCAAGCTAAATTAATCTGATAAAGGACCCTTTTTTATTTCTCCATTTTGTACCACCTTATACCACTAGCCCGTATAAGCGCACATTGTTCGATCTGATAAAAACGAAAAAGATCCAACATTCAAGGCATGTCTACCGGGATTTTAATTCCAAACCCCGATTGGGTGTTGCATTATAAAAGATGGATTGATGGATTTTTTTTTTTTTGTTTCTCTCAATCAACATGCGTCTATCTCTTCTTGTTCTTGGTGCTGTTTCCTATACTGCTGCTCAAAACTGTAATCCCAGTTATAATGTGGCTTCCTCTGGTGCGTGCATGGATCAATGTGCTCAGGTAAACATCTTTCTATCCTCCACTAGGAGAATCTTGACCCTCTCTTTTTTTATAGGATGCTGGTGGATCCATTATTAGCGGGTATACAACCGATCCTGCTTCAGGCAACTTTATTAAATCATTAGGTGTTAATTGTGGCCGAGGTAAATCCCTCATTCACCTGTGATCATACCTACCCACTTTTTTATTTCTGGTAGGTACCCCTGAATACACTCAGTTCATGATCAAGGCTGGTACTTGTTGGACTACATGTGAAAAGTCGCAACAAGATGATTACATTCAGCGTGAATTCCCTCAATCGTGTGGTTGGTATAATCAACACAAGGATGATAAGTGTGAACCTGCCACGACATCTACTGCCACTACTACTACCTCAGAAAGTAATCCTACGCCCACTGAAGCAACGACTACTACTACTTCAAATGCTCCTACACCTACAGATGTTACTACTCCTGATGGTAACACAAATGGTGGTGGTATGAATACTGGTGGTGATAATGTTTCTCCAGGTATCACTTCTTCTTCTTCTTCCTCTACCTCCCTTCCTGCCACCAATGGTACCCTTCCTACTGTTAATGCCACTCTTCCTGCTGTTAATACCACTCTCCCCGCTGCTAATGCCACTCTCCCCACTGCTAATGCCACTCTTACTAATGGTACCACCTCGACTGTGGCTAAACCTACTACATCCAATTCGCATCGTATACAAATTTCCAGTGCTATTGCTGTCATTGCCATCGGTGTTGCTGCTTTACTTTTTTAGATCACCTATATCAAACCCTATTCAGTATCACCTAATCTATAATGTCACAATGATAATAAAAAAAGATCGACCTTTATATGATTAACCTTGTCTTTATTGTGTATTATGGTTAAATAGGTAAAGAGGGTGTGTATATGTATGTGCTATATGCCAAATAAAGGGGGAGGAGGTGTTTATACTAATACCAGAAGTGTGTAAATCTATCAAGAGGCCATCAATGCAGATTTAAGTAGCGATGTCATCTTCACTTGATCCATTTCCTGTGTATCATCGTCCTTGTTGTCCACATTATTATTGTCGTCGTTCATATCGTCGTCGATTCCTGATACTTTTTTATCTAATCGAAGTCGAATATCCGCCATGGCGAGAATTTGGTGTTCAATCGTATGATCCGAGAGTAACTTGTAAATGACCACATCCTTGGTTTGTCCTACACGATGAGCACGGTCTTCGGCTTGTTTATCGTTTTGAGGGTTAAAGTCCATATCATACATGACAACAACACTAAACAAGAAGGTTAGTCCCATTGGTGAAGTTTACATTGTTATGTGATCACCTACTTTGCCGAGGTCAAATTGATCCCAAACCCACCCGCTTTAGTACTTAGTAAAAAGACATCTAGGGACTTGTTTTGATTGAATTCGTCAATGATATCTTGTCGTTCGCCCACCTTGGTTGTACCATCCAGTCGAAGAAAAGACATGCCAATAGTTTTCATCACAGGTTCGAGGATATCCAGCACACTGGTAAATTGACTAAAGAGTAGCACCTTGTTTCCAGCTTGTTTCATTCGAGGGAGTAATTGTCGTAGGTATTGAATCTTGCCTGAATCCATCCATTCTTCGTTGATTAGTCTATGGTGTCGGATAGTCTACATGTATCAAAAAAAAAAAAAAAAAAAAAAAAGTTGGTTAGTTAGTCAGTCAATTAATCATCCCTTCTCGTTCATGTTCAACTTACTTTATGTTCGCAGCAAAGTCTATTTAGTTCAAAATCAGTCATGACCTCCATGTCTTCATAGATATATTGTTCTTCAGAGTCCCAATAGCGTTCTTCCTTTCTGATTTCCTTGGCCATCTGCTTGATCTTGTCGTTGTTGTATATATATCGGAATAAGAGAGGATGATCGGCCGCCTTACGCAATTGCATGACAATGTTGCTAAGTTTATCCATCTTCTTATTACCATTGTTGTCCACCATCACATCGTTATATCGTTGCTGAGAATCCGCAACAATTTGAGCATAGATCGATTGTTGATTGGGTGTCATTGGACAATATTCGACATGGTGTAATTTCTTTGGTAAATGGATGAGCACTTGAGCTTTTCGTCGACGGAGTACAAATGGTGTCATCATTTTTTTAGCACGCTGGATCCGTTGTCTTGATAACATTTGTGCTGTATTGGTCGCATGAGTAGTATTAGTAGTGTTGGATGTTGTCGTTTTTGTTGTTGCTGTTGTTGTTTTCGAATCGTCACCACCACCACCACCACCACCAGATTTGAGTTTGAAGATCTTGCGGACATCCTCTTCATTACCAGAGAATACATTGGGCATGATAAAGATAAGTAGTGAGACCAGTTCTTGAAGATTGTTTTGTAAAGGTGTACCAGTCAATAAAAGTCGAAAAGGTATCCCTAGGCGCATGAGATGGGTATATCGAGCACTAGTATAGTTCTTGACCATATGTCCTTCGTCGAGAATCATAGACTTGCACCGGAGCCGTCGTAAAAAGTTGCGATCTTCCACCTGACCCGCTGCAATTGCGTAAGTCGTCACCACAGCTTGAATGTTCTTGAGATCATCGAGTATATCATGTTGTAATTCCCGCCGTTCGGTTTGAGATCCATAGTAGCATCGCACCTCCAAACCAGGGCAGAATCGTTCGAATTCCCGCATCCAATTATCCAAGGTAGATGAAGGCACCACAATCATATGCGGACCAGATTCGCCCAATTCATGCAACCTTCCTAAAAAGCTGATCACTTGTGCCGTTTTGCCCAATCCCATTTCGTCCGCCAGAATACCAGAAATCTTTTTGCGATACAGTAGAAGCATCCAATTAACACCAGTGATTTGATATGATTTCAGTTTGAATTCAGGGTTCACAATGTCAGGTTGTTGTGTCAAGAAACCAGTCATTGCATCCTTATAAAGAGCGCTGTTAATGTTCAATTTCTTATTGCTGTTATTGTTATTGTTGATACCCAATTTCACCAGTTGTGTTCCCGTGTCATCCTTGTCGTCCGTGTCATTTGCTGATCCAATCCTTCTCCACACATCCAAGATATCTTGTAACTGTCCACCCAAATCTTCAGTCTTTTGTATGATTTGATCCACCGCAGAGTATCCTTCCAGAGCCTCCATATAATCCACCACAAACTTGTTACTGAGACCACGTTCCTGCTTGAGCTTGTTTTGGAGATCTTCAATGCTGTCAAAAGGTCGCAATTTGATGAGTTTTTCCGCCGTGGCCAATTTACATCCCACCACATCCATGATATCTTGAGGTTGAGCAGAATTGTAAAATTTAACCGTCTGAGCTTCTTGTTGTAATCGATGTTGTTCCAGTCTTTCTTCTTCGTCATCGTCGTCGTCGTCGTCGTCGTCGTCAGGTTCTGAAGAAGAAGAGTAAATGTGCTGGATATGTCGTGGGGTATGTGGTGAACTAGTGACTTGATCGAGCTGTTTCTGGTGTGAGGTCTTGAGATGATATAGTGCCGTTTTAAAGTCGCCTTGATGTTCCTGTAACGCCTGGAGAGCGTCTTCACGAGCCAAGCCTGGGATTTCAGTACGTAATAAAGCCACCTTGTTGTGTGTAGAGGAAGTACCCAGCTGTTCAGAGTCACTGTCCCTTGTCGTCAATTGCCTGCTGTTGTGCTTAATACCACTGTCCATGTCGTCATCGCTGTCATCGGCCAAGTGGTGATTTCGTACCCGTCTTCGTTTCTTTGCATTGCGTTTGACAGATCCATTGTCATTGTCTTCCTCATCGCTACTGATAAGCAAGCGTCGAGTGGCTTCGATTGTTGTCACGATTCCTTTTCCACCCGGATTGTTTGAAGGTGTATCAGGTTGGTACCCAAAGGACGAGATCTTTTTGGCGATATCCTTGGTGTCGCATTTGGTGTTATTCCGTTGTGGACTAGGTGTTTGTGGTTGAGTAGAAGGATCATGAGAAGGTGGGAAGTACAAGAGACTTTGGCGAGTTTTTGTTGAGAGTGCCGTAGGTCGATTGGATAAGGAAGAGAAAGCCATGGTCGCACTTAAAAAAAAAAAAAAGGAGAAAAGAGAGACAGGAATGAAAAAAAAAAAAAAAAAAAAAAAAAAACTTTTTTAAACGCGCTAGGAAGTTTAAAAGTCCGACCCATCAGTTTTGCAAGTGGGTGCTTCAAAGAGTGCCAATATTTGACTATAGTTAGCAAGTATGAGAACTATATTTATATATAAAGTTATATATGTTGTAATAAACAGTAACTTTCATGTGGATCAAGGATGTCATCACTTCAAGCAACTAGAGATATTCATTGATATCTAAAAAGGTGGTCATTGATCATTAGTAAAGTTATGCATATCAGTTTCAAACCCGCAGTAATCATCGAGTATTACAACAAGGTCATCTTTATTAATTCCAATTAACAAACTAATACTAATCTATATACTACAGTTTCGACGTCTTGCTCATCTTGCGGAGTTTACCACCAAATTGTTGCAAATCCTTGACCAATAATTTATCAGCTTCCAATCCAGGGAAGTGCCCACCCTACACACCAAATTGAAACAAAGCATGAGTATTGTATAGATTCCTTTTTTTTTTTTTTTTCCACCACTTACCGTTGTATGTTCTTCATATTGTTGCAAATTAGCTGATGTTTCCAGCCATTCCTTGGGGAGCTAAAGGAATAATTAGTCAGTCAGATACTTGTTTCTATCTTTTATCCTATTACCTTTGCAATATCAAATGCAAAGTTGCTGATAGCCGTAGGTACATGCACCCGAGCAAATACCACCTTGAACATTTCATAGTGATGTAGGCATTCATAGTAGATCCGAATGGACGAAGACATTGAGTTGGTCATGTAATAAAGTGTTACCTATAATAATAATAATAAACCAATGAATGAGCCACCCACATCCTTTCCATGTTATGATCCTCTGACTTACCTGAGTCAAGAACTCGTCTGATGATACAGTAGGAGGAAGTGAGACAGATTGTGCTTCCTTGTCATCTGTATGATAAGTCCATTCATGATACTTTTCCAACATCCAAGCTATATATATATATAGATATAAAGATAAATTTAATCAGTCAATTCCCCCTCCCATCATCCATATAGTTTTAATTACATACCCATCAACCCAAGAGGACTATCCGTCAATCCATAAGCCAAAGTATACGGCCGAGTTCCTTGAATGGCACGATACCCACATCCATAATACAATTCGGCGTTGGCAAAAGTAGCCCAATTCAGCACGGTTTTCCCTTGACCATACACCCGATCAAACCCCAAGAGCAGACTGGAGAAGAATTTGATGACATTGATAGGATGGTACACTAGGTTTCTTGGCGAAGGAACGGGGGGTAAAAAGAAGGACAAGTTGGTATGGAAGGCCTTGCAATGATCGCTGTGGTGTGCCGCGGTGTATTTGCCAATGATCGCACCCCAATCGCCACCTGACCACATATACTTTGTGTACCCGAGCTTGACCATCAAGGCATTCATCGTCGCTGACATCTTGGCCACACCATAGCCTGTAGTTGTAGGGGCATCTGAGAATCCAAATCCTGGTAGACTGGGGACTACCACATGGAATGCCTATATATATGTATAAATGAGAAGATCAGTCCAACCTGTCAACTTTTTTTTTTATTGCTATTGTACCTGAGCACCATTGAGCCCATCGCGTAAAGGAGCAATCACTTTGTGGAATTCGTAAAAAGTGGATGGCCAGCCATGACATAAGAGGATAGGAATAGCATTAGGATGGGGTGAAGGTTCATGGATAAAGTGAATGTTCAAGCCGTCAATCTTGGTGTGGTAATGCTTCCATTGGTTGATTTCTTGTCTTGCTTTTTCAAAGTCGTAATCATGTTGCCACGTGTCCGCCATTGACTTGACAGCCCAGGTTGGTGCCCCTATTCGTTTATTACATAAAAGAAAAGAAAAATGTCAGTAAAGATGAAGTGCCAAAAGAGGGTCGAGTTTTTACCATATTCCCAGCCAACTTTGGTTTCAAGTTCATTAGGATAAGTAGCATCAGCCAACTTTTCTTGCAGTTGATTCTTTTGCTTGTCTGAAAGACTAGGTACGACAAAAGGTATAATATCTTGTTGCATTGTGTTATGAGAGAGATTGGGTGAATGGGGTTCTGGTTTTATAAGCAAAAGAAAAAGGTTCACGAAAAAGGCGAGTTAAAAATGACAAGTTCGTTATTTCATATCCCGCATCGTGCAACCAAAGTCAGTTGATGCATGTGATATCCCACAGGTTTGGATGGGGTTATGCCTTTCACTTGATACTTTCCAACACGCTTTCGTCATCCTCACACTTGTTATATGTAACTGACCAAGGATATCAGTACAGTGCAGGATGCATCGATCAAGCGCACAACTAGCGACGTAGAAGAATTTCAACATCCTATGCCCTCCTCTACTCGATAGCAACCGGACTTTGAAATATTATGTGGCCATATAACCCCAGCGAGAATAAACCATCTTTTTTTTTTTTCATTTACATTTATCATTTTATAAAAAGAAAGCCCAACTCGACGTCACATTGCAAAAAGTGTAAGGCAAAGGACATCAATGGACGAATGAGGTAGCAAGCCAGAGCTCAATCGTCCAGGCGCAAAAAAATAAGAATAACAACAGCCATACTATGTACGGCATTATAGTTGTTAAACTATAAAGAACAGATACTACACTTGATCTTAGCCAAAAGGCCTGAGAGGATAAGGTTTCATCGAGTTTCGTAAGAAAGCTGTCCTTTTATACTTTTTCAAAAGTCCAAGGGGCGCAGTTTCGGCCATTGAACTTGGGGACCCGAGTAAAGATCTGAAAACTAAAAAAAAAATTAATGCATTTTAACCCCGACACTGTCTTCAATTCCCGATTACATTTTTTGCATAATACCCGCCACATTTTCTTTTCTTCCCCTTTCTTTCTTTCCTTTTTTTAATTTATTTATCAAACATGTCAGATACATTTGAATTGCCGGTTTGTGAGCCTCATCATGATGCTACCTCATTATATATCAGTGGGTTTTTATGTATTGGGCTCGTTGTATCTTATCTCCCACAGGTAACTCAACACATACATGGAAAAGAAAACTGTGCCTCCCTTTTTAACAATTCTTTTCACGGTAGCATCACCGTATTATATCTAATAAAACAAGCGAAGGATTTAGTCCTTGGTTTTTACTTTTAGGTGTGGTATCATCTACTTCCAGCTTCTTCAACATTATCTTGTTACAATGGCATGACATTATTTGTTGCCAATCTTTAGTAAGTATGTATGTAACCCCCCCTTCACCTCAAAAAAAAAAATAGCAATGTCTAATGATTGTGAATACTATTTTTATAGGCAGCCGGATCTTGTTTGGAGAGTCTGATGGGTGTGATTCAAATTGGAATACAATGGATGATGTTCTCACTAGTGTAAATAGGAAAGAAAAGAAAAAAGACAATATATCTTCTCAATTGACACTTCCTTTTTTAGATTTGCTCTTTTCTTGGTATACTTTCCTGATGATCGAAAACGACATCAATCAAGTCATGCTGTTATCTCAAATGAATGGAAAGTATCACTGACCATTGCTGGTCTTTGCCTTGGTCATCTTGCCCTCTCCTTTTTCATATCACTTGGTTTGCTCAGTTTTGTGGGTGGGCCTGACAATCATCGGTGGACAAACTTGTGGGCGGGATTCCTTGGTATCCTAAGTATGATCTTGGCTGGTATGCAGTACTTGCCTCAAATATGGAAAACTTGGAAACAGAAATCAGTGGGAGCTCTCAGTATCCCAATGATGATGCTACAAACACCAGGTAAGAAAAGTAATACACCAAGCTCTAGTAGAGGGGTTTTTAACATGTCATCTTATAGGTACTGCATTGTTTGTCTATTCATTGATGAATCGACAAGGAATCAATTGGACGGCATGGATTACATATTTGGTGACTGGTGTATTGCAAGGAATGCTCTTGTCTTTATGCATCGCTTGGTATTTCAGGAATAAATCATTGGCCGACAAGGAATCATCCAACTTGCCCCTCTCTTCCTCGGGTGAAACTAGTCAACTTTTGATCGTTAGTCATTGATCTTTATACATATAGTCATTTACATACCCTTCTTTTATTTTATACAATAAAACTCTTTAACAATATAATGATCGGTACTGCATATACAGCTTCCATAAATGGTAGCGGGATTTGAAAATGCGGATTTTTGAATGTATTACAGTGCAAATTGAAATGCAGGTTAAAACAATACAATGGAAAGTAAAAATGTATATATGTATATCGCTACAAGTAGTAAAACAAAATATATTTGCTTCAAGGGTGGTGTTTTATCAGCATCAAAGATGTCTTTACTCGGTGTAGGAGAAAGACACCCCCATTGATTGGCAGCTGGGAAATTCAAATCCCGCTTACGCTAGCAACAAAATAAACAGCGCCCCCAAATAATTGACAAAAAAAAAGGGGGGGGGAAACTATCCCTCTTTCTTCTACTATTCATTAACACTTTATACATGGCAACAGTGGTGGAATTGATATTTCTTGGTACTGGTAACTCTGGGTGTATTCCTAATGTATGCTGTTTGACCGATCCTAAAGCTGATTGTAAAGTCTGCCTGTCATGCCTGACTCTTGAAGGACGCAAGAACAAACGAAGAAATGTCTCTGTGGCCATCCGTTTTCGAAAACATGACGACCCACCAGGATTCAGACTACGGTAAGCAAAAAATGATAAAAAAGAAGGAGGGTATCGTACTAATCGTTGACACTTTTTTTTTTTTTTTTTTTTTTTTTTTTTTTTTTTGTACATTCAGAACCATTCTCATCGATTGTGGAAAAACGTTTTATGGTAATCCCCAGTAATATAACCAGACTAATGAAAAGACTGATGTTTATTTTTTATGCACTTTTAGAAAGCTCGATTGACTTGTTTCCGAAATATGGTATTCGAGAACTAGACGGGATTGTCTTGACGCACCCTCACGCTGACGCTATATTTGGACTGGATGATGCACGGATGTTGACTTTGGGGAACGCAGTACAAGAAAAGGTGGATATTTACTTGACAGAGGAAACCATGGATACAGTGAAAAGGGCATTTCCTTATCTTGTCAGTGCCGATTATGCTACAGGTAATATCATTCTTGTGGAAAGGATCCCGTGGTAGTTATTTAACTTCTTTTTAATTATATATATACTATCTATTGCAGGTGGCGGCGATGTGGCGACCTTCAAATATCATATCTTTGATTCCACTAAAACATTATCTATTCATGGATTAGATTTTACACCGTTACCAGGTATGTATGAAAACAAAGGGGAGGGGGAGGGTCACATACACAAAATGATGCTTACTAACTGGATTTTGTATATAGTGCATCATGGTATCTATTTTACTACTCGTCAACCTTATATTTGTCATGGCTTCCAATTTGGTGATATTACTTACTTATCTGATACCAACTACATACCACCTGAAACTATGGCTATTATAAAATCAAAACCTTCTCGTGTCTTGGTCTTGGATTGCTTAAGATGTATGGAAAAACAAAAGAACACAACAATCAGCTTACTAATTTTTCTTCTTCTTCTTGTTACTATGATAGTTGGTGACTCACATGCTTCACATTTTGGATGGGATGATGCTTTAATTGCGACTCGGGAAATCAATGCTTTTAAATCTTATTTTGTTGGATTTGGACATCGAATGGATCATTATGAAATGGAAACAAAGCTCAAGGACCTGGAATCTACCGACGGTCTCCGTGCTGCACCCGCTTTTGATGGTCTTTGCCTCAATCTGGAATCAAAAGACAAGCTTGTTGAATCTTGTCCTTTTAGTGATAGTATTACTATAGAATAGCTCATTATCTTAATGTTATTAATAAAAGTATTTAGACCTTCTTATTATTAATTTTATCAATTAAATAAAAGCAACAATAAAATATATGGTGTTTAAAAGTGGTTGAAAGAAATGATCAAAAGCAATCATACATAGGAAAAGAAATCAAAAAGTCAGTGCTGGGGAAATCGTCTGATTTTTAGGATCTTGTCTATACGTTGTCAATCAAATCGATAAAAAATAAGTGATACGAAAAGATGGGATCTTTATTAAACGTCAGTTGGTTATGGTATTTAGGTTAAAAGCCAAGCACCAAGTGCCTTGTGTCAATCTGTCCGAACTTGCGATGACGTTTACCTGTCATGAAACCCATTTCGTGTTTAACCCCCGCTTTACCTTGATTCCTTACCAAGATTTTGGATGGGCTCTCCTCGCTCCATTGTTAAAGGATGATACTAATGATTAAAGTGGTGATGTGAATACTATAACCCATTTCCAATATACTTCACCGCAAAAGTCAAGCACCAGGACCCCTGTGTTAGTCAGTCCAAGCTTGCAATGAGTTTAACCTGTCTTTTTGCATGAAAAACGGACGAAGACTTATTTTACAGACAGAAGCAAAAATCATTTTCAAATCCCGCCAGTCCCTAGCCAGAGTTGGAAGGAGCTTGACCGCTTCATTGTCTTCGGATGCTAATGATTAAAGTGGCCATGTGAACACTATGACCTATTTTCAACATACTTTACCGCAAGCTCAAGTACCAAGACCCTTTTGTTAGTATGTTTAGACTTGCAATGACTTTTACCTTTTCTTTGCGACGAAAGATATATATATTTTTTTTCTATGTAGACGAAAGAAAACTTCATTTTCAAATGCCGAACACCAAAATTCAATGCGCCCAACCATTCCCGATTTGAGGGCATGCTCATGGAGGGGAGGCGTTGTCAGTCGAGATTTCAATACTCATTGTAAGGCCCAAATTTATATATGCAGTCTCTCTCCACCCAACTTCTCCCCGTGCCCCCCTCTTTACGAGGGCACTCCATTCCATTTCTATTACTATCAACACATTGTTGCGCAAAAAGCTGGATTTCGAAGTTTTATGATGATTAAGAAGTTTGAGATGTCCGTATGCTTTGGCGTCTTAAAACAACAGCAGAATTTTATTTATATAGAAGAGTGTTTTGTTGTACTGTAACCGTACTATTATACTTTAAATCAATAGCTATGATATAGGCTACGTTTCATATCACCGTCTCCCTTTGGCCAAATGGTCGGCACCATTCGGGTGCTGCCTGCGGCGCAAATTTGTCGATGCGCTTAAGTTTAGGTGTAGAGTTACAATACAACTTTTTGATGGGGTCAAATCAGCAGACAACATCGTCGTTTCAAAAAGACTGAGAAAGACTGGGATTAAAAGACGTAAAGTTTGATCCAAAATCAGGTACCCCATCATCCCACGTGTCGAATTGAAACGCCGACTGAGTCGATGCAAAGAAAAAGGCCGATTTTCCATTTTCTTTCTCGCTCTTCTTATTCTCTTCCAAACTCGACTGATATCGCCATATCGATCACAAACAACACCATAAATAATAATAAACCTTCTCTTGACTTGGCCCATAATGTAAATGGATCTTGCATTGCCAGCCATGTAGATGCCTATACTTACTCAACCCAAAGGTTTATATTCTTGAAGGGGAAGGGTAAATAACTAACCAACTACTTTTACAGCATTTAAAACAGTCTCTGGATCAACAACACCAAGCTCAATTTCACACACTATACTTTTTAGGTAAAATGAAAAGTATGGAATGAAAATCTCGGCTTGCCACTTGTATACATACAAGGTGGGTAGGTCATGTGTATGACTTGATCATCCTTCATTTTATTATCTTACCCCTTGATAATTATTTGTTTATCTACTTTTTTGTTTACTTCCCTAGGTGTCATTTAACAGTCAATCAGATGGGTCTTTCAGTGACTAATTGGTATAACAAACGAACATCTCTTGCCACATTCTATAGAAGTACATTCCCATAACAAGGTATTCATGCCATTGTCATATAGAATATGCATAAAAACACATTGTAGACAATAGTTATTTTTACCTTTTTTATTATTATAATAAAAGATGATTTGATATATGATAGGATGGATAAATGTGGGGATCTACATGGGCATGATAAGATGATTTTAAATGGTGGTGGTGATACATACAAATAGATAATGATGGTAATGTTTGTAAGGAGGTTTGGAACACGGGGGCAATGATAAGGAGACATGTTGGGTGGTAGTATTGATGAGGTCATCTGTGGATGAATTAATGACAAAGAAGACATCAACCAAGTCAAGTCAGTATATGATATTCAAGTTTATTTCAAAGAAGATAACATATTTATAATGTAAAAAAAAAAAAAAAAAAAAAAAAAAAAAAAAAAAAAAAAAAAAAAAAAAAAAAAATAGGGAGAGGGGTAAGTTATACTAGACTATGTAAATAAGGAGATATATGGAGAGAGAGAGAGGGGGGGAATAATGATGCTATTATGAAGGCAAAGTTGGAGATAAGAGAGTACTAGTTGACCAAGACCAATCGAGAAGAGCCAAGACTTTATCATGCTCCGAAGGAATAGCAAGTAACAAAGTATGAGAAGACGACGACGACGATGGCGATGATTCCTTTGTAGTAGGTTGGAAGAGGAATGGTGTCGAGTCGATGGGTTGTGAGGTATCGTCGGTGGAATCTTCCATATCTTCGTCCAGTTGATCAAAACAAGCGTCTAACCAACTTTGTTCCTTTTGCTTTTCTTGTTCCATAGTAATCATACAGGCCGTCAGTAAGGTGTTTCGAATCAGCACCTTTTTCCGAAGCACAGGTTCCTCCAGCGCGTTTTCTTGTTGGTATAATTTGTACAGTGAGAGTTGGGTGATGGGATCCATGGAGGTGTTCATCCAGTAGGCGTTATCAGAGGTTGTATTGGTAATATCTGTTGTTGTTGTTGCTGCTGTTGTCATCGTCGTTGTATTAGGTACCATCAGAAGAAGTACATGATATCTTCCACAAAACAAAACGAATCAATAGAGAAGGAATGAGAAGATCCTTATTGATTGTATGTCTTTTTTTAATGGTAGTATATAAAACTATATAAGTGAATATAAGTTTATATAAAGAAGTTGGTAGGGTTTCTTTAGTTGACTATCCTCTTTTTATAGAAAAAAAGAAGAGAGATAAAGAGGAAAAAGAAAGAGAAAGAGGGAATGGAATGTTTATCTTTGTTGGATTTCAAATCCCGAAAAGGAGCCCCTGAGTGTGAGATAGTGATCCTCCTGCCACTTTTTGGCTTATTTCTTCACGCCATTTCCATTTGTTTTAATTGGACAACAGTCAAAGAAAGTGTATATATATATATATATATATACACGCACATACACATGACCTTACCATCGCCACTACAGAAAAAAGTCAGCTTCGCCAATCATGTTACATGCATAGGTAGAAATGACCATTTGGTCAAAAAGAAGAGACACACGCCTATCGTACGCCAATCAATCACACCAAACTAACATATCCATGAAGTCTAATCCCATCAAGTGAGTCCCATTTGAGCTATCCAAGTCTTGCAATACAACCTTTTTTTTTTTTATTACATACATTTTCAAAACCCGACACAGGCCAGGTGTCAATATCACAAAATGATCAACATTTTTTTTTTTTTTAAATTTCAAAAGGGGGTCTCTAAGCTACTTGTGATTATTCTTGTTGAATACTATCCTTGACCTTGTTCCATGCTTGTTTCGCCATACCAGAGTAATCTGTGTTGACCAGACCATGAGCCACTTGTGTGATTTGGCTATTCCAAGAGTGTTTCACTATCAATCCAGAAAAAGATTAGTAACCATTAAACTAGACCTTTTCCTCTCCATCTTACCTGAAGGAACAAGTCGTTTGTTGACATAATCTTTTGAATCATCAATCAAGGTAAAAGGTGGCAAGATGGATTCATGAGGTGTATCGAGTAAAGATTGAGTAGAGCTAGATGAGGTGATTTGTTCGAGACTTGCTCGGGCTGACTGTAAACGTTGTTGAATGGTATTGGTATCTTTAATCAAATCGTCGCGAAATTTGTAGGTGATAGCTGATACGGCAATAACACCGGCAACCAAAGGGACAGTTCGAGGCATGTTGTAGAGGAGGGAGAGAATAAACAATGAACAAAGAGAAGAAAAAAAAAATCTTTGTTTTGATTGTGCCGCCCTGAATAAGCGGGACATGAAATTATTTCACATTCCGCCCTTCTTTTCCCACTGTTTGATCGTAACGTACAAATGTTTATTGGATATAAAAAAAAAATAGAGAAAGAGAGAGAGAGAGACAAAGGTATCTAGATTCTATAAACTAGTATATATATATATATATATGTATGTATTTGGGGGGGGGTTAAACTATATCTAGAGACAAATTCGATCCAGGTAGTGTTGAGCGAGGGAAACCAGATCATCACCCGAGCAGATGGTACCAATATGACCATCAGGACGAATAAACACCAAAGTAGGACGAGTATCCATGGCATCACATCCATAATCACGATGACATTGAGCCTGATTCAACTTGTCAATTACTACATGGTCGACCAAAGCAGCCGGGCAATCCTCCGCACTACTCGTTGTCACAATCATACACTCCACCGAGCCAAGTCGAGGACGTACACACGATGTCACCCAGTCATATACCTTGTTGACTTGATCTAAAGTACCAGGGCTAGTTATATCATTTGTCAAAACCAAGATAGTAAACGTTAGCCAGTCAATGCCATCAAATACCCTGGTCTTTTTTCCTGTGGATGCCTTGATCACCTTTGCATTAGGAGCACGCGCACCTAGCATCCCTTGTTTGTTATTGCTTGACCACACCAGTGGATTCTGATCATCATCGCCCGATGGATAAGCAATACCAAAACCAGAGGTAAACAGCCGACTTTGCTGTACCACCTGACAATAATCGTTCGATTCATGACTAGCCGCTGCTTTAGCTGCCACCTTGTCGATATCCAATACTTGTTTCGCCACACCATGTCGTTCCAAGGTATACGTCTTTAGCACCTTTCGATCCATCAAGCCCCGTTCCACCAAACATAATTTCCACACCTATTTATAACAAAAAGTGAGTAAAGGATAGATACACGTATACCTTGTTTACTTACCAAGTTGAAGGCATCCCCAAAACCAGTATTGATGCCTTGACCGAGAGTAGGACTTTGACAATGAGCGGCATCACCAAGTAAAAAGACCCGTTCATCCATACCATCCATTGTTGTTGCTTGTCGTTGTCCAACCACATAAGTCGACCAATACAGAGTACCCAAGAATTCCAGACGATAAGGCATCAGAGCTCGTTTAGCTTCTCGTTGAATGTCTTCCATTTGTATATTGTTGCGATTGTGTTGTTCTTTTCGGAGAGCGTTTTCGTTTTCGCTAAAGTGAACAAAGATCCGAGAAAGTCCATTTTCACGAGGGAAGAAGCTGACGGTTTTGGATTTGTCGCCTTGAAGTAAACTAGAAAAAGAAGAGAAGGGGGTTAGTCTTGTGGTTTTGAAGGAGACTTTTTTCAAATCCCGATATTTTTTTTCCAGTTACCAAAAATCTTTTCGACCAGGGAAATTAGTTCGAATCAAAGCATCCATTACCCCGCCAGTGATTTCGGTACTTGCACCTTCATATACAATACCCAACAAATGTCTGATTTCACTATGTGCACCATCACAGCCAAAGATATATTTGCATTCCACTTGTTCGGTAACTTGATCACGGAGATTGGTGACGGTAGCAAGGAGAGGATAACTAGCGGCAGAGTTCTTTTGTATATTTGCCACCGTGCAAGGTCGTTCTACTTGTACTTCAAGGTGAGATAGTTGGCTTTGGAGACTTGATTCAGTGATATGCTGTCCCACACATAGCAAGTACCTTTCAGAATAAAACCTAGAATTAGGGCCCATCTCTCCCCCCCTTTATTTTTTCTTTTTTCCTTCCTATACTTACTGATATTTAGAGTCTACGTGATCAGGTACAAAAGGTGATGACTGGACCAATTTAGCATTGCTGTATGTATTCATTTTTTCTACCCGAGCCCCACTTGTCAGTAGTTCATCCTCCAATCCTGCCCTTTCAAGTAATTCCAACGTGCGACCATGCATATTATCACCTCGACCCCAATGGTTTGGTTCAAACTCGGCATCTAGAGTAAAAAAAAAAGCAAATGGTCAGTCGAGTTTGTCTCTTTTCTTTTTTTCAAACTTACCGAGAATACGCACAACCAAACCTGCTTGTCGTAACAAAGTGGCCGATAGTAACCCAACAGGACCAGCACCAACGATCAGGACATCGACTTGTTTTGTTGGAGAAGGAGGTAATGGGATATCATTATGAGGTGGCATAGTGTCTTGTTTTAACTATCAGAAGATAAAGAAGTAAAAGAGAGAGAGAGAGAGAGAGTCCCCCTTTTTATGGAAGTATCACTACATCATTAGTTAATTTAAATCGGCGCTTTACAATTATCAAAACATGGCATGATTTTTTCCCCCTTGTTTTTTGCCCCACACATATAACATCATCCAATAATTGCATAAGGGTCTAAAATAAACAACAACAATAAAAACAACAACAACCATTTTTTTTTTATTGATATATCAAGATGATTTTAAAAGAGGTATAGTATGAGAGGTATCCAAAGAGAAGACTTGATGTAACATGGTTTCCACACCTAGGAAAAAGACCCGCCAGATCCGGAAGAGAGGCAACACCATGTAACGCCCAGACGCCATCATGCCTTGTTGTTGATCCTTGACACTAGTTGTTTTGGATTCCGCTAATTCTGCCACCAAGTAAGCCACCTGCACCAATCGTTGAGAGACAAATAAGATGCCTTGTTGAAGATGGTAACCCCAAGTGGAGGAATTGTCTTTTGTTGTATGGGGTTCCACAGTCTGGTACCGGTTCGGAGGTAGTTGTTCCGTGGTGTCATATGCTAGTGTTGTTGTCTTTGCTGCATACCTGTCGTCTCGTCCCACGATCATAATAGGCTGTTCATCCAATGTATCATCATCATCATCGTCATCATCATCATCAGTGACATTCACAACATGCAGTGGTGAGGATGGCCAGTAAGCAGATTCAAAGTTCGTGTCACCATCTTCATTGCCCAAATTCAATGGTTGTTGTTCGCAAAGGCCAGTGAGAGGTGGTGTAAACATGAAATCATCCCCAGTCAAGATCACACAGGGCCGACTATCTGCTATTCCCAATAATATCTTTTGTGATTTGTTGTACATGGTGTGTAATTGCCAATTTTCTAAAAAGGAATAGAGTGGTCCGCTTTTCGATCGTGTTTCCAAGTCGCTTTGGATGGTAAATTTATAACAAGTGGCGCTAAATGTACGACTGGCCCACGACAAAAGTTGTTTGTCTTGTTCGTCATGTTGTTGGGTCGCCCAGTAATGTTGAAGGAGTTGGTCGTCGGATGTATGTTGCTGGCAAGTGTCTGGTTCCACTCCATCTACATTGTTTTCCAAATACTTTGACTTTTGTATTGTCATGGTATAATATATATATATATATATAAATATGGGGGATGAAAGAAAAAAGGAAGAGAAAGAAAAGAGAAAGAGAGAAAAAAGTGAGGGACGGCCTAAAAGTGGATAAGCTTTATCGGAATTTGAAAAAACGAGCCCCTTTCCTTAAATAAAAGCTTAAACGAGAGATGGAGATCCCACCATCACATGAATAAAAGACCTTGGAACCAAAGCGCATTGACCACGCGCACCTTTCCAGTTCTTTTTTTTTTTTTTTTTCACCATGTTCTATTTTCATGGATACATCCGTTTTGTTTCAATGAGAAAACAAAGGCGGGATTTGAAAAAGGCGCACTTTTTTTTTTTTTTTTTTTCTTCCACTGGTGAGGTTTCCCATCCGTATAAATGAGATATAATGTTCTTTTTATTTATAATGTTATTATGACTACTAGTATAATAATAATGAATGATAATGGTAATGACTGTGATTAAAAAAATGTATCAAAAAACTGAAAGGAGTGACTGATTGACATTATCAATGCAACGACTCCAGTGAAATTGTCTTTTAGGGAAATGAGTTGGGGAAAAAAAAACAGGGGATCGGAACCAGTATCCGCACTAGTAAAGAGATAGTTTTATAAAGATTGTCACATGTAAATCAAATTCATTGCTTTTTGGGTACAGATCACAACCTTGTGCATTATTTTTTGTTGTTGTTTCTTCTCGATAGTGGAAAGAAAGTTTTGTGTGATGTCTGGATTCCTTTTTTCGATTTTGATAAGAACTTGACGATGAAAGAGAAATAAAAAGAGAGAGAGAGTTTTATCATCGACGAGGAGAGACTGGACAGTTCTATACACCACAGAAGAAAAGAAAAGAGGGTGAGAGAGGAGGTTCAAAAATGTCATCGAGTAAGAATCCTAAGCATGCTTAGCAAACAAAAAAACAAATTACTTACCCTAGTCATATGTACCATCGACCCACAGATAGCACACTTTACACGTTTGCACCGAGAATGTATTCTCAAGAAAGGCAAATGGATAAACATGCCAAGCCAAAAGTAAGGAAGAAGAAAAAGGAAAAGTGATAAAGTGAGAAAAGGAAGAAGAGAAAGTTGAGGAAGGAATTGTAAATCAAGGGCGGAGAAGGGTTTTTTTTTCTCACATGGATCCTGTTGAATCCATGTCTCTCTCTCTCTCTATCTCTCTCTCTCTCTTTTTTTTTTTTTATAGTTTGTCTTTTTAAAGGAATCCAATCTGATAGCAAAGCACCTAGAAAAAACTGTTTTTGGGTGGATGATGGGTCTCTCTCTCGTCAATAATTGTACAATGTTTTTCACTCTTCCTTAAACATGTGCTTTTTACTCTATTTTTATTATTTATATCTCTCTATAAAGAAGGATGATGAAAAAGGCGGTTGCGATTTGTCTAGAAAGATTAAAGTCCCGACGCATGAATTTCATCGATCGACTTTCCCCGACCCTTTTTTCGATATTTCACGCGCCGCTTTAAACATCCTTTTATATCAAATTGACTTTGTCAGGCCTTTTTTTCTTTTTTCTTTCGCACACTATGGTTTCTGTTATCCTTACCACGACTCCCCGACCCGATTCTGGTTTCAAGTATGGACTTGAAGTTAAAGACCAAGATGTTCCTCAACCTACTTCATCTCAAGCTATAGTGAACATCCAAGCAGCGGCTTTGAATCATCGGTAAACAAGAAAAAGAAAAAGAAAGAAAAAAGTTGACATTACTAATACAACTTTCATTCATGGGTACACAACATAGTGACGTATGGATTCTCAAAGGTCTTTATCCTGGTATCGTACCTGGCTCCATTATTGGCTCTGATGCTGTCGGTATTATTGGCGAAGACACCTCTTCTTTTAAACAAGGACAACGTGTATTGATTAATCCTGGCTCTGGCTGGGATAAAGACGAACGTGGTCCTGAAGGCAATTTCAAAATCTTGGGGTTACTTCCTTGTATCGGTATGTGGCTCTCTTCACTAATGATAAAAGTACATTTCATGATACTGATATCTTTGCCAATTGTTTTTTTTTTATCAACAGGAACTTTGACTGATACTGTCAACGTGGACACGAATGAATTGATTGCTTGCCCGGAACACCTTTCTACCGCCGAAGCCGCGGCTCTTCCTTTAGCTGGGTTAACTGCATACAGGTAAAGAAAAAAAAAAAAAAAGTGGAGTTTTACAACGATAGCTTATCTCTCTCTCTTTATGATACAGAGCTTTATTCACCAAAGCCAAAGTCCAATCGGGTGAACATGTGTTGATCACTGGTATTGGTGGCGGTGTGGCCTTATTCGCTCTACAATTCGCGGTTGCTGCTGGTGCCCATGTGTATGTCACTTCTTCGGATCCCAAAAAGATTGAAAATGCCATTCGATTAGGTGCCAAGGGTGGTATCAACTACAAAGATGGTAATAGATCCTTATACATATACAAGTTTATATCTAACAAATACTCTTTTTATGTAATAGATAAATGTATGGCAGATTTGAAGAAATTGTTGAATGGCAACTTGATCTCCGCAGTGATTGATGGTGCTGGTGGTGCTTTGTACAATCAATATCCCAAAGTGATGCGTACTGGAGGGATCATTGCAAACTATGGTCAAACAGCAGGTGGTCCTGGTGTCAACTTTTCGATGGGCAATGTACTCAAAAACATTGATATTTGTGGATCTACTATGGGCTCTCGTTCTGAATTCAAACAAATGGTGGCATTTGTAGACAAGCATAAAATCAAACCTGTGGTATCTCGGGTATGGTCCTCTTTAAACGAAGGATCTATCAATGAAGCAATTAATTATATGAGGTAAAGGATGTCTGTGTGTGTGTGTGTGGAGGGAAAGATGGGAAATAAAAAACGATATGCTAATAGGGTTGATCTTTTTTTTTTTTTTGTAGGAATGGTGAGCAATTCGGTAAGCTGGTGATCCAGATTAGTGGGCCTGGAAGTCCTCGTACTACCAAGCTTTGATTATCCTACATATAGTTGTTAGATAGATGTTTGATTGTTATAAATAAATTGGAATGTTTGTATAGTCTTTGTGGGTCGTATAATATCATTGTCAATCATTCCTTTTAAACTGACCATAGAAAAAAAATAAAAAAAATTCCAAGGGGGTCGAAACGGGGCTCATATCTTTAAATAAAACGCATATCCACCAAAATAAATCATCTTCTTTATCCATCATCTCTCTATAAAACTAATGACACCTATAGTTACTTACTTGTTGCTCTATTTTTTGGGTGGGATCACTTTATTGCCTGCTGTCCTTCTTTATCTATGGTACTTTTATATTGCCAAACGAAAAAAGCAACAACTGGCACTTTATTTCCCTTCCGAGCCCTATACCACCCCTATCAATGAATATAAAAGTAAACAGGGTTGGGTTCGATTAGTCGAGTACTCACCTATTCCTCCTCCGCCAATGGTCAAAAAGTCATCGTCGTTTACAAAGACAATGGCCGCCATGACCCATGGCACATCCAAATCAGGGACACATTCAAATCCCGCCGATCGTCCATCTCATAAAAACCCCGCCTCGTCATTTTCTTCTTCTTCTTCCACTTTATTTTATGCCATTCTTCGCCATGGCACACTTTTTTGTTTCGACAATGAACAAGAAAAAACATGCCACTTGATTTTACCCATGCATAACTATACTATTTCTCTCTTTCCAAAAGAAGGAAAACGGGAAGCCGAACTGTTTGGACGCTTAATGTCGATTTGTCTCACACCCAACCTCAATCCCACTACTAGCTCTACTTACTACCTCTCATGCCGACGACCGATAGATAAAGAGGACTGGTACTTTGCCATGAAAGCAGCATCACAACAAATCCAACTCGTTGATCAATCGCTAATGTACGATACATTTGCCATGACTCAGCTTCGCGGTATACTCTCCAGCACCCCATCTCAAGTCGAAGCACAATGTTGGAATGCCATCATGGGTCGCATGTTTCTAGGCATCTACAAAACCGACCATTGGCATCAACTCTGGCATACCAAGATGAAGAACAAACTGGCGCGCGTAAACACGGATGGTATGATCCGACTTTCTCCTTTCCAACTCCAACACATCTCCATGGGTGATACGATTCCTTGCTTGACCAATACAACACTCCAGGAGTTTGGCGCGGATGGGCATTGTGTGATTCATGGTGATCTTACTTATGACGGGACGGTGTTGGTGGTCATTCGCACTGATTTCCATTGGCCAACCTTGATCAACAAGAAGAAGAAGGCTAATGCCGCTGCTTCTTTACCTCTGATGTTATCGATAAAGTTGCGTCATTGCTCAGGCAAGGTGGTGTTCAAGGTCAAACCTCCTCCGTCGGGTCGAATCTGGGCTGGGTTTCAAGACATGCCGATGATGGAATGGGAAGTGACGCCGGTGGTGATGGAGACTCACATCAAATGGTCCATGGTGATTAATATGATTCAGGCAAAACTCAAGGAACTCGTGCTTGATACATTGGTAGTACCTAACATGGAGGATTTCCCCTTTTTTGACTCGGATGGACTCGGTGGCATATTTGGTAAAATGGATAACACAACAGCAGCAGCATCTACACAAGAACCTACAGCAACAACGGCTACAGCACCTATGACTACAATACCTACACCAAAAGTTGAACCGGCGACAATAGATGGTACTATCACTGATGATACGACACAAGACAATGGCGACAGTGCAATTGACGTGGACATGACTTTTGATGATGATGATGATGATGATGTGCAACCTGATAACAAGGAACCTCCTCGAGTTTCGAGATTAGTGCAAGGCTACATGAATCGGATAAAGAACCCTCATCGGTTTCCATCGCCTCTTCATTCTCGACCACCTAGCACGACCAAGGTTTAGATTAGTATGATAATTGTAATTTTAGTATACATACATTGTGAAGGACTCTTCATTTACTTGATTTGTTTTTTTTATTTTGTTTAATAAATATAAAATAGAAAAATTGATGTGTTTAAACTCGTAATTAGGGGGCGGGGTTTATACTTTTTGCATAATTTAAAGATTGACATCTGGGGTCATTATAGTCAGTACAGAATAGGCTTTTCATTAGTTAGTTGGTTAACTTTATTATATGATGTGGAGATGGTAATCTATGTTGTATAAAAGGAATCTTTATTAAATAATCAATAAAAACAGGACAATAAACTAGTAAACTATATATATATATATATATATTAAAAAGTGACGATCCTCCTTCCTGCTATTTAACTTCAACAGTCTTTTGCATAGAAGGAGAAGAAGAAGAAGGGGTTGTTGTTGATGATGGTACTGATTTCTTCTTTTCATAAATATCATTGATCCATATGCTGACCTGATCCAATAGCTTCCGGTGTCGATCTGCATCTGTTTGCTTGATATTCTTGCTTGTTACTTGAGGTTTGGAAGGATATAATGTTGTTTCGTTGTCATCCGAGACCGCCATATCTTTAAAGCTAACCAGTAGATCAGTGATATGGTTATACTTATTTTCGTTCTTCTTGTCGTTGTCCTTGTTTTCAGATGATGGCGCCTTTTTGTTGTTGTTCACCCCAAAGCTTGAGAAGACGTTTATCATGGTGGTCAAATTTTGCTTGTCTTCAACAGGGCTTGTGGATTTGATAGGTTTAAAGGATGGTGTTTCTTCCTTCTTGTCAACCTTGGCATCAGATGGATTGTTGTATTTTTCAATATCTTTGGCGCTAGTAAAGTTCATGGTGCTTCGTACATCAGGTTGGAACATGGGAGTAAGATCAGGTGCAGTTGTGTAATGTAGACGGTGTCCAGTGGTCATTGTGATTGGTTGTTGTTGTTGTTGTTGTTCCATAGGCATCATATTCATCCATTGTTGTTGTTGTTGTTGCTGATAAGGATCCTGTGTAGGTTGCACTGGTGTCGATCGGACATACATATCATCATTTGTTGTAGGGTATATCATCATGGAATCATTATAAACGACCTGTTGATGTTGTTGTTTTAGAGAAGAAACAGAGGTTTGCAATAGGTCGTCATAATTATCCATAGCTAGAGTGCCATTATGGTCGATCATGGTTGATTGTTGTAGCATACCAGGAGATCCAATGCTTTCACTGAGTTGAGCAAGCCAAGCATTCATGTCCGCCAATTGTTGTTCACTGCTAATGTTGATATTTAGTTGAGAAGGCGTGATGCCATCAATATCCATCATGCTTTGTAGATAATCCAGTCGCTGAGCAATATCGTCATTGTACTGAGGCTTGGCATTCATATCCATAGGGAAGATCAAACCAGACATTGCTTCTTCAGGGGATTCGAATGAGAAGGTTTGTTGCTGTTGCTGGTATTGTTGTTGCTGATGAGATGATGGACTAAAGGTTGAAGAATCTGCAGGGAAGTGATCAGACATATCTGTAGATGGTGACACACTGGAATAAAGCCAATTACCATTATCATTGGATGAAGTGGTCGTATCTATATATAAAAAACATGAATACAATTACAGTGATGATAGTAGTAAATAATCAAGTTACCTTCAGAATAAGCACTTTGTGGAGGAGAGACTGGATGAAATGGTGAATTGTTGTTCATGTTGTTAAATGGACTGAGGTGGCCCATATCATAATGAGGTTGTCGAGGAGGAGTCAAAATTTGCTGCTGCTGCTGCTGTTGCTGTTGTGGTTGAGGATGGTAACTTCGTAAACCAGAGGCATGTTCTTCAGAATGGATTTTTTCATGCTTCTTTAAATCTTGAGGCCGCTTGAATGCTTTTTTGCAAAAACTACACCGATGAGGTTTCAGAGGCACATGGACCCGGAGATGACTTGTGATATGATCCCGCTTGACCACAGTGACATCGCACTGCGCCCAATGACAAGTGAGACATAGATTACCCATGGACTTGCGCCCCACATGATCGTTTGTTAAATGGCTATAAAGTTGTTCAGCATCAAAGTAGCGTCGGCTACAGCCTTTCCAAAGACAAGTAATAACTTCGTTTTCCATGAGAGTGTTTATATAAATAAAAAAGAAGAAGAAGGGGAAGAAGAAGAATAAGAAGAAGATAAAAAGAGAAAGTTATAAATAGACAAAAGATGCCAAGGAGGGGGGAAGGTAAAAAAGAAGAATTGTCTGTATATGAATGTGTAGGTAGGTCTTGGCGCTGAAGAAGAAAAGGAAAAAGAGAGTCAAACTCACTGAGATCAAGTAAACTAAAGCAAAAATTCAAATTCAAATCCCGCTTTTGCCAAGAGCAGCCTATTTATTATTTATTGGTTCTTTTTATCGAACATCCGCCCCTCCTTTTTTCTTCTTCCCTCATGATAAAATAGCATAGCTTTACAAAGATGCCCACAATACATGTAGTACAGTACAGTATTTCCACAGTTACTTGCCGCATTTCTTGAAATCGATGTCGCACTGAAATAAGATCAGATGTTCGGGAATTCAAAAAGGGATGGCGGATGTTTAATTGTCTTGGGTTTCAGACACATTGCATGATGCCCAGTTAATGGAAAAAAGGGAACAGGGTTTAAGAGTTTAGGTACGCTTTGTTAAGAAAGATGACTCTCTCAACAAGATGCAGGGGTTTTTTTCCATGACCTTAAAACGCCTAAATTCGCAAGGTAAAAGTAAAAAAAAAAAAAAAAAAAAGTCCAGAATCTTCACATTATAGGTTCGAGACATCATATCCAAGGTGAAAAACACTTCCAACATACACACAACAGTAAATACATATACAAATGTGATGTAAAAATGTAGAGATTTGAACAGTGTGGAAGCGGGATTTAAAGACAGTAAAAGGTAGTTAGTTCTCTGCATGATCTGTCCACCACTTTTCGAATCCCGAAAGTCGGTATGACTTTTCGAGGTGCTTTGATCTGACACCATAATAACTAATACCTCATACATTGCACCCATGGCCTATGTATAAAATGTATATCAAGACGTCATAGTAGGCTTGTTGCTATCATGCAGCAGCAGTTCACCAGATTATCATACTGAAAGATGTTCTCCTTTATTAAAGTTAGTCTCATTTGTATGAAGGAGCAATAAACCTGGCATGAATTGTCCCTTCTCTATTTGCAATCCCGACCGAAGAGATTTCACCGACGGATTGTGTCAGTCAGGTGTCAGAATTATAAAAAACTGGGACAATTCCATTTTCCGCTCTTCTTTTACTTTCTCTCTATTACTTCAATTACGTAGCGCATCTTTTTTTAACATTTGTATTCTGACTGATATATATATATATATATATATATCAATATTCATAGTCGTTACTGTCTTTATATAATAGTAAGTACAAAAGCAACAATGACCTTTGACAACTAGAAGAATGGCGTATTAACTAACTTTCCATTATTCCACCTTCATATACTAGAATCTCTCACTATGCAAATTGATCGTAGTATCATATTCCGTGTGGTGAACATAATTGTTGGTTGTTTCATGATTATTGGTGGTGTTGTCACAATTCTAACTGGTGGTAATGTAGCAAAAAAAAAAAAAAAAACAAAAAGACCTTTGTTGATTACTATATTCACACCTTCCTTTTTTCTTATTAGGCTTCCCTCAATTCATTCGTGGAATCTATTGTATTCTGTTTGGCGTAATGGTATTCTTGTTTGAATTCCGGTTACCTTCTGTTGTCTCTCAATATGTCTCCTTCATGTTTTCCTTCTTTGGTCGTGGTGTCTGTAAGTACTCTTGGTGTTTCAGATGATGATGATGTTATTTTACACTCAGCTGACTAATGACCTCTTTTTATAATTATAGTTTATATATTGTAAGTTTGAACTATACAAATGTATATGGCTTGGTATGAATTTACTAATTTGTTTAATAGTATTGGATGTATTTTATTGAATTACCTTCCCCTTGGTATAGCCTCTGGTGTAATTGTAAGTCTAGGTCGGAGTGGGCGATGATTGAATCTGCATTAACCAACCTTTTTATTATTATTATTATTATTATTATTATTATTATTATTATTATTATTATTATTATTGTTTTACTCAGGTCGCTGTCGCTGGTGTTGCTTTTGTTATACTCCAATTCATTGGCTCTATTGAACCACCAAGTAATATGCGACAAGAAGCTTTGGATGACTCTTTAAAGAATGGTGCCGGACTCGGAACTCGTGCTTCAAATTGGGCAAATGAACATCAATCAACGGAAACACCTTACGGACAATCAGCGGCTGAAGCTGGTTATGCTTCTGGAGGCAACATATAAATTGGGTGTGGGTGTTCAGTATATCATTCTTATTACTTGAAAAACAAAATGAATAAAGATCAACGCTATACTATAATGTATATCATGTATTACATTTATCATACTCTTTGTGGATCAACTAGATGGTGAATAGGATTACACATAGGTAATTAAAAAGACAACTTGGAATATGTAAATGGGTTGCGCACTTAATGATTGATCATGTTACCGACTCTTTCTCTCTTCTTGATAGATCTCTTCGGCAGTAACGACTTGAATATAGACCACATGGACGACCACATCATGCATGAAAACTCGGTACACAATGTCAGCGAATGGCGGCATATCGCTGAAAATTCGGAGGTAAGAAACATAAAATTGAATATAAAGAATGTTTTTTTTTTTTAAAAAAAAAAAAAATTACTTACCCTCCTTTTTCTCTTTTATTCTAACATAATTTTGGTCTTATTCAATACCATGGGGGAAACAAAGGATAATCAGCACCCGATTCACGTACAACAACAGCAGTTACCATGGCATTCAAAAAAGGTGGACGAACTCGTCTCAATATGGAACACTTCTCTTGACGATGGCCTTACCGAAGATGAAGCAACAAGACGATTACAAACATACGGATACAACGAACTTCCTTCGGGTTCCAGTCCCCAGTGGATCAAGGTGCTTCTTCGACAATTTTTGGATGCAATGAATTGGATTTTTATGGCTATGGGTGTTGTCGCAATGGTACTTCAAGACTTTATAACTGGAAGTTTGCTGATGACATTGGCAATAGGCAACCTATTACTCTCATTCTCTCAGGAATATGCTGCCGAACAAACCTTGGCGGCTCTTCGCGATCTCTCTTCTCCAACAGCTAATGTCATTAGAAATGGTAACGAACTAACTATACCAAGCCGCGATCTGGTTCCTGGTGACTTACTTCTGACTAAAGAAGGCGATTCCATTCCTGCTGATGCTCGACTCTTTTATATATCTAATTTGGAGGTTGATGAATCCTTATTGACTGGTGAATCGGTTCCTGTGGAAAAGGGGCTGTATATATCAAAAAATGAAGGTAATGTTAAAAGGACCTTTTATGAATCCTCTATTTAACGAAAACTGACATCTCTTTATGTAAATTCTACTTAGACGAACCCTTAGGTGATCGAGTCAACATGTTATATAGCTCTACTGTTGTCTCGAAAGGTCGTGGGCGTGCTATTGTTACAGCCTGCGGGATACACACTCAAATTGGTAAGGTGGCTCTGAAATTGGGTGAATCCGGCAAAGACGAAACGACAAGACTACAAAAAAGCTTGAACAAGATGTACATTTTCCTCATGACAACCTCCATCCTTGCAGTCCTCATTGTTCTAGCCTCGGTAAAATTCAAGGCAAATTATGACGTTGGAATGTATTGTATGACAGCTGGTCTTTCCGTTCTTCCAGCCGGTTTAACGACGGTGATGACGGTGACCCTGGTACTCGGCGGCAAAGAAATGGCAACCCAAAAGGCGGTCGTTAGAAAACTGAAATGCTTGGAAACTCTTGGATCTGTCACTAATATTTTTTCAGACAAGACTGGAACTCTGACGTTGGCTAAAATGGTGGTGGTGCGCTTCTGGACCTTGAAGCATGGGTACTTTTATGTGGAACCAAATGGATTGGCCCCAACTGGTGATGTATATCATACCGACGGATTGACCAGCAATACAAAAGATATTAGCTCTCAAGATGATTTGCTGGACAAGAAGAATATGCCTGACGAACTGGAACAATTGGTGCACTGTGCAGCTCTTTGCAACATGTCAAGTATAAATCGGCGTACTCTGGAAAATGAATGTACCAACACTGATAACGACGGTGCCTCGATGAAAACTGTCACCTGCAACGAAAAGACCAACAAAAACCAACTAGGCGATGATACGGACTCTGATAATTGGGTCCCAAGTGGCGCTCCGACCGAGGTGGCGTTACAAGTATTTGCTCACAAATTTGGGATGGGTAAACCTGATCTGGTCGATAATGGATGGGAAGTTTTAGCGGAACACCAATTCGATTCTAACATCAAGCGAATGTCCACTCTCTGTGTCAACAATGGTTATACGGTGTTATTCACCAAAGGTGCAACCGAATGTATTCTGCCACTGTGTATTAATATAGAATCTGAAAAGGAAATCGAACGTGTGCATGCTACGGTAAATAATTTGGCTTCCAAGGGTCTCCGGGTGATGGCGATGGCGTACCGCTCCATGGACAATATCGATGCAAAGGTGGCTCGGTCAATGTCTCGCGATGAAATCGAAAAGGATCTGATCTTTGTTGGTCTCACTGGTATATACGATCCTCCACGTCCTGAATCGCGTCAAGCTGTAAAAGAGGCACACAATGCGGGCATCTCGGTACATATGCTTACTGGTGACCATGAAATAACAGCAACAGCAATCGCAAAGGAAATTAACATTCTCGATGAAACAACCATGTCCAAAGAAACCATTCGATCATTGGTGATCACTGGCACGCGGTTTGACGCCATGTCTGACGATGAAATTGATAAACTGGAACAACTTCCCTTGGTGGTGGCTCGATGCTCTCCGGAAACAAAGGTCAAGATGATTCAAGCTTCCAAACGGCGAAATAACATTTCTGCCATGACTGGTGACGGTGTCAATGATTCTCCTTCTCTACGTATTGCTGATGTTGGTATTGCCATGGGGAAGAACGGCAGCGATGTGGCAAAACAAGCATCCGATATTATCTTGACAGACGACAACTTTGCTACTATCATCCAGGCCATCGCAGAAGGACGACGTATCTATCAAAATATGCAACGGTTTCTTCTCTACTATTGGATCGGTGTGGCGGGTGTAGCCTTGATGGTACTCATTTGTCTCAGTGTCCGTGATCCTTCCAGCAAAACCGCAGCCCCTCTCTCGACAGCTCAGATTCTATTCCTCTATGCCCTTGTGACACCACCGGCGGGTGCACTTAGTGTGCAAGGACCTTCTAAAACAATCATGCTGGAACCTCCTCGACCGCCGACTGAAAGCATCTTCAACAGGGAAATCATTATGGATACCGTGGCATACTCTGTGGCGGTAACGATATCATTGGTTATTGCCTTTTTTGTACCTCTCTATACCAATGGCCATGGTGTGGAAGGTTTGGAATGCGACTCGAATTATCAGCCCGGCTTGTGTGATGGTTTGTATCGTGGACGCTGCTCTCTCTTGGTTGTGATCTCTTTAACCACCCTGGTAACCATGATTCATTGTCGTAGCTTCCGTAACACAGAGTTTGACAAGAATGGCATTCGTAAGACTCTCAATTCACAAACGATGATGATCACTCTGGTGTCTGTTGTCATCTTGTTGTGTGTCTTTATGTATGTGCGAAAGGTAGCTATTAAAGGGTTTCACCAACTTGGTATTACTTGGGAATGGGGCCTCGATCTTGGTTTGGTACTCTTTTATATTTTATTTGGTGAAACTTACAAATACATCAAGCGGACCTATATGAAACCAGCTTATAACCAATACACACCAGAACTCTCCGTCTAGATTAGTATACCTTTTTTTTTTTTTTTTTTTTTTTTTTACACTTACCACTATAATAGCATACTATACTATCATAATTTTGACAGTTCTATTTATGTAGAATATCATTATTAATTAATAAAACACTTTTATAAGTATATATTACTGTCTTGAACATTCAAATTCCGCCATTCATGCAAAATATTGAAACCCCGTATTCGTGATTCTTTTCATCTTTTACTATTAACCAGACTTCTTTTTCCTAACAAAGCCTATATAGTTAATGTTACTAAACTCTATATTTTGTTTTGATCCCGTCTACGACATTCATTCGGGGGGTGATGATGTGTTTTTTTTAACATAATTACCGATACCCCACAAGTCATTCCTTCTATTTTGATGTAGACCTCTTTTAATAAGACATAATGTGGAATGCAAAGTTTTTTTTATACTTTATGATTTGTAAAATACAAAAGAGTTTATTATTAAAAAAAAAAAGATCAAGTTTATTATTATATGAGTTTTAAGTAATAAGGTATCTAATTCTATTGAGGAGGGGGCAAAGAATTAATCCGAAGGATACTGTACACCTGTCAGGATACTTGAGATGTGATTATCTTCTTGAGTTAACTGTGTTGTTTCTTCCGTTTGAGACGAGGACGGTACTTCCACCTGCTGTTGATCCGTTGCCAATTGTTTCGATGCAAAAGACAAGAAATCTGCCAACACGGTCGAGTCCCCCGAGGATTGTTGGTGTGGTTCATTCGTATCACTTTCATTGATAGGTGCTAGATCCAAACCAGACGAAGTAATCAGAGAAGTACTGTTGTTGTTATTGTTAAAAGTACGAGTGGTTGGTGCTGGAGATAAGAGCCAGCGAGGTGAAGCAATGTCTTGATTAACCAAAGTGGGTGAGAAGGTACCAGTAGAGGAAACCAAGTCTCCTACAGAGGTTTGTTGGCGGTACTGTAAAATGGGTCGGTACCGGTGTGAGCAAACTGTCAAGTGTTCCATCCATATTTGCATATCTTGGGCACATTTCGCACGTAATGTGATGTTACTTTTCCTAGATCCCCGCCTATGATGACCATGACTGTCTTTGCCGCTGATTGAATGAGTGGAGGTGAGTCGAGGAAAGCTTGGTGCAAGAGCATATGGTTGAAGTTGGAAGACAAGGTCATGGTGCCGGTTGGTAGATAATGTCGTGATGTTGTATTCAGGGACAAAGACAGTAGATGTTGGTGATGATGGGTATGATTTCTGATTTCTGTATTCGTGTAAGAATCCAGCTAATATAAAAAGTGGAAGTGAGTAAAGAGCAGGAGATAAGAGATTACTTTACCTGGAGTGAGGACATAGATGTATTCATGCCAATTTTGTAATACAGAAGATTTTCGTTCCATACGAGCAGCAAACAGTGGTTGGACCAATGAATGACTATGATTAGGATATTGTAATTTGTCAGGATGGCGATAAGAGGCATCTTCAGTAACGAGTTGATCCTTGCATTGGTCGACAAACGCATTCCAGTCAGCGTCATTAGCCACATTGTCAAAAGCGCGCATGATTTCTAGCAATCCCCGATCTACACCCAACCAACTTGATTCCCGAAGAGTATAGAGTTGTTGACAAAATTGACGCAAATCCTCCATCAATTGTTTCTCCAAGGCCATGATTTCACGCTGGAGTCGAATCACCGTTTCATGCATCTTGTTTTCTTGTTGATACACCTTGATCATTTGTTTAATCACGCCTACAATAAAATATAGTCAGTCGTCTGTACATGTCAAAACCTTCCATACACTGACTTACGAGTATTCATTAACCATGGATCTTCTTTTGTATTGCCATGATCAGGATGATGATCAAAAAAAGTCAATTGTTGATCCAATCGTGTGAGTCGTCTTGCAGCTTCTTCCTTGAGTTTGGCCAATTGAGACAAAGAGAGTCGGTCGTCTGAGCGGACAGAGCGGATGACGTACTTTAGTTCGTTCTTGATGTTGGCCAATAACGGAAGACCTTGTGCCCGGATGAAGCTTGCCACATCAGTATGATCCTTGGCATTTTTCAAGTGATACATTTGCCACGCATCACACACTTGTCGTATGCCACCTGTTTTCGCAAAATGATACTGTATGGTCGAGTAAGAAAGTGCTGGTGTGGTTGATTTCTTCTTGGTGTTTAGTTTTATTCCATTCCCATAATCCCTAATGCTACTGCTATGGTGGGTGCTGACAGGGGCCTCCTTGTGGTTGATACTACTGCTGCCTTTGACTGATCCCCCGCTGAGTCGATGACTAATGTTTCCACGTTTATTATCGTCGACACTACGTTGTTCAAATTCAAGGATACCTTCCAACTTGTGATACGTCTTGACAAGTGAAGATTCCACCGCTGCCAGTGCTTCAAAGTGATCGTAGAGGCATTTTGTAACGTATTGCCAGGCTTCTAATCGTTCCAATAAGAGTTTGACGGGTTGAATTCCTTGTTGCTGCTGGAGTTCATGTTGTTGTAAATCGGGGGATCCATACTGATCCAAGGTCGTAGGATAGGTTGTTTGGAGATCGCAGGCAAAATTGGGCGGTGGTGTTTCAAAGTCGTTCCTTCCGTCCAGTGGGGTGGGTGTTGCTGTGTTGCCAATATAAAGATCAGAGATGGAATCAATGCACTTGGGTGATTTTGTCTTTGATGTTGATGGTGGAAGGTTGAAGGTGGAGAGAGAAGGGATTAGATTCCGCACTGAAGTCGAATGACAAGTTGTTGTTGTTGTAGTAGTAGTAGTAGTAGTAGTATTGGTAGAATCGAGTTTTAATCCAAGACGGCCTTCTTTTGTTGTAGAGGCTGATGGTGTCACACTATTACTTCTTGTTACCCAGTGGCGTTTATTTAAAAAGCTTTGCATATTACTGATATAAAAAAAAAGAAGAAAGAAGAAAAAGGAAAGGGAGGGGAAGGAAAAAAAGAAAAAGAAAAGCACGACCGGGGTTTAAATCGATGCTCCACTATCGCTATAGATCAGTTTAGAACTATACTGAAGCACATTATTTTTTTAAAAAAATACAGGTTGATCAATTATACTGAAAAGATATAGCATTAAGTATAGATGATGAGCCACAATATCGTCACAAGGGCATGCGGATAAATAAACTACCAAACCTCACACAAGTGATCAATGCTATTTGATTTATATTTAATCGCCGACTACGGCAAATCAAAAAAAGTAGTTTTCATAACGTAAAAAAAAAAACACTGTAAAAAAAAAAAAAAAAGATTTATAATGGGTACACTTTCTACTTGTTTCTTCGTTTCTTTAGAAGTCTTATTATTATCCATTGACATAACTCCCTTAATTTAGGCCATGGTCTCCGAATCAGAGAATCAGATGGATTTCTGGCACACAAAGACAATTCAAGTAGTTGAGTCAACATTAAATACATCCAGCACCTCTGGTCTCGACCCTGATAACATTTTGGACCGACAAAACACTTATGGATACAATGAACTAGATGCAGATTCAGGACCAAAGTGGATCAGAGTACTCCTTCGTCAATTTGTTGATGCTATGAACTGGATCTTTATCATCTTTGCTGTTGCTTCTTATGCTCTCAGTGATTATGCCACTGGGACCATGTTGGTGGTGATTACTTTGTTAAATCTTTACCTGTCGTTTTCTCAAGAGTATGCCGCCGAACAAACATTGGCTGCTTTGCGCAATTTGTCGTCTCCGATGGCTCATGTCATTCGTGGGGGGAAGGAAACCCGGATTGCAAGTAGAGAATTGGTTCCCGGTGATTTACTAGTTATCAAGGAAGGTGATTCTGTGGCCGCTGATATTAGATTGACGATGGTGTCCAACTTGGAGGCGGATGAAGCATTACTGACAGGTGAATCTGTCCCTGTAGCAAAATCCTTGGCGGTGTTTGAAAAAAATGGTAAATTGAATCTCTTTTTCTTTTTCTTTTCTGCGCTCTTCTTTCCTTTTAAATCATCCTTCTTCTCTTCTTATAGATGTTCCTCTTGGTGATCGGACAAACTTGGCTTATAGCTCCACCATTATCTCTAAAGGGCGTGCTCAAGGCATCGTTGTAGCAACAGGGATGCAAACCGAAATTGGAAAAGTCGCTACGAAACTCAACCAAGCCGGCGATGGTGATACGACCCAACTACAAAAGTCACTCAACAAGATGTATATTGCTCTAATGGTGGCTTCTGCCATTTGTGTTATCATTGTGCTTGCATCTGTTAAATTCAAGGCTAATTACGATGTGGGAATGTATTGTATGACGGCAGCCATGTCTGTGCTTCCTGCTGGGCTGACCACGGTGCTCACTGTCAGTTTGGTAATGGGTGGCAAGGAAATGACGACTCGGAAGGCGGTGGTACGAAAACTGAAATGTCTGGAAACTCTTGGTTCGGTGACAAACATCTTTTCTGACAAGACAGGTACTCTAACAATGGCGAAAATGGTGGTGGTACGCTTCTGGATTCCTCAGCAAGGCTTCTTTTACGTCGAACCTAATGGCTTGGCTCCTCACGGCAAGGTGTACCCTACTGACGATCTTGTAGATGATACTACACAATATGATTCTTTAACTGCATTGGAATCTCCTCCTCTGGATCCTGATATCACCCACTTGGTCATGTGTGCTGCTCTTTGTAATATGTCAAGTATTCGCCGAAAAAAGCAAGACGGTGCCACCATGGAAAAACAAGACATGACCTCAGATGACTGGATTGCTAGTGGTGCACCGACTGAAGTGGCCTTACAGGTACTTGCTCACAAGTTTGGAATGGGAAAACCTGATCTGATGGTCGATGGATGGGAGGTTTTGGTGGAATACCCCTTTGACTCGACGATCAAGCGTATGTCTACTTTGTGTGCTGGTAAAGATGGTATGGTACTCTTCACTAAAGGTGCTGCTGAACGGATTTTGCCTCTTTGCAAAAACAACATGGCTACTGAAATGGAAAAGGTACATTCTATTGTGGACAGACTGGCTTCCAAGGGTCTCCGGGTGATGGCGATGGCGTATCGCTCCATGGACAATATCGATGCAAAGGTGGCTCGGTCAATGTCTCGCGATGACATTGAAAAGGATCTGGTTTTTATTGGTCTCACTGGTATATACGATCCTCCTCGTCCCGAATCGCGTCAAGCTGTAAAAGAGGCACACAATGCGGGCATCTCGGTACATATGCTTACTGGTGACCATGAAATAACAGCAACAGCAATCGCAAAGGAAATTAACATTCTCGATGAAACAACCATGTCCAAAGAAACCATTCGATCATTGGTGATCACTGGCACGCGGTTTGACGCCATGTCTGACGATGAAATTGATAAACTGGAACAACTTCCCTTGGTGGTGGCTCGATGCTCTCCGGAAACAAAGGTCAAGATGATTCAAGCTTCCAAACGGCGAAATAACATTTCTGCCATGACTGGTGACGGTGTCAATGATTCTCCTTCTCTACGTATTGCTGATGTTGGTATTGCCATGGGGAAGAACGGCAGCGATGTGGCAAAACAAGCATCCGATATTATCTTGACAGACGACAACTTTGCTACTATCATCCAGGCCATCGCAGAAGGACGACGTATCTATCAAAATATGCAACGGTTTCTTCTCTACTATTGGATCTGTCTGGCAGGTAGTGCTATCGTGGTACTTGTGGCTTTGGTGGTACGTGATCCAGGTGGCCAGTCGATTGCTCCTCTATCTACTCTACAAATGGTACTGATCTACATTGCCATCACACCTCCGGCGGGGACCCTCAGTATCCAGCCAGCCTCTCCCACCGTGATGCTTGAACCTCCTCGGCCTCACAATGAAAGTTTATTCAACAAGGAAATTCTCATGGATACGTTTGCCTATTCGATCGCCACTGCTGCTGTGTGTGCTGTTGCCTTTTTTGTGCCTCTTTATGCTGGTGTCAATGGTCCGAGTGGTGTGATGGGTGTCTACTGTGATTCTGATTACCAACCTGGCCTTTGTGATTCTCTCTATCGCAGTCGTGGATCTCTTTTGGCAACTTTTTTATTGACCACATTGGTGACTATGGTTCATTGCAGAAGCTATCGACGTTCTGAATGGGGTGTGGATGGCATCAAGACAACGTTGCAGTCTCGTGTCTTTGTCGGCGTACTTGTCTTTGATATTGTAGTCATGGTCCTCTTTTTATATATTCCAGTGGTGGCGATCAAGGGGTTTCGACAATTGGGTATTTCTTGGGAATGGGGCATGGATATTGGTCTCGTTATTCTTTATATTGCTTTTGGTGAACTCTATAAAGGGTGCAAACGAATCACAATGGCGCCAACCAATCAGCAACCTACTAAATCACAAGCATCAACCATAGTTTAGACTTGAATTATATTATTAGATGTATTATATCTCTCTTTAATTTATATTTATTACAAGAAAAGCATATGTTAATCTATATATCTTGTCGTTGGTGCATGAATCCTTGTAAACGCTGTCAAATGTCGGCATTTGAATATGGATTCGAGACGTCATTTTAAAGACCTGCCAACTCGGTTTTTTGGCTCTTCTTCTCATCCCTTTTCTCTTTTTAATCAATTCTTACAATGTCTGACGCCACGATACAAACTGGTACGTATACATATGCAATGAATGCACACGTGGATCATAAACTAACGTTTTTTTAAAACAACAACTTGAAATGATAACAGACGCTGGTTTGAAAACAGGTAAAAAAGACAAATGGTAAAACCAACTGACTCTAATTCTCTTTTACTTTTCTTTCTGTAGCTCCTTTTGATGCTCGGTAATGCAGTACACAAAAGAACTCACACGTCAAAACTCATCCGGTTATTTGTTTTATTTTTGATAGTTTCCCCAACACCAACCAAACCAAACAGTATGTATCTAGTCGACCCGGGACATGTATACTGTGACTATGACTCACCGGCTTTTATTTACTAGTTGCTGGCAAAACTATGTGGATTACTTCAAGTGCATCGATGCCCGTGGTGAAGACTTTACTCCTTGCAAAACATTCAAGACCAATTACCAAAGCCTATGCCCTAATGCTTGGGTAAGTTTACTTGTTACCTAGTTATATAACCTACTGACTGACCATTTTTTTTTATCTTGATAGATCGAAAAATGGGATACTCAACGCGAAGCTGGTGAAAACCCTTCCAACTTTTCTCTTTAGAGCTAGATTAAATAGTATATGTTTGTCTTGTTTTAGTCTTTGATGATGATAATAAAAACCAACTTTTTACTGTGTCACCTATTTGTTTTAATCTTTCGATGTTTTTTTTTTTTGTACATAGGGGCATCCGATTGGTCTATATGTGTACATTGTATTACTTGATTCACTGATATTTGTTTTCTTTGTATTAAATAGAATAGACAGCCATTGCATCAAAGTTGATTAACACCAAAAATCATGCAAAAATATTGTGCCAAACAGGTAGGGCAGGAACGAAATGTTTTGGTTTCAAACGCCGACTTGATTGAAAAATGAAATTTTTTTTTTCTTCACTTCTTTCCTTCCAACTCTTCCTTTCATTCTTTTAGGCATGTCAAAGGAATCTATTACCAAGTCATATAAAAAGAAGCATCAATGGAAAAAAGGAGATCCTATTCCTCCGCCACCAATTAAACCTCAACAATGTAAGTAACAAAAAGAATTACAACCATGTTTTGACTCGTCTCTCTTTTTTTTTTGTTGTTATTGTGATTTCTTTTGACAGGTCATTACTGGTTACCTCGAAAAAGGCGTTACTGTCAACTGATTGCAAAAAGGACAAACAAGTACTGCGGTGAACACATGATCGAAGCTAACGAAGAAAACAATCTACAAGATGATCAACGTCGTGTGCCTTGTCCCTTTGATCCCTCCCAGTAAGTAAATATCTCTTCCCCCCCCCTTTTTTTTACACTAATAGTAACTAACACTTGGCGTTTTATAGCACAGTGATTCAAAAAGATTTGGATACTCACAAAGCAAAGTGTAACTCTAGGCCACGACCACCTGAACCCTATCATGTTTTGAATATCAACACGACGTTACCTTTATCTAAAGAAGAGCTGGAATTTCAACAAGGTATATTCTTACACAAGGAACTCAAGGCACAACCATGGATTGCCAGTATTCATCTGGATGAACTATCAAGGTTGGAACTGGATGGATTAATCAATAAAGTACAATCTGCATATCACCATGCCTTTCCTCAACCTATCCCGAAACAAGTCTTGCAACATTCAGCTATCACTATCGATGGTCAATCTTCAAAATCAATTCGACATTTGCATCAACAGGTAATAAAAAGAGTAATATTACTACAAAGGAGTACTCATATTTATTTGAAAAATTGTTTCAGTCTTCATTATTAGGACACATGCGGGATTGTGGAATGCTGGACAATAAAGCGGCCTGTTTTATGGAATTTGGTGCTGGCAAAGGTACTATGATGATCAAGCAAGGGACGGAACTAGAACTTTTTTTATTTATTTATTTTTATTTGTATTAGGTGAACTCTCTGGACATCTGAAGGCAGCCTTACAGGAAGAAAATGGGGAAGCGACATATGTATTGATTGATCGCAAAACGGTCAGAAACAAGGTAAACTCATGATATTACTACTTGGTCAAAAGAAAAAGACACTAATATAAAAATTGTGATCTATTATAATAGTATGACAATATCCTACTCGGCAAATCAACCCAACCTTCCAAAGTACAACGTGTAATGATAGACATTAAGGATCTTCAAATTGGCAAAATACAATCTCTATTGACTGATCAAGGCGACAAAAAACCTGTGGTATGTTTGTCCAAGCATTTATGTGGAAGTGCCACGGATATCACTTTGAAATGTTTGATGAATCATGTGGTTGAAGAAAAGGCGGCTGGTAAAAGGTAACTAGATATGAAACCCTCTCCCCCTCCCTCCTTTATTCATACAACAAATGTATTTACTCCCCTTATTATTATAGTTGTCCTGTCTCTGGTATCATTATTGCTCTTTGTTGTCATCAAATGTGTCGTTATGAAATGTATCCGAACACCAACTATCTAGATCGTATCGGATTGAGCAAGTTGGAATTCGATAGATTATGTAAAATGACCAGTTGGGCGATTTGTGGAAAAAGGACAGTGGCCGATGACACGGAACATGCCTTGTTGTTGGATGAAGAAAAAGAAGACGAATCAGGGTAAGATAAAATGTGGGGTTACACGGATTATCCTTTTTGTCTGTAGTACTCACTATTCTTTTTCATTAATAGTGGACATTATTCTGGTCGACATCATGAAGAACGGGAACAGATTGGGTATCAATGCAAACGGGTCTTGGATGCTGGTCGCCTTGATTACTTGGAACAACATGGATTCAAGGCATATTTAGTTTATTATGTGGATCCCACTAGTACATTGGAAAATTGTGCTCTGATTGCTTTACCGCAGTAGTATTGTAGACATTGTATAAAGTAGTGGTGGCTAATAGTATTGCCGTCCAATCCTCTTCTCCTTTAGTTTTACCCTTAGACTTTATTATCTTCCTTTGTAAATAAAAGATGTTTATTGGTCCCATACTTTTGTTGTCTCTCTCTATCTCAAGGATTATGATGCACCGTACCACACGGAGTTAAATTTTCCACCGTAATGATTTATAAGCCGTGCTTCCCTCCCACTCTTTTGTCATTCTTTCTATCCTTAATACATTGATATGCTTACTCATCCTCAAAGTAAGTTTTTATATATGTATATAAAGCATTTATCAGGAACAGAAACTTATGAATATGACATTACCATAGGGACCAATTCCATCATAAGTAGTGGATCCACTATGGGCTATCCTTCACTTGAGGATGGGAATCCCGAAAAGGACGATATTACTACTATCATCATGACAAATGATCCTGATAATCCTTTGGTAAGATATGCGGAGATGGAATCTTTATATGCAGTGCTGACTTTTTTCCCCTCAGAATTGGCCAAGAAGAAAAAAGTACCTGAATTTCGGTATAATATCTGCCATTTCATTCATGGGGTACTTTACATCTGCTATCTATGTAAGTTCTGATGTATGACGCTTGTGATTAAAATGTTGATCCATGCTTTATTTTGTAGATGCCAGCAACAGAGCAGATCAGGGAGTACTTTGACACTGATTTAACCGTAAGTCCAAAAACGGAAAATGGGAATTCACATCCCGCTCATCATAAAAAAAAAAGTGCGCTCCTTTCTCAAACTGTCTTTCTTTCTTTCTTTTAGATTATCAACATCTCCATTGCCTTTTTTGTATTTTTCCTTGGTACATCTCCATTATACTTTGCCCCACTTAGCGAACGGATCGGAAGAAGGTAAATCCTCATCATCCCCCTCAAAAAAAAAAAAAAAAAAAAAAGTACGACCGATACTCACCCTTTGTTTAGGTGGATATATGTAGGTGGGACCTTCTTCTTCACAGTGTTTTCTATTCTATGCGGTATATCACCCAACATTGGTGCATTCATGACATTCCGTCTTTTACAAGGTATCTTTGGTAGTATTGGAATGGCGCTTGGTGGTGGCTCATGTTCTGACCTGTTTGCTAGCCACGAACGCGGATCTGCCATGTCCGTTTATATGTTAGGGTAAATGACAATATAGGTACTAATATAAAACATACTCATCATTATGCTCTATTATTATTATTAAAACAATGATAGAACCATCTTGGGACCGGTAAGGACGATTTGGATAATAAAAAGGTAAGATAACAATATTAATGGTTTGATACAATAGGCAGTGGCTCCAATCTCTGGCGGATATATATCCAAGTATCTTGGTTGGCGATGGATTTTTTATATTACCACCATCATGGGTGGGGTGCTATGTCTTCTCTCCTTTTTCTTTTTACAAGAAACCTTATATCGACCTTCTACTACTGGATACAGAGGTCTCTGGGCAAAGATCAAGTTTAATCCGGTAAGGCAGCAGTAACGACAACAATAATAATCACACTAACCAAAAATATCCGTTGTTTTACTAGCTTGCGACTCTTGGGCTATTACTTCGACCGGAAATAGGATTGATCTGTCTTGGTGTAAGTACATCCTTTGGCTGGTTTTATCTTTTGGTCACCATCCTCCCATCAAGTTTCCATAATTTGTACGGATATTCTTCAGACACTATTGGTATTATGTATCTTGCGGGTGGTATAGGAAACACCTGTGGGACCATTGTAGCAGGTTTAATCTCGGATCGACTCTACCGATGGCAAGTCAAGCGGAATGGGAACGTACCGCTAATTGAATATCGACTCACGCCTGTTTACTTTGGTGTACCTTTTATTGTTATTGGTGCCTTAATTTATGGCTGGTCTCTTTACTTTCGATTGAATGTCTTTGTCCCTTTGACTGGTTATCTTTTATGTAAGTGAGTCAAACAATACGGTTAGGCACTAATGTAACCCTTCTTCCTCTCTTTTTTAATTATTTATTGTATAGATACATTTGGTACAATGATGACCATTACATTGGGAAATACTTATTTGGTAGAATCCTTTCTCAGCCGATCAGCATCAGGTAATTGAATCGAAAGGCATATTGGGGGTGGGGGTTTAACTGGCTTGATATGACTCCCTATAGTTGTCTCGGTGAACAATTGCCTTCGAAACATATTCGCCATGTTTTTATCCTCCATGGCAATTGTTATCCATAGTGGCCTGGGTGATAATTGGACATAGTAAGCCTATTTGCCTACATGATGATTTTGTTACTTGCATATGTGTTGATCATTCTCTTTTATTATAGTACTATCGCCGCTATCACTTGCTTGTTAATGTACTTGCCCACTCTTTTGGTTCAGAAATATGGTGTTAAATGGCGTACAACTGGATCAATGTAGTTTACATAGTCCTCATCTCTTCTTTATCATCATTATATCATTGTATTGTAGTTTAGATCCCCCTTCCCCCTTTTATCCGGCGGAGAATAAAAATACTCTTGTTGCATGAATCTTTGAATGGCGGGTCAATTTTTATTATTATCATACAAATAAAGTAATCTTCATAACGGAGAATTGTTGTTTGGGTAAACCATCTTTCTTGTTAAAGAATCGACTGATTATTCATGTAGCATTTATGAAATCACCCGGGACTTTTTTTTTTTTTTTTTTACTTTTATATATCATCTCTTCTCTCTTTGTCTACTTTTCAACGTACTTAAAAAAAAAAAAAGCCTTTCAATCATGTTTAAACGACTATGTATGGGCTATGGTAAGAATTATTTCATTAAGGAAACACATGTCATTTGTATACTTATATTCATGCCTATTATTATTGTTGCCAGTTCTTGTCACTATGGTGGCTAGTATCACCAATGTAAACGCTGAGTCACAAGATCTTGGTACAGAATCCGATCAACCACCTGCAACTTTACTTGATCTTAGTAATAGTGATCTTGGTCCGGATATGCTCCCGTTAGCCGAGAATCTTGTGTGGATTCAGCAACAGAATACATCCGCAGGTAAGTTTAAGAGCCGATTAGCGGGATTTGAAATGGGCATGACAGTGCTCAAAGAAAAAGAAATTTGATTTAATTTCTTTTTTTTTTTTTTTTTTTAACAAAAACAAGCCATCCCACCGTCTGCCATTACAAATGCAACACTTGTAGACTTGAACAATAATAACAAAACACACATTGGCGATAAGCACACTAACACAACCCTTGTGGAAAACAACAACAATGCAACAAGAACCAAATCGAGTCAGCCATCTGGAACCCATGGCCGCCCTGCTCAAATGACTGGATGTAGAACACAAGGACAAATTGCTGTGACTTATGTAAGTAATCTCCTCTTCCACCTAATTTACCAGGACTCCATATTAACGTACGCTCTTTCTCTTAAAAATAGAGCGAAGGACCAAGTGATGCCACAGCGAAAATAGTAAGGCACCTCAACAATGCCGATGCTCGTGCGAATTTCTTCTTTAATGCGTCATGGTAAGTATACATATAATACCAATAGTACCTTCACTGACTTGTTTTTATGATAGGCTTTATACACAACAATACGCCATGGTGGTGCAGAATATATACAATGCGGGTCACTTTGTAGGTATGACGTACCGGGTGAAAAACGACAATTCATCACTCTGGACGGACGACGAGATTCGCACAGACATTCTCACCCATGCACGCACGATTGAAACTCTCATCAAGGTATCGCCCAAATACGTCCGACTCCATTATACCCCTGAACCTGATCTTCGGGTAGAATCCATCTTGAATGATCTCGGCTTTGTCTTGGTAGGCTATAATCTGGACAGTCAAGATTACTCACATAAGGAAGCGACGGGGCCCAACTCGATTGACGATGTGTACCGCCGAAACTTTTATCACCAAAAGGATACGTATGATGCCAAGGGATCTTTTATCTCGATACAGTATGATATTCCCGATACAGGGGCTTTGGTTGCGGTGCCTTTTATGATCAATGCTATTAATGAAAATGGATATACCATGGTCCGTCTTGATGGCTGTCTCAATGATCCCACTCCTTACAAGAAAAGTAAGTCATCTCGAACTACTACTACTACTCCCTTTATTTATTTATTACAACTTGCTCATATGCTTCATATTCCTTTTAATAGGTGCCGATAGTAAGGAATATGTGGCGGATCACTTCTCATACAATGCAAAGGATTATCATCAAGGTCAAAAAGCCATTGCTCCTGAATCTTTGGTGGTCGAAAATACTCTTGAAGATGGAATGTTTCCCAAAAAGAAAAACTCGGCTAATGGTCTCCAATTTGGCTGGATCCACTCTGTATTCTTGGTGACGGTTGTATTCTCCTTAGTATAGTTATTATTCTTATTAACAATTACTACTAGCTGTCTTTACTTTATCATAAATGCTTACCTTTGGACTCTATTTATGAATAAATCCAGTATCTTACTCTTCACTTGTACCCCTGATGTTTGAAATACCGACATAGGATCTCTTCTGATTGGCTGATCATTTCCGTAGCCATTCATTCTTCTGGTGCCCTTTTTTTTATGTCTTCTTCTTTTCTTCTTATTCTTTCTCATGTTATACCGTCTAATTTGCACAATACTATGTCTCCTAATCTTTTACTTTTTTATTGTCCCTGATTTACCTTTGGACTGGCTCTCCAGGTTAGCATCCGACTTTCCTACAAATTATGGAACATCCACCAAGGAAGGCGTGACATGTGAAAACCGGCTTAAAGTAAGTACAAAACAGCAACTATATACTAACAGAACTAAAAAAAAAAAAACTTTTTATCATGTTACTTTTGATAGTATTCTGGTCAAGCCTTTTTTTCTGATATGAAGGACAACTACCTTTATCTCTTTTACCCTTCTCATAACAAGGCTTCAGACGATCCTCTCATTCTCTGGCTTAATGGTGGACCTGGTTGTCATTCCATGAAGGGAGCTCTCGCTAGTATAGGGTAAGTATTATCTTTATGACTTGATTGATATTAATTGCTTTTTTTTGTCATATAGTCCTTGTCTTCTCACGCCTGACGGAAACAACACTCTACCAAACCCTTATACTTGGAATGAATACGCCAGTCTTCTTTTTCTAGATCAGATAAAAGTAATAGATCAAGTATAAAAAAAAGGGGGGTGGAAACGCGCATATGACTGACCAAACGTATTATTAGGCTATAGGAACAGGATCCGGCGACGATAATTCGACATCAGTAACACCTTCTTTGGCTGCCAAGCAAATCTATTTGATTCTTCAAAAGTATCGACCCAAATCACTTGTCATTGCCGGGGAGTCTCACGGTAAGAACACAGGCACACAAGGCAAACCTCTTTTTGACTCACTTTCTTTTTTTTTGGGGGGGGGGAATTACTGATCTAGCTGGAATATACCTTGCTGCCTTATCAGATCTAGTTCTTCGACAAAATAGGTTGATTGAAAGAGGAATACGAAAAGGCACACATCTTCCTTTGAAATCAATTATTATTGGTAATGCTTGGACTGGACCACAAACTTTACTGACGAACCATCATACCTTTGAATGTGATAAAGACAGTAAAGGTAGGTAAGTAAGAATAAATAAAAATCCAAAGATTGAAACAGGAGTAAACTAACAAGACTTGTTTCCATACTGACACACCTTTTTTTGACAAGGACAGATGTGACAAGATGGAATCATCATCATATAGTCAATCCTTGATGGCACCCTCTCAATCAAAATGGATATCTATTCCTTCCGGGATATATTGCGAACATACTCCATTGGATCCGTATGTCGCCAAAGATAATGTTAAAAGGTGTCCGCATGAAAAATACATCTACGCCATCGAGCAGAGTTTGGAGCCTAATGCAAACAATCAAGATCCGTAAGTTTAGATACAAAGAAGGCCTCATTGGATTAAGTAACCAACTTATATATGTATCCTTTAGTCTTACCGATTACTCACCTTCCATTGTCCGTGCTTTACATCAAGGTATTGCTGTTTTGATATATACTGGTGAGTTCTCCTAAAAGAAGGCCAAAGCGTATCATTCTGATTCTAACCCTCTTTTTTTTTTTTGTGGGGAAACCTAAAGGGGATAAACATTGGTAAGTAACAATGGGAATTCTACCTGACATGTTATTGGTGACTCATCCTTTTATTTTATAACGAAAACTCGGGATCCAATCAAGGCGCAGAAACAAGGCTTGGGCTTTGGCTATGAACTGGAATGGAAAACAGGAATTCAATACGGTCAAGGATGAAGAAGTGTATACTCACGGCATGGAAATCCCAACTGGTCAAGCTCGCTCTTTCGACAAGTTGACTTTTCTTCATGTTTTCGATGCTGGAAAAACGGTAATTTAAATCAAAAGAAAAAGGAACGCATGATACTAACCATTCTGATTCATTTCTTCTGATAGGCAATATCTGATCAACCAGTGGTCTTTAAAGACTTTATCATGGAGAAATGGCTAAAGGACTTTGTATAGATATAGTTGTAACTGTAGTTTTATGTTTAGCATCCCAATAAAATGATGATTTTACCCAATAGGATAAAATATTAGCCTCTCTGTCTCCTTTTTAAAACAATGAGTAATCTTCTCCATAATTAGAGGTCCCTACTGTCCCTACTTGTTACACACTGAACTTTTGCTGTTTACCAGGTATACCAATAGAAATCATCAACGTTTTGTTTTTGATGATTACATATCAAGCTGGATGAACAATAATGACCTGTCAATTGTAATCCGTAACGTGGCATGCATAATTACTTCGATCACTCAAAATTAAAACCCCGCTTTTTTCTTTTCCCTCGAGTTTCTCGAAAAAAAAACGAATGGGAAAGAGAAACCCTATTGATTGTGCCATTCGATCATGCCACCGAAACGAGGAATTTAAGGCTGTCAACGAATGGGAAAAAAATAAAGTGTGATATTTACCGAAAGGGACCAAAAAGTCGGGAGTTTAAGGAAGGATGAAAAAAGCGGGGAAAGTGAGTTTGATTGTTTTGTCGTTTATAGGCACATGGGTCTGTGGGGACAAGAGGATGAACGGGACGGGGCAAGTGAGTTCCATGTGATACAGGCGAAAAAAAAAAAAGTCAACTAAAAAGGTTTTACTTGGCTCTTTCTTTCTTTCTTTCTTTCTTTTTTCATCATGAGCAATAAGAAGGCTGATGCCCCACAGAAAAAACGACGACTATCATCATCACATCACTCTACCAGTAGTAATGACAATATCGAACGGTCTCCACGATTTAACCTTAATAAGGTGATAAATCAATTTGGGAGTAATATGGAATTGATGGAATTGATCCTTACAAGTAAAGTAGAAGAAGATCGTCGACGGACAGAGGAAGCTAAACTGAAATCAAAACAACTGGACTACTTTGTATATCTAAAGAAAGACGAGTCTCAGTTGCTACTACCACTCGATCCATCAAGTTTATTCTCCGACAGGTTGACACCCGATACCCTCAAACACGACCCTTTTTTGGAATCCTCAGGGCGAAAATTTCAACCGCTGCTAACAAACAAACTACCCTCGATTGAATCCCTTGATCGCATGAACGGTTCGTCTTTTATTTTCACACCATCATCTACGCCATTTGTATCGACATCCGATAAAGCGACTGGCCATCACATTGCCAATCAGTCTCTCTTTCCAGAAAGGAGTCCAAAACTACCACTACCACAAGAAAGTCCACCAAGCCGAGCTTTAAAACGCCGCCGCCGAGAAATGCAAAGTATCACGATGATCATTGAAACAAAAGAATATCCTTACATTGACAATTATCATTGGAAAAACAATGGGAATACGGTGCATAAGAAATCAGGTCAGCGAAGTGCCTATTACAAATGCGCAAATTCAGACAAGGTAAGAAAAGATGTTCTTTTCATGGAATGGAGTTCTCATCTTTTTTTTGGGGGGGATAATAGGGTTGTAATGTTAATAAAACTGTAACATTCAAAGAGCATGGGGAATACTTGATCAAGTACCGAGGTAAACATCTCGAGGAATGTTCGACTGTTGACCAAAACGCTCCAGGTCCCTCTTAAACCTTTTTCTCTTTCATTTCAGTCATACAATAAAGCATACTTTTTTTTTTTTCATCGTGTAGATCAAAATCCTAAAAAGCGGGCTCTGAATGAACTTTTTTTTTTTGCATGAATAGCGGGATTTAAGCATTTTAGTCCATTAGTAATTTTTCAAATGCCGCGGATGAAAATATTCACACGTAAGAAAAAGGCGGAATGAGTTTTTCCGTCCCTTTCTTTCCTTCTCATCCTTTTTTACGACGCCGAAACAAACTTACCCTCTTGATATACGGACACTTACTCTGAAAACATTAGCGACTAGCATTCCTGACAATTGAATAGCAAAATGGCGACTACGATCACCACACATGACTTGAGACTTGTTTTTAACATTCTTGGAATAGGAACAGCATAACATGACTAGGATAATAAAATGGCATATTAGCAATTAAACAAGTCATCCTTGACCAATACATGTCAACACTTTTAATACACAACAAATAAAACCAACAAGAATGCCACCAAATCTATCAGGGAAGGTACCAAGGATCTTGTAACTGATTTGCGAAAAGGAAGAAACACCATTGTCGACAAGTAAAGAAAAAAAATAACAACTTGATTGGGTTGGAATACTGACTGTGGCGGGCCCCGCTACTTTTTTTTTTTTTTTCCTTCTGTTAGATATAATACATATGGGGAACTGCTCTTAAAAGGATATATATGGGATTCCTTGACACTTGGCGACCAGGGGTATGCAGATCTATTTGATGACCTCTCTCTCTCCTAGACGATCATTCCGAACAACTGGATATGTTCCCCTCTCCCTCTTTTGGTGATGATGGTGGGAATACCTTTGGATGATCACTTGGGCTTACTAGTACAGACCTAGTTTATCATCTGATGTTTTATATTTTACCTTTTTACACATTACAAATCAATAAAGAAATCTTAATTGTATTAGAAATGACGGTCTTACTAGATAATATGGTATGAATACTGCTATCATATGGTTTATCAATTGAATGATAGGCTTCTGTGTGTGCTCTCCAAAAATCAGGTGACCCCCGCCTGTATAAATTACTCACTCACTCTCCCCCAACTACATTGTATATAGATCTATATTCGTACCACCAAGTCTAAAAAACCTTGGCTGTTATAGTGAAAGTGACAACTATATTTTCGGCCCCCGCATTTTAGTGTCCCCACGCTTTTTGATTGCCACCTTTGGAGTTCGAAAATGCTTTTGGGGGAGTACATTCATTTTCTGTATCTCTTCCCCCCTTTCTACGATCGATTCATGCTCAGTAGGAAAAAAAAAAAAAAAAAAAACTTTTTCGAAACTAAATAAACACCCAAGTTTAAAAAAGTGTCATTTTGTTACATTCAGGAACCATCCTTGTCATTTTTTGGTATAGGCTTAAAATGATGGATCATCTTACATCTATGATGAAACAGCATCAAGATGATGTCTCGTGGTTGTTGTTTTCTGTAAACTTTCATCTACATTGCATAAAATGATCTCTCAAGTCAAAAGATCTATGCCATCATAGAAGGAGAAAAAAAGGGGGGGGAGGTGGCGGGGTTTGAACGTCCTTTTATGGTATGGTAATTTCGCATGAATTGCCGGGATCTTTAAATGCCCTTGGTACCCGAGTCTGCGATAGACCAATTAAGGTAACAAGTAGGACAGTAAATGTCATTGTATGAAAAACATATAAATTGGACCCATCTTGATCCATGTTTTCCTTTTTTTCTTTATCAAAAAACAACAACCATTATTTTCTTCCTTCTCATAACTCACTCTTTCCCTCTTTTATTACTTTGCATATCAATCTCTATTATGACTTCCTTTATGTCTGGCTTCCTCAAACGTTGTAAACGATCCGTCGTTCCTGTTCAAGATGACACCTGTAATGTGACAAGAATACCTACCAATAGCACCACAAGCAGTTGCAGCAGTTATAACGATCCTTACCGAGCCTTTGGCAAACATTCTAATGATCCTATGCGAATCTCTGAACGCCCTGACATGGTTGGTCAATTCCACGATCCTATGAGTATTGGCAAAAAGCATTCCTCTTGCGTTGGTCATGATGTGACTTATACTGGAGCATAGATTTACCCTTTTGGATACCCCTTTTTTCCTTGTACATATTTATTACCTCGTCCCTTCCATCCACTGTATATTTTACACCCCGCCATACATCGATTCAAATCCCTATTGATCTCTTCTATAGTTACTCTCTCTATGAATAAGACTTTTTTTTTATCCTATCATAATCACAATCATTTATTATAAATGATTGTGATTAAGAAAAAAATCAATCTACAACATCGGGCGAGTATAATCAGCAAAGGGGGGAAAAGGGATTTGACAGGTGAGTGAAATTGAAACAGCGATCTTTTTTTTTTTTTTTTTTTTTTTTGAAGAGAGAAAGCGACTCAAACAGGCAATATACTCGTTCCTTACTTGAAAAATATACCCAGATAATGATTCCAGTGTGTGTGCATGCGAAGTGTTATTGTATTCCTATTTTTTATTTCACCAGGCACGTGTTCATTCAGATAACGTACTTTCAAGTCAGTGAGCATTGCGGTCAAACGTCGTTCAATTGATTTCGACAAGCTGTTTATGGTTAATAATAAGAGAAAAAAAATGACATTGATAGGTTTTTCTTCACAAGTGGCACTCATTAGTTTGCCCAAGTTACATCCATCAAGGCTGCTTATGGAGGATGCCGAATTTATCGGGATTTGAAATGAAGGTGCATTTCACAAAGCGGGGATTTTATTGTTTTTGTTTTCTTGTTTTTCTTTCCCTTTTTACATACTTTTTACACACATACATACATACATACATACATACAACATATTCATGGCGAACACACAAATAAAACAAGCATCATACAAACAACAGCAACTTACATATTCTCCTCCACAGCAAACAACAGAAGAATCTCATGAACCTTCTATTCCACTTCAAGTACCTACACTGACTCCGCCTCATTCTTCAAACACCACACAGCACCACAAACAACAATACGGCCAACCACATTCTCCTACCAACTCTGTAGAAAATGCTTATTGTATTGATTTAACCAAACAAACAGCACCAAAACAATCTCCGTCAACTTTATTGGATACAGCAACATTAGTATACAAACCCGCCAGCCAATGTTTACCACCAAGAAAACGAATACAACCCTTGAAAAAGCAGTTCACCAAACCCAACTTGTCTTCTCCTGTTATACCACTCTCACAACCAATCACCATGGAAGCAGTTGAACCAACCAATACTGGTGTATGGACATATCAAGAATCACCTTCCTCTTCGACAAGAACATCCACAGCAATACAGGTCGACAGTAGATCACCTTCGCCACTTGTAGATATTGAAGACAACAGCGGCGAAACAACAGAAACGGATGATGATGACTGGCAACAACGCAAAATATCAAGCACTAGTGAACCTATTCTTATGAAAGATGATGATGACGACCATCTTTTTACGCCAACGAAACATGCTATCATTATAAACAAACAGCAACAACAATCTTTGCCTACTCCTTCTCCCGACAGTACCTCTGCTTTGAAGAAACCTCAAAAGGCCAAGAAACCACTCAAGAAATCTTTAGATCCTTCTGCTCTTCAGGTAAAAGACTACTCAGCCCATATTCCCTATATAAAACACACACTAATATCACTTTATATGACCTGCTTTGTAATAATAGTCACCATCACGTGGCCCTGATCGACAAGAGGCTACTCTATCATCACAGACAAAAGAAGAAAAGGTAAGTAGAAGCAAGTACTTAGTATAGCCCAATCAACTCACTCCTCTCTCTCTCTCTCTCTTTAAACAGACTCAAAAAACCAAGAAGAAAAAGGGTCGTCTTCCAACTAAATCCTCTGATGAACTAGCTCCAACCAAGATTCGAAAAACAAGCAGTGGTCGGCCTTCCAGATCAAGAACGAAGAAAACCGGTGCGCTTTATTGTATTTGTCAAACTCCATATGATGTCCCTCGATTCATGATTGCTTGTGACCGATGTGATCAATGGTTTCATGGCGAATGTATTGGTATCAGTGAAAAAGAAGGAGAATTCATTGACTTATATTTTTGTGATGTCTGTGGCAAAGGTAAAAAAAAAAAAAAAAAGAAGCCAATGTTATTGATTCGTACCTGTTAATGTATTTACGTTAGAAACTGGCAAGTCGACATCTTGGAAATCTAAATGTGGTAATCCTGCATGTACAAAACCATCACGCATCGGCACTCATCAAGGCTACTATTCAAAATATTGCTCACACGAATGTGGAATGCAAGTGGCACGTGCACGATTGGAATTAACGGAAATGAAACGACGCCAAACGGATGATACCACAGACAACAGTGTCCCTCAACTCACCATTGACAAACTCCGACAATCTCGACTGTCATCTAATGCTGAAAAAGAAGATCAACATCGACTGGAACAACTCAAGAAAATGAAGCTTCGTGCTTTGGATGTGGTACAGATGATTGAACATAAACAACTCTTTTTGGAATTGACAGGACAACAAGCACAAAGATCGGACTGTTGTGGGTTTGATTCACGATTGGTATGGGACGACCCTCTTTGGATCAAGGTACAAGCGGTAGTCACTATTGGTTCACGTATACTTCTTCAGTATGATGGATCACCACAAGAACAACAAGAACAATGTCAAGTCTTGCGAAAGGATTGTCGCCAACATCAGCAGTGGCAAAAGATCTTGGATTTGGAAATGAAACAAGAACGCAAGGAACAACTCCAGGTTATCAAGATGCTCGAAAAGGAAAAACAAGAAATCAAGAATCGAATGCGACAACGAAGAAATCAAGTGGACTTGGCTGATTCTCTAGGAAATGGAACCATTAGCTACTAGTTACTTTTAATTCATGTAGATACACTACTTTTTTTATACCATTCTTGCTTTATCAGTAAATAAATAAATAAATAAATATACATAAATCATTCATCTAATATATACATAATTATGGTTTGTCTGTCCATTTTGTCATTATCCTGTAACTCCAAGTACTTTTCGAAACGTCGGTCTTAACACCATACAAAAAAGGTCGTGCTGTAGCCACGAGTCGCGGCGTTTGAATAATATGGGGTTCCAACTTGGCACATGGAGATTAGGCTGGTGGTCATAGGCTTAGGTGTTGATGAGATAGTACTGGCAGTTATTCAACAATTAAAATTTGAATAATTGAGTCGTACATACCATCTCGCCAAGTTATTAGTATTGCCGAGGGAAATGAGCAGATGACATCATCTTATTTGCCCTGACTGAGATCTGACATGGATATATAGGGGTTTTGCATGAAGTCCTTCATTAACATTGCTGATATTCAAAGAAGCAAATGGTTAACACCTAGATACATGCAAAAAAAGCAATCAGTTTCAAAGGGATTTTTATTAGTAAAAAGATATAATCAAGTAAAGTCTACTATGTATAATAATAATCTATAGTCTACAGGAAGGTTAACAAGTAATAGGGTGGCGAGGGGACATAATATGCAATTGATGTGGAGTCCGGTACATAGAGGCTACGGATTAAGTTGTCGATCACATCCATGGTACTGGTTCTTGACTATTCGCGGCGGCACCGAATTAAAAGTGGGAGGGTTATTAATGTAAACCCGGATCCTTCTGTTGTTATAAAACCCAGGTATCAATAACTAGCTCCAGATCTGGTCAGTTGTGTGGACTTGTGCTGCTACTGTATCCCTTACATCAATCATGGATTCAGTTCACTGTGTCAAAAAAAAGAAGATAGTAGTGCCCCCTATTATTTTTTTGTTGGTGTTTTACCTTGGTCATCATAACACACACACACACAACTACTAAAGAGATCGTTCTCTCGATGTTAATTCCCGCTGTGTCGACTATTTAGTTATTGGTCCTTGATCCCACCATAGTACCATCATTGTTTAAAATCGCGCAGAACTCAAGTCTGTTTATATCCCCAATATAACAAAGAAGAGTACTGTTTAAAATAACCTAAATGGCAGTCGAATGTCAAGTTACAGGTTTGTGAATTGAAAAGCGGAAGAAAGGAAGGTAAAAAAGTGTCCCCCCCCCCTTTTTCAAGTAAAAAAAAAAAGTTGCAGAATGAAAAATTGACACACAAGACAAAATTAATTTCAAAGCCCGCTTACTCTCGCCTGGAATCTTAAGAGAGCTCTACTGTCTTAATGAGCAAGTGATGCTAATGACAAAAGTGACCATGAGCATTCCTTAGTCTATTTACAACAAAGTTTACATAATGGCCATTGTACCAAGTCCCTTGTATGGAGCAGTATAGCCTCAAGATCGTTTTACCCTGACTTTTGTAAAGAAAAAAAATCGGGATTTGAACATTCCCAAAGTGCAACAGTGTTGGGTTTTAATTGAAAGGTTAATTGTAGTGGAAAAAAGTATCTTGAGAGTATATTAGTAATCAAGTAGCTTGTAAATTATAGCGGTTTTCTTGCCAAGGAGGAAGTGAGTGACCAGGTACCTTCAGGTTCTTGCTGGCACTCGATTGCCAAACGAACCAAAAAGTCATCATAGTCTTCATCCGTTTCCAAACCAAGTTGTGGAGCCATGTAGGGCTTAATATTTTTATACACATTCATTACATCTTTCAAGAGCGCTCGATTCATCGGATCAGATCGCCCTATTATGGAAATATCGGTGTTTGAATACCTTTTTTTTTTTTTGTTCTCGAATTGTTCTAACTTACCAAGATGAATCATTTTCTTGTTTGTTTCAATGACTTCAAATCCACCATTATGTAAGAATTCTGGGACTCGGCGAACAATATGAGCATCTTGTCCACGATTTTCCATAAAAACCTCCACATGATGGACCCACAGTTTGACGAGTTCACTTCCATTATCCAATTGATCACATTCTTTTGATTCAATGACACCTCCCGGTTTTAACACCCGATAGAGTTCTTTTAGGGCAACGGACCATTCATCCACTTGGAAAGCTAAAATCAATAATCGAAGACTGATAAAATCAAAGGTATTGTCATCAAAAGGCAATCCTTTGAGGACATCACCAGTTTGAAAGTGAACGTTGGATGGAAGATCCCCCTATGGTCAAATTAGCATTTTTTTTTAATCAAAACTCTTTATCGTTTTTTATTACCTTGGGGAATACATCACTAATGTCAATGCCAAAATAGTGACAGTTCGGATTCTCGGTCGCTACATCCTATCATTGTGCATGAACCGGGTGGTTAATTTTTAAACCTCGACATTTATTTCTTCCTATTTCTTCGGGGTGCCTTACCATAATCCAAGTACCTTTTTTTTTTTGGATGGCAATAAAATCAGTTTGAATGATCCGAAAACATGTACATAATGTATCATTTACCTGGTCCGCACCCACAATCAAGGATTCTTGTCTTGTGATCATCCAGAGACACATAGTCCCGAACTTTGGCAGAAAAGTTCCTACATAAAATTAAAAGCGGCGTTTAAACATTATACAAGTTCAGCGATCTTTCATTTAAACCACTCACCCGTTAAAAAGTGATTTTATTGCAAAGTGTTGCTATCACCCAATTGGTTTACAAAAAAAAAAAAAGAAGAGTCAGACATGGTATTCTTCTGTCAAAGAATCATGATATTTACCGAATTTAATCTCTCAATTTCAACATCATCATTAGGAAGCCAGTAACTAGAGTCTGTATTGTGGAATGCTCGGCCACCAATGATATTTGAGCCTGACTTGCCTTTTTGGGATTCCAAAGGAAAAGTTTGTGGTCCTAGCATTATAGTGGATAGGTGGTAAAAAGTTGATCGAAAAAGAAAAAGAAGATGAAGGAAAAGTTGACTTTATATAATCTAATGGAATTACATGCGCGGTAAATCCATGTCGAATGTCACAAGAATAATTAGTAGTTGTGTAATGATGGAGGCTGAGGAAAAAATTCAGATTGCATGAAGGAAGGGAATACCGTCCTGATTTAATCTGAAAGTATTGTAACACGGCAAAGCTCTAAAAGGTAGAAGGCGCCATGTTTGAAAAAGAGATCTGCGGTGCATTGGCTTAAACTGGTATGGTATGATAGGTAAAAAAGTATTTCAATAAGCAGGTTGGACAGACAAGCGGGATTTAAATGTTAAGAAATTGAAAACCGCATGAATATTGATTTTTTATGATGTAGGACATCAAGCCCAGACTCCTGCTACAGGGATTTCTCTTCAGATATAAAGTGTCAACCTTCATCAAATCTATTGATTTATGTATCTACCTAATCCCAGATATGCGTTGGGCGGCAAACTTATGTTACCTGAATATTGAGATTTGACAGAAAAGTGAACGGAAACCAATCGGGGTTTCCATGGTGCTCCCTCACTAAAATGCATAAAATCTTAATTACGTGTATAAAGTTTCCTGATTCAATTCCCGATCCAAGCTCTTGAACGTTTACTATGGAAAACATTCTCAGATGCTTGAAAATCATCTCCATTCCTATATATTATAGATCGGGGTGATCCATTAGTCCTTGTCAACGTTATTTGACAAAGGTGTACATAACCCTTATTTATAAAAAACTACGAGCAATTCCGTTCGATGGGGTTTGAATACAGACCAACTCCAAAAAGAATCCAAGACAAACACTATTCAAACTAACATCATCCTTTTTTTTTTATTACAACACAATACAACAATAAAGTTATGACTAAAGCTAGAATAACTATAGCCTAAAAGAGATTATTGATAGATTTCCGCATTGAAGGGGGTACCAAAGAGATATTCCCAACTTTTGGGTGGCGTCCACGAAGAAGGAGTCGCATCTATCAAAGAAGGAAGGTTAAAAATAATCAAGTATTAAAAGATCCAAATAGATTACTTACCTGTTGATTTGATTTCATAATAGCTGTTGACAACATTTGCCAATTCCACACTATCTTGTACATTATCTAGAAATGCCATATATGAGTGTCAAGTTTGCCCGACCCCCCTTTTTTTTTATGAAGCACTTACCACCTTCCAATACAAACATGGAGAAGATCACCACATCCACCTTCTTGTCCACAAGTTGTTGGTATAATGAGCGTGAAATACCAGCTCCAGACATGGAGGGTAAACCGGAAGTGTCCATATCTTGTTCTTGTTGTTGTGTTTCTAGTTCAGGTACCTTGATTTTCCGGTATATGTCTTGAATGGTTCCTGAATCCCCCACCACCCGGAAAGGAATGCTAAAGTCCAAAAAATAAAGAGAGAGAGAGAGACAGAAAGGTGAGATAGAGTGAATTCATGATAAGAATTAATATTACCTTGATATTTGAGAGTCCAATCGACTAGAAGCATCCAGACTGGTCAAGATGACCACCTTGGCGAATTGGGCAGACTCGATAAAACCGACCAAGGATGAAATCAGGTCTTTTCTTTTACCTTTCAAGGTAGGTGATCTTTGCTGTATGACTGTCCATTGTCGATCTTTAGATTGATATACTTTTTACAAGAAAAAAAAAAAAGGTTAATAAAGCCAAGTCCCCCCATTCCTTTGTTGTAGTTATTACCTTCAATAGGCACCGAGATACCAACCGATTGATCTTCACGTTGTCCAACCACAGGTATAACTGCATCGGAATCTATGAATCCTACTCGAGACAAATGTAAAGTATGAATGATAAGATCGCAAGTCAATTGAGGGACATTTCCAATAGAGACAGAGGGCTATAAAAAAAAGAGAGAGAGAGAGCAGGTTAGTTAGGGTTCTTTGTTCCATGCCAAACACTACTTACAAATAAAAGGGTCGAGTCTTTCAAAGATTGTATATCAAAAGAAGGTGAAGGTATAAATGTAGACATTGTTGTGAGAAAAGTAATAGAAAGAAAGATGAGACATGACGCGTACCGCCCATTTATAAAACAGAATCAGGCGCCGGAGCTTAAAACATAAAAACCAAGTCTGCAAAGGTAAAAGGATCAATGGAGGTAAGGGACAGTCAATGCCCAAATAAGAGGATTCTTTATTGAAGAAGATTGATAAACATGTACAAACAATAAACTATGTATAAATATATGTATTTATAAAATATACCAAAGTAAGACCATCCTTGAGATATAAGATCCTATTATTTCGTTAGAGTTCCATTAGGCGAGAATGCAAAGTCTAACCAGGAATACTATATATATGAAAAAAAAAAAAAAAGAAAGAGATAAGAAATTATGATCTAATCTATGTATGTATGACTTACCAGAGATGATTCTTCATGATCCAAAGTTGCTGGTATTTGATTGTTCGAGTAAGGAGGAGTCAACATCAAAGACGAGCAAGAGGTTGGAGTGATTTGAGAAGAGTCCGATGAGGTGGATGAGTAAGTGGAAGATAAAGAAGAAGACAGACAAGACAAGGAGGAGAGATCAGGCATGATATTTTGTATATCCGTCGTCATCAGGTTCATCAAAGGAGGTGAAGTCGTCAATTGTGGAGATAAAGGCAATGATGGTTTCGTCAACAGACAAACAATATACAAGTGATCCAATGTACAAGGTCGACATAGATCAGCACCTAACCCACCGCCAAAGTAAAACCGAGCATTTAACCCAACTGATTCGTTCTTCCCACCCTGGATGTTAAAGTATAATGTCATTTTAAATGTTTTTGATCCATTGGCGATGTTTAGTAGAGTGGTAGGAGGTAATTGATGGTAATAATCATTGTTGCTAGTTCCAGATGAATGTGGTGATGATGGTGATAATTCATCATTTGGTGTGATATTGATACATTGTTGGTATGATTGAACAAGATGTTGGTGGATTTGGTGTAGATCTGCAGGGTTGGTTATAAAGTCGTACAGGGATCGGTGAGCCAATTCTTGTGGATGATAGCCAATAAAATCCATGGTTTCATCAGATGCCCGAGCACAACACATTTCGGTCGTAAGGAATAACTAGGTAGGGCATGTTAGTAAAAAATCACTTTTTATCTTTTAATGGTTTCACTTACTGTCATCATAGTATCATTCATTGGATCAACCATATCATAGTCTTGTTTGGTGGTGGTATTTGTCATTATAAAGGAAGATGAAGAGGGTGATAAAGCCAGGAAAGGTGCCAGAGAATCAACGGGTGCGGTCAGCTGATGTGTTACCAATGAAGATGTTGGTGTTAAATTTGTTGATGATGGTATATTTAATGGAAGCATGCGTTGGAAATGAGGCATCAAGTGGTGACGAGATACTGGTCTTTTGGGAATAGTCGAAGGTGATGAAGTCGATGATGAGTGTATTCCATTGTTGCCAGTGGTTAGTAAGGAAGAAGTATACTTTTCTCGTAGTTTCGGCCGGCCCCGTTTCTTGTGTTGAATGTCGTAACAAGAGTCGGTCTTTCCAACTGAGATACAACGTTTACAAGGTCGTTCAGCTAAAAAAACAAAAACAAAGGTTTTCTTGGGTTAGTTATTTCTTTCACCATCCCAGCCAACTAATTCTACTACTTTACCATCACAAGCCAAATGAGCTTTCTTGCAATTAACCTAAACGAAAAGAGAGAGAATGTCAACATGGTCCTTTTTTGTTTCGTTTTTGTTTTCTTCATAAAGAATCAAGTATTAACTTACACAAGCAGTTCGTACGTGAGGTTTTATTGATTTCTTTCGTTGACAAGGACTAAGCATGGTAGATTAGATTAATTAAACAAGAGGGGTGGGGGAACGGAGGAGAAAAAGAGAAAGAGAAAGAGATAATACTCGATCTAAACATTTACATAAGAAAAAAGGGCCAGTCGGACTTTCACAAATTTGATGTGCCAGCTTTTCCCCACCCTTTCCCCATCTTCCCCTCCGCCGGGAGTATTCAGATTCGCACACTCCATTTGGATAAATCTCCGTTCCTAATTTGTATTTACCGTGGAAAGATGTATTCCCGGAAGATAGTTATCCCACACGAGAGAGAGAGAGAGAGAGAGAGACCCAGGTATTCATACAAGCCAAGGTTATATAAAAAATAATCAGTAAAGAGTTTTTATTTTAATTCTAAAACGATAAATATAGAGGGGCATAATAAATTTATATACTAATCGAGACTATAACAATAGATGGTAAAAAGGAGAGACAAGTGGCGTTGGTTGGTGAAGGGAAATACATGTATCATCTTGATTGGTTCTCCTTTTTGATGGTTCAAGAAGAAGAAGAGGTGATCTTGTATGTTTTGCCAACCCGGATCAATAAAGTTCTTAAAGCAGATCGTACTTGAGCCAAGAGGTTGTGTTGCCCCAACAGTTCAACTGCTGGTAAATAAAACTGTGGTACATGTCGTGTAAACTAAAGTAATATAAAGTGTGAGAAAAACAACATTTGTGTTTCCGATCTTGTATCCATTTGACTTACATCTTCATCTTGTAGTAAAGCCAATCCGTTTAGAATAGATACCACTACCGGAGTCCATGCTGCAATGTTCTTGGGTTTTGTGTCATGATCCAGATCCATATAAAGAGTAAATATTTCGTTACAAAGCCTAAAAAATGATGTGAGTCAGACGAGGAGTTTCTAAATATAGGTTGATAGATAGATAGTGCATGATTAAATGATTACTTACGGTATCAAGGTCTTTTCAATGGCTTCACGGTGTTCATCACGATCGTCAATGTTTTCCAGATTAGAATACATCCGCATCAATACAGAGACATAACATCCACCACTGGATGTTTCTTGCTTGAGGAGATTAGGTAGCTGTTTCATGAATCCTATATACAAATATGTGAGTCATTTGATTATTCCTGTTCGTGTCTTGTTCCTTACCAAATTGCCACAAAGCCATTCTTAGTTCAGTATCCAAGTTGAATTTCTTTGCAAAATGGAAAGAATGTTCCAAGCACCCCATTAGTTTCATCAAGTGTAAAGAAGGATAAGCACAGTAGACATTGTCCTTGCTGAGGAGATCATTCACTGTTTGGATCAGCATCAGTTGCAAAACACACCGGACAATCACTTGTTGGAATTTGCCGTGTCGATCAGGACTGATTGTCAAAGGTATCGTCGGTCCATTGCCGTGTTCCATCCCATTGGTGTCTACATGTGGTAATAAATAAAGGAGAGAGGTCAAATCCAAGTTGGTCTAATCCGTTTATTACCTTTTGGAGAGCTTGCTTTGACTTTTTCCACCAAATCCTGCGTGTCATCGAATAAACCATAAGCTGTTGTCTTTTCAAATAAGGTTGTAAACATTTCAGTAACTTGGTTCCAGCAGTCTTCATCAAATTTTTCAATGTTGGACTCGATATACTGTTCCAAACATTCGCAACCAATACGAGCCAGTGTGTCGTTATCTATTTTTTCAATACAAAACATTATCAGTCAAGAAGACCTGTCTTTTCTTTTCTTCTCTTTTCTTTACCTTGAGTGATACAAAGACCAAGTAGACCCAAGACATGTTGCATCATATTCATCATGTTGTCAAAGTAAAATGTATATAAATCAACAACATTTCGGAGTGCTTCAATCATAGTTGTTGAGAGCCATACACTAAGGTCTTCAGGTGTCATGTTGCGTTGTCGTCCAGTGTCGGTGTTCAAATCATCAAAGAGAGGGAATACGATTTGTCTTGACACAGTGGCCCAGAATTCAGGGGTAAATTTCGATCCATGTTCTTTGAGAGTTTCAAATAAATATTCCAATGATCTAAAGATAGCATAAAACGTGTTAGCAACCTTCCTATCACTTTTTTTTTATGAGCTACCTTTTTCGGACCTCCACATCATCACTTTGCATTGTCACCTCCTTCAACCCATACAGCACAGCAAACCAGAATTTCACCAAAAAGTCATCACCCGATTGGACAGTTTGACCACCAACAGTATGAGCATCATTGATTTCAATTGTTTTGCCACCATAAGCGATTTCCAGCATCCTTGGAATTGTGTTCTTGATCATATCGAGAGCTGGTAAGCTGATCTTTTGGAATTTCTTGTTTCGAGAGAATTCGACGAGGCAGGAGATATAATCAGGGAAAGTCCCATTGGCAACAATGTCGGGGAAGCGATCTTGAGTGACACTGCGAACAATGTCAAATGTCATATGGACAATCGATTCTATAGTAACAACAGTAATAAAAATAAAATAAAAGTTATTACATGCCTGGTATCTTTTCTTTTTTTCTTTTACTTACCCGAACTTTCTCGAGCACCCATTGCAAAGACAGCAAGCATTGTTTTCCAGCCAGATCGGATGTGATGTGCTCTTGCTAAAATCATTTGGGATAAACAGCGTAGTACCTAATATCAAATCATATCATTAGCCACATTAAATACATATATTTCTTGTTCTTTTCCAAGTCTTACCATGTCCTTGATTGCCACATCGGGATTGTTGGCCAGTACATCACGGAAGGGCATCAAAAAGTCCTTTTGGAACTTGAAGTGAGACAGTTCTTCTTTTTCCAAGAACTTCATTGCCAGTTGTCGCAAAGAGTCCAAAGCAAAGAAGGCCACATTAAAGTTAGATTGACAACCCACCTTGTTATAATAATCACCGAGAATTGACCAAATGTTAGACCATTCCATACGAATACGATTCATGTTGTAGTAAGAGATTTCCACTAGTTTTTGCAGACTATACATTCTTGGATGTTCCAAATGAGCAGACGACACAATTTCTTCCCACGATGTTTCGCATAAAGCACGGACAAAGTCTACAATAGCAACCTACAAAAAAAAAAAAAAAAAAAAAAAAAAGGAAAGAATCATTAATAAACACATTCTAATCTTATTCCCAAAAACGTTGATGGCTTACCCCATTCAGGTACACAGTGGATGTAAAAAGACGATCGACAGCCAAGACCAATGATTGCGAGCTACCAGCGGAAGCAACCTCTTCAGCCAAAGCCACTTGTAGTCGATGTTGAGCAGTACCTCGTCGAGCCATCGTAGAGGATCGTCGAACCATGTCAACCGAAGCCTTGGTGCCATGAGGAGAGTTTCCAGAGGTGCCATTCGCAGAGGATGCAGTGGATGGTCGTTTGGTAGAGATATCAGGTAGGTTGCCTTGATCCATGCCACTAGTGATAAGTTGGAATCGCTCCAATTGACTGACTGTAGAGAGGATTTCCCTCCAACTGCCCTTCAAATAGTTGCCGTCCACCGCTGCCACTTCCAACAAGGTTCGGATAGCCTCCACATTCTTGGGTTTCATTTCATTCAGATTGGATAAGAAGGTAAACTTGGTCAGTGTCGTTACAAAGGCGTCGCGTTGTAAATCCATGTCCTCTGATTGGACCGTATGGAAGAGACAGATAATACGGATAGCATGCTTGAATCCTTCCAAACACAAATGCACCGTTTCCAGATCGTCCGATTCTTGTAAAGGTCCAGAGATACCAGCCAAAAATGCCATCCATGCCACTTCAAACATAGGTCGGACGTGTTCCACATGAGAAGCACTATAGAATGTGATCATTTCCCCAGCACCGGCGCGTTGTTTGCTAGCCAACATATCTTTAAACATGGCTTCAGTTTTAGATCCCATTTTTTCTGTTGCCGCCTGGAATGCTTCCCGCCGAACATCACGAGTGATACCAGCACTGACGAGAGCATTTTGGAAACCCATAATACCAAGAGCACCACCCGTATTGCCTGTAGCACTATGACTAAACAAAGCATCGATTTCGCCTCGTTCTACTTCATCCTTCATCTTGATTTCATTGTTTTGGATTTCATTATAGATGGTTTCTTGTATTTCCAGAGAGATATCGCCACCATCATCAAGGCCACGATTGTTTTTAATAAAGTCTTGTAAAGTCATGCGTTTCTTGAGATTAGGGTTGTGAGCATCCGAGTTGAGCAGGACCACCGCATAGGCCAGCACATAGGCAGTTTCCGCATTAGCAAATACTGTTGGATTTCCCTGAAGATATCGTTCACCAAACTTGAGCATGAATCGATCAATCTTTTGAGCTTCACCAGGCAATCGGAATGCTTGCAAAAAGTGTCGGAGAGCGTTGGTGAATTCCATATTGGTAAAGTCCATTTCATCCACAAGCGCATGCATGATCGCCACATTTTCGTCGTCGGGTTCACCCAGGTATTCACCTATTATTGTCTTGTTGAGTCCTTCGGTCGATAGCAAGAAATGCGCCACACTGGTATAGTCGGTAGGATCCAAAAAGCCATTCTTTGCCAAAAGAGCAATCCCCTTTGTCGGTTTCCAGTTGAATTGTCGAATGCCTTCTTCGAGCATTTGCTTGCGGTGTTTGAGATTTTCGAATTGTTCAGGATCATCAAGTCGAGGAGTGACGCTTCCACTGGTTGTTGATGATGATGGTACTGTTGATGACAAAGCCGCAGAGGATGATGTTGGTGATAGTCGAGAGCCGGAGCCATTGCTATGCATAGTTATTTGATCACTAGAGCCACGTATATCTTCGCTTTCCCTAGGAGTAGTTACATCGTCATCGTTGGTTCCATCAGCAGTGACGCTTACAGAGTTGTTGTTGTACCAAGCAACTAAAGATCGAAGTATCGCCACCAAACATTCCAATGATTTGAATCGAATAGCACCATCTGATGTCGTATGGGCCGTGTGATTTTGTTTGTCGTGTGATTGTACAGTGGCGGTGGTAAGTGGAGGAGGTATCACTACAGAATTCGAGTGTAGCCCATGATGCCCAGATACATTACTGCCGTTACCGTGATTGTCCATTTCTTTGCCACCATTTGGTCCAGCGTGAGAAGTTGTAATCTTGGATAAAACATTGACAAGTCTATCGAGGATGCATAGTATTCAATTTGTTAGACAACCCGTTTCGATTCATTATGAATATACGTTTGTTTTTAATTACCTTTCATATATGTTATCCAGTGCTTGTCGATCACAATCATAGTTCAAATAGATATCCACCAATGTTTGAGGATCTTCGCAAATCCGCATGACCACCTTTAGCAAAGAAAATTTCTGTTGGTAAGAGGCTGTACGCATTTCCAGGATTCGTAAGAAGATTTCTTTAAAGAATACTTCCACTTCTTTCTGTTGGTCAAATAAAAATGGTCAGTATCAAGAGCCTAACTTTTTCTTTTTCTTTTACCTTCAAAAACACCTTTAAGCCTTGTACAACCTTCCAGAGTATTTCCAAAGTGATGTCAAAGACTTGAGGTACCATGGAGAATGCATTCCTACCCAAGCTTGGACAAAGATATTGCTTGACTTCAAGGATAAATGGGTTCAATCGATGATTCGCAGATGCATCAGAAGATGAGAGCATAACGTTGGTGGAGGTGAAGACATTCATATGTGATGTCAGGATGGTCAAAATAAGATGGAGTGACAGTAATTTAGATCGCATAGAGTAAGATCGCATATCGTTACCCCTACAAAAAAAAAAAAAAAAAAAAAAAAAAAAGATATAATTTAGGTTAAACAGGCTATCTTTTAGTTTAGTTTTCTTACCATTCAGAAGAGACAGGTTTCTTGGAAAGTTTGCAGAGTGCTCGAAAGACCAAGATAGCATCCTTGATGTAAAGATCGGCTTCCGTTTCAATTTCATTTCCGTCCAATCGATCATTTCCAAAAGAGCTTCGGCCGTCGGAACCTTGGTCATCGTCCACCGTCGATTTCACTGTAACAGCAGTTTTCGAGTCACCAGGCACAGATAAAGAGTCTGCACCATCATCATTGTTGTTGGCTGCAATATCTGTTGATCCATTTTGTTCCAAAGTTTCTACCGTAGATTGTCGATACTGATCATCAATTTCTTCTTCCTTGAATACATTTGCAGTGTCGTTTAATAGTTCCTCCGAGGTGTCCTTCTTGTTGGGTAGCTTTTTATCCATTTCACTTCGGGCCATGCTTGCTTCCACTACTATTTGATCTTCAAACGTTGTTGTTCCATTCGATTCATTTTCAGTGTTGCTGACTTCAGTAGAAGGTGATGATTGTTGAGAGGAGGCATGTTGTGATGTGAGGTCGGTTTGTGATGAAGCGACATGATGAGGTATAATCTTGACCCGCCTAAAGATGTGATCTACCATTTGAGTAAGAGTGACCTGAGCAACATTTTGATTGGCGCTGCTACGTGATAGTAAGAATATGTTATATGTTGTTCGCACAGCCTTCAATAGTGCAGATTGATGTAAAGGATTACTTGTTGAGTATACCGCATCCAATAAAGCCTAAATAGGTTTGATTTATTTTTTCAAAAAAAAAAAAAAAAAAAAAAAAAAAAAAATGTTAAAAGAAAAATACAATAGATTGACCTTTTAGACTCCTTACCTTGACAAGTTGCAGTTGCACTTTTTCGTCCGTTTCTTCGCCAATGAAGCAATCACAGATACTGTCGACCACTTTCTCCATCACCTGGTTTTGTGCTACCTCATTTTCCATGTCCCCCAAATAGTTATAGGTAATAAACTTGCCAAGGCAATCCAAAGCGATCGTCATAAGATTAGCAGAACGGGTGTCAATGGCCATTTGTAGCGCTGCCAAGATAAGAGTTGACCTAATAAACAGATTTTTGTTAGTAATCCAATTAAACATATAGCTATCGTGTCCTTTTCATAGTTCCTTCAATAATGCGTACCTAGTTGCACCTTCATGATGAGGACCAGCATTCTTAAGTGAATCTATAAAGGCAAACAAAAAAAAAAGAAAAAAAAAGAAAAAGTAGAGGCAGTGAGTCCCAAAGAATATATTTCCAACCTATTTTATCCAACTTACTTTGTGCATTCTGTACAGCTTCTTTTAGTGCCTTGTTGCGCCGAGTTTCTTTGGCAGCGTCAATTTTGTCCAGTGCCTTGATAACAAACACGTTACTTGAGGTAACAGCAGACGGTGTCGCAAATCCATTGGTGATTGAAGTGGAAGTAGTAGTCGTTATTGAAGAGGCCACAGTTTCTGGTGAAGAGGTCATGGTCAGTCAAGTGTTGTATTTATTATTGCCTTTGTAGTTTAAATGAATCGAATATCAGATTCTGTTGACGCAAAAAGACAGATGATGACTTTTTGTTGTAGGGTCGTCAGTTGAGATACGTTTGGTCAAGTAAGGATTAATTGAAAAGTTCCTAATTGCGTTCACCCTCCTATAAGACACGATTGATAAAAGAAAGGCAAAGTGAGTATAATATATATCCGGTTTATCCGATTCATGGCAAAGTAGTCCTGGTAAGACCTTGAAACCATTTCGGATGATTTGAATAATTTTGGTTTTACTATTCTTTTTCTTTTTTAGTCTTACCAATAGTTCAAGAGACTGTTTTTGTACCTGTTTTCAAATGCAACTTCAAAAACAATGGAAGGATAACAAAGAAGGAAAGAAATAATTCTTCTTTTTTTTTTTTTTTGTGAAGGAAAGGGGAAAGAAAAGAGAGAGGACGCTAAAAATTAAAAAAAAAAGATGACCTTTTGAGCGATACCCGAAAGCGGGGTTTCAACTTGACATCTTGTTCACTAAGCATTCCTGGCTTAGGGCAAGGTAAAATCCTATCATCTCGTTACACACATATAAGAGGTGTCAATGTAAACATCGAAATGAAAGAAAGACAGAAAGAAAGGAAGAAAGAAACGATTACTACAATTGATATAGACTACACTCACTCAATCCTCAACTGGTGTTAATGGATCAAGTGATACTCGTTTGCATTCCCGACCAACTTTTACTTAGAAACTCATACTTTCAGACCTTTGTACCAGCAAGGTTCAGCTCAAGTAAGATCGTGTAGAGAGTGGTAACTGAGCCTTCATCTTCATATAATAAACTGTGAGGGTAAAAAATGCAATTTCAAATCCCGCTAGTCTGAATTTGGCATACTCTAAAGAAAAAGAGATTCAAGTATGAATGCATCCTAGCCAAAGATTACCTGCACAGTTTACACGTTAGGGTACCTTATGTATTTAAGCAATACTCTTGGTAGTGTAATTCAGTTGAGAGATCATGTTGCATGACTGCCCCAATATGCAGGAAAGCTCGGTCCCTAGGAACTCCGCTATATGAATTCGATGTGATTTCCTATTTATTATGGTAATGGCATATTATACCATGATGTATGGCAAAAGGATTTTTATTTGAGATTGGGAATAGAGATAATGATAAATAATGCAATATTAAAAAGATATGTATAGAATGGTGAGAAGATAAAGTGTGGATAATATGATATATAATAGGGATCTAATACTACTACTATTACTACATAATACTACAATTAGAGGAATGCTGTCGAGGAGTGTGAGCCAAAGGAACCATGTTGTTGTAAGTCATGGCGATGTTTCGTTGATTTGGCTGATTGGCATTGATCGGTAGCCGTAAACCCTGCCTTGTGATATTGTTAATTCTTGTATCTTGATCAGCCTGTTCTTGTTCATTGTCACGTCGCTTTTCCTTGATTTCACGGGGGAAGTATAACAGTAAAAAATCCTGAAGCTGTTTATCGAGATTGTTAGCATCCGCATTTCCGACCGCCATTTGTAGTCGACAGAGAGGGCAATCGTACAATCGTTTCCTATGTGCTTTGATCAGACACCGTACACAAAACACATGATTACATTCTAATCGGATGGGTCGCCAAGTGATGCCTAAAATATATTCAACAGGTTAATTCATTTAATGCAACAACAAAAAAAAAAGATTGATGCATACTTACCATAACAAACAGGGCAGCTGTAATCTTCAGGCTGTGGCACTATGGTAGTAATCTTTGACCGAATGATTTGGAAGAGAGCAGCATCGATTTCTTGAAGAAAAGTTAAATTATCCTTGGCAAAGGTAGGAAATTCGGACAAGGCACTAGAGTTAAGAAAAATAAAGTGTGAGATAGTCATTGTAATTTGGTAGAGAGATGTATGTCGTCTTACGTCAGACCACTTCGTTTGTCGTGCTTTTTTAATATCTTGTGCATTGCAGTTGTATTCAACAGTTGAAAGTGTTGGAAGATATTTAATTGTCGATTAATGTCGAAAAATTGCCCAAATGCCACTTTTGATCGACGCGATGATAACTTTTTGTCCTACAATATGATATAATAACAATGAGATCAAGGAATACCTATAATGTATTGAGTTCTTTTACCAATTTCCGTTCAATAATATCATTTGATAAAAGGGTCAGGCGCTCTTTACATCCTTCATAATCTTGAGTAGTCTTTTCAGCAGGGCATATTGACAGGTATAAGTGGAATATTTCACGCCAAATGTAGAGATCCTTTTTGTTTGGAGAAGCCTATTGGGAGAAGAATAAGGTTAGTTCTTTTTTTTTTTTTTTTTGTCATTTTTTAAACTTACTGCAACCGTAAGAAGGTCTTCAAGCTCCTGTACTGCGGAGAGGAGTCTTTGTCGTTCTAGATCATAAAGAGTCAGTGCCTGTTTCAACTCTGCCAAGAGGAATCGAAAGAATTCCATGTCCTTAATAAGATCGATTTTATACTGGAAAGGGTGTTCAAGATCGGTTGTATAAGTGCCAAGGATGGAGGGTATGACTTGGTGTATAATGTCGTCGTGATCCACAGAGAATGAGGCCGGATTGTCAACACGAATCTTGATACAAGGTTGAGGTAGATTCTTTGTGTCGCCTAGAGGAAAAGAAGGAGTTTGAATGATAAAGATCTCGTATTTATTTATTTCGCTTACCAGTCACCGCATAAACCAAAGTCCAATTTTCTTGATGTTGATCAGATAGTAGCTGTGGAGACAAACCTCGAGATTCCAATTCTTCCACTACCAAATGCAAGGACTTTTTCAAACTTCGGTATTTGATCAAGTAGGGCCGCCAATTGACTGGTAGTTCCGTTGCTTCCGTTTCCATTTGTTTAGCAAACTTCATCGTCGTCGTCTAATAGATTGCTTTTGTCGTTTCCACAAGGACATAAAAGAGGGCACTTTTTTTTTATTTTGATAAAACGAGGAAGAGTAACAAAAAAAAAAAAAAAAAAAAAAAAAAAAAAAGTGTTTTATAGTAAAAAGAGAAGGAAGAGGATCATAGTCCAGAAATGTCCACCAATTAAAATATTTTTGAATCACCGTTGTCCAATTAGATGTCAGGTATTGCCACCATGTGAGGTCGCCTGAGGACCAAATTAAGTACCAGATTACCGATGTTGCGCCTAGACCACGAGATGAGAGAATTATAAATGATAATAATAAAAAAGAAGTTATTTTTCCCTCTTTTTACCTGGTACAATCCTGTATAGTAACCACTGTAATACCATGCCATGATCATGTTTGTAAGTGCTTCATTCCCTAATAGATATCAAGTTGGTAAGTAAATAGGTTCCTAATTTATCATTTCCTAATTACCATTGTCGTGTTGGCCCAGTGGCGGTGGTGCAAATGGCATTGGTGCTGGTCCCGGTGGATGAGGATGATGCGTATGCTGATTGTAATGATGATTTTGTTGATAAGGATAGTTGTAGCCATAGGATCCATTATAGTAATCATGATATTCTTGGTTCCCTAATTCATCCACTTCGCCATATTCTTGCTCGTCTTGCTCGTCATGCCCTTCATCGTATACTTCTTCATCGTCATTTGCTGTTTCGTCTGCTGCTGTTTGATCACCTATATCATCCGTTGTTTGATATGGCGTGTTGATATCATAAGTTACCTTTTGGACTGGTGGTGACGGTATAGAGGTAGGAGGAACAGGAGGGAAATTCGTGTTTGGTCGTTCGTGGTCATCCGTCTTTGTTCGTTTCTTAGTGGTTGTCTTTGCAGTATAAAGATAAAATTAAAAAAGTGAGTTGAATGAGGATAAGAGTTGGTTAATAAAATACCTGATCTTCTGGTATAGTCGAACCAGTACGTTTTAACCTAGTGAGAAGAGGGAGGGGGGGCAGAGTTAGTGTTTTGTTTCAGTTAACTTTGTTTTTAATCACTTACCTTTCCACAAGAGGATCCGCGATGGTTGCTTTTGATAGGTCAGGATCAGTATGGTGCTTCTAACATAAAACGTGTTGTTAGTTTCGTTTTTGACATTGATTAAACTTACCTTGTAAGAGTCAATCGACTGTTGCCAAAACTGAACGAGGGAAGTGTCATCCCATGGATCCTAAATAGATTATATGTTAGTATGAGATTCGACTTTATTGTTTTTCTTTCTTTTTATCAAAAGCTTTACCAGAGAGTTTGTTGGACTTTGTGGAGGTCTATTAACTATTGACTTTTCTATGGAAGGGGTATTGTTAGAGGGTGCGATTGACCCAAACATTTGACAAAATAGGGATAGGAAGGAAAAAAAACAAGGAGAGAAAAGAGAGAATCAAAAAGGGATCCTCACTTTACCTTTTAAAGATTAAACTCCGACAATTTGACTATTAACCCTTATCTCTCTCTCTCTCTCTCTCTTTCTTTCTTTTCTTTACTTTTTTTCTTAAAAAATTTGTATTATCATTCCAAAAGACATGGGCATTCAATGATCTCCTACTTAATACTGAACAAATCAGGAACTATCCTCTATCAATCCGAGACTTGTGGTGAAATAGCAGACCACTCAGATAACGGTCGTATTCGGTATTTACCTCTCTTACTGATAAAAGATTTGATAAAAGTCAACCTTCAGAATCCTATTCAACATGTACGCTCTGGTGGCAAATTGGTTACCTTTTGGGAAGTAAGTATGAATCTAATATATATATATATATATATATATGAAAAAAGGACATATACTAACAAACCTTCTTGGTTATATTGACACTGATAGAGACACAATCTATTGTTTATTGCTAGTACGAAACAAGACAGGATACCCCTTGCCGTTTTACACAAGCATCTCCTTATAATCGACAACTATTTACGGTTTAGTTTTGGACCACAATGGCAACTGCGGCTTCATCATGATACCACTCCTCGTTCAAGGCGGTCACTTCATCCACCACTGACAACTAGTCATTTGGCTTCTTGCTTGGCTCAACTTCCTTTTGTCTCCACCACCTTCTCCTTTTGTCGTACTCTACATTGCTTATGTCTTGTAGAACAAGTCGACCTTCAAGAAGAACTCAACTCACGACTGACTGAAACATTACGGGACTGTTGTAACAACTCCTTCCCAGCTTCACCGTCAACAACTAAATCGTCATCGTCATCGTCATCTTTATCTTCAACATCTTCAACATCATTATCAGCAACAAACTCAATATCAACATCTGGTAACAAGCTATCATCTTTTTTTGCAGCGGCAACACATTCTCGACAAACTTCTTCACCTTCACCACCACCACCACTTTTTTACAATCTTCATCATCGCCATCATCATAATAACGCACCAGGTCACGAGCACCAAAGCTTATCAGAAAATGACACCACTTGCCCTGGTAATTGGAATCATGCATTACTCTTTGCCAGGGAAAAGATTGTCGTCCATTGCTCCAACAAAGATCACCAACAACAGGTCAATCCAATCTCAGATGATGTCCTGTTTTATTTAAAACTCATGGTTGCTGAATATATTTATGAAAACAGGGAAGAAGAATCGGTGGATCAAGGTAACATGACAGACTATATAGAATAATACAATACTCATCACCTTTGGGGTTTTTTTTTTTTTTTTACAATGGTTAGGGTCACATTCAAAGGAACAGCAAGATGCTACTGCACCTCAATCAATAGGACAAAGGTAATTAAAGGGAAGGAGGGGTGGGATTTCTATTGAATACTTATTTGACTTGGTACAACCATTAGTAGTGCCACAGACGATGACACCATATCACCAACAACATCATCACCCACCTTATGCACATCATCAGCAAATGATTCACCAAATCAAACGTCACCATCCTTCTCCTATGTTTACGATGCTAATTCAACACCACCATTCAAAATATATACAAAATCAACTATAACCCAAGTCTCACCATCAACTGCAGCCATACCATCAGTCTCTTGGAGTAATCCACCACCACTTATTCATTCTCACCTACTCTCTCGACTACCCAAAGGACACTATGATCATGGAATGATAACTAGACTCAACACACCTACTGACATGACATCACGAGATATGGATGATGAACTTTTACAAGAAATGACAGCGGCAATGAAAGTATCTTCACTGACACCAAGTCTGGATCACCATTATCATCAAGAACAGTATGATGACGATAGTCCATTACCCCCCAACGCAAAAGCATTTTACCAACAACGACAATACCAACAAAATCACCATATTACAAATGTTCCATCATTATCACCAGCATCAGCAACAATGATTCCAATTGCCACTAGATCATCAACTAGCAATGACAACAACAACAACAACAACAAGGACCCAGGATTTTATCTATCCAGTAGTGTGCCATCCTCGGCTGAAGCAAAGATATCCACCGTTGTCACCAATAATAGCAACAACAATCACCTTCGGTATCATAGTGAAGATGGATATACCAATAATGACTCTTCACATATTCTGCGACGTGGATCAACCAACTCATCACCACTTGGAAGATCAAGGAGACAAAGTCTGGTCAGTCGATATCAACATCATGGAGGGAAAGCGACTTCTCATAGTGATTATAGTGATGATGGCAATCAAGATGGACACCAACAACAACATCAACAACAAATGTATCATCACCTACAACAGCGTCATAAACAACAAAGACAACGACAAAGACAGGGTCGTCAACGTGGAACAGCTAAAACAGTACGACGATGGTTGAAACATGGAAACCGTGTGATCTTGACTAGAATTTGTCTTATGTTGGCCTCTGACGATTTGGTCGTGGTACTTCTCTTCCCCGATGAGGTAATTAGGAAAACTCCCAGAGAAGGTAAATGGAACTAAAAACAAAAGCTTTACTTTGTAATAGATGCTCTCACCTTCGATTCTTACCTCATTATCATCAACCAAATCAATACAATACCAACAGCACCAACAACATCAGCAGTATCAAATCAAGCAATTCATATCATCTATTCGACAACACCTTCAGGACTTTGCCTCATTTTTATTAACCAAGGAAAGTGTCCACTTTACCATCCTATCCTTTGCATTGACCTATCCTGGTCTGGTCCACTTTATCCATATCAAGAAAGGCGTCATCTCTTCACCTCAAATTGTGGATCTGAACGAAATGGACAAACACCACGAAATTCTTCATGAAATCTTTGGAACCTATGATATCAAACCCCAGACATCTATCGATACGGTTATTGGGAAATGGCGTTGGCCATCGGTGGGTCGATTGAAGAAATTATGTGATACAATGCTTTATATTGGTCTCTCTCATTCTAGGCAACAATCTAGTCCTCCTTCTATTCAACTCTTACAAGAATCAACCTCACAACATCAAGGATTCCATTATTTGTATTTATCTGATCAACAACTGCGACAACAACACGATTCGGTAGATGTAGATCCCAGTGACGAATTATTGGCGGTTTACTTTAGTTTTGTACCTAGAAATAGAATACTAGCAATGCATCAACAACTTTTGTCTGATGTTAGCCAACGACATTTTTTAAAATAAAATAAAATCTGGTGTTTATATTGATTGGATTAAATGGACTATACATAGGATACAATAAGTCATGAAGAAGATAGCTTTATTTTAAAAAGTGTTGAAGTATATATCATATCTATTTTACAAATGGTGTGTGTAGTAGTGGTAAGCGGGTGTGTGTAAAATAAAACTAAAAAGGTTGTTGAATTATAAAAAAAAAAAAGGGGAGGAGGGAGGGAAGGGTAATGTGTGTTTTTTAAGAAGAGGCCTTGGTGGGGACTTCAAATGTCAGATTGGAGGGCAAAGTATCAGCGTTTTCCATAAAGAATTTTTCCACAGACGTTTGAGAGACGTCAGGTACACGTCCATAGAATTCCAAAAGATCATTCACAGTGGTGATGTTTGTCAGTTCCAAGTTGGGGACTTCTTTACCCGTTTGTTTGATTGATTCCTTGACCACCTATAAAAGAGCACCATGTTAGTCATTCATACTCGTTCTTTTTTTTTTTTTTTTTTTCTTTTACCTTGAATTTGAGATTGGCATCTTTTAAAGAAGCTTCTTTCCAATTAGCATCACTGAGACCTTGGATATGTTCGGACACAATAGAGCGAATGGAGGATTGAATTTCATTAATGTCTTCAATAACGTTGGTGTTTTTCCATCTATGTAAAAAGAAGAATGAGTATTGCCCATCAAGATGACAGTATCATAAAACGCCCTCTACTTACGAAGAGAATTTTTGATCATCATGGTAAGCAACATCAAAGGTCACATTGCCGATAGATTCGATAGGTGTGTTCTCGTTCGTTCCTTCAGTAGTGGTGGTGGTGTTGGATTCAGGAGTTTTTTTGGCCCAAGGATTAAAGCGACCAAACACACCATTATTTTCGGCAAGACAAAGTGCGCTGACATGCAATTGACGTACGTGAGGTCTAGTTGAGAGTCGTAGTAATGATCGAGAAAGCATGGTATCGTTGAATATAAAGAAGCGAAGAGAGGGGTAAGTAAAAAAAAACAAGTTGGGCCCAATAGGTGATGATTTCAAATCCCGGTTTTGACAGGTCTTTTTTTTTTTTTTTTTTTTTCTTGCAAGCCACCAGGGCCCTGAAGTCGCCATCACTAATCATGCAAAAATTTTCCTTCCTTCTTTCCTTCCCTTTATCATGACTGACTCGACTGACAACAACAAGACAGAAATAACTCCTATTCGTACTTTGGCTTTTGAGTATGCCAAGGCTCCTAATTATGTATGTGTTGTCTGTCATAAACATATCCTCTCCAAATCACTATGCATTAGCACCATCGAACGAACCAACAAGAAACAAAAAAAGAGGTTTGTAAAGCCATCAAATACAACTCACTTTAAATGCTGGACTGGTAAGATAAATAATGAAAAACAGGTATACACGGCATCTTTGTTTTTTTTTACAAGATCCATGACCTAGTAGATGAATAGACATTGACTAACCCATGCTTTTTTTATTATTATTACCTGAATAGTACCTGAAGAATTCCGCACCCACCCTAAACCTTTGGAAGTCTACCGAGGTTTCGTTGGTCTCAAACCCTCTGTAAGTACCTTCCCCAACACAATAATAAAACCCAAAACTAATGAATAATCTATAGGACAAAAATAAAATCGAAAGGATGAAGGAAGCCGGTGCGGGCACCACTTGGGCAGCTCTGATGGCCGCTGACGAAGCCGAACAACAAGAAAAGCAACAGCAAGAAGAAGAAGCACAAGACGATGACAAGAAGAAGCCTGAATCAACAAAGCGTAAACACAAGGACAATAATGATGAAGACAAGGATATGACCCAGGCATTGACAGGTGGACAGGCAAACAAGAAAAAGGCCAAGACAGCTAAATCTGATATTGCTATCCCTATCAAGAAGGACGAAAAGGAATCAAACAAAAAGAAAAAGGCCCCTAAACAACTTGATAAAATACATGGTGAAGGTTTTGAAGAAGATTTAAACAATATACTTAATGATTTTAAATAAAAATGAAGGTGGTGTATATGGATGCAGTATATATGTCTTTGTTGTCTTTTTTTTTTTTTTTTTTGTCCCAAATAAATTTAAATCCCGACATTCATGCAAATCAGTCCACCTATGTGTATTCTCCCTAACTCACATCCCTATACAATTGTTTATATTACTATAGTCCATCAACTATTCTGTAATGTGACTCGAGAAAAAAGGTTGAACTGGATATAAAGTATGCATATTAAGACTTTAACCATGTCAGACAGATCATTCCTGACTTGTCAGCATAAAGTATAGTTTACCCTATAGTAATTGATTCATTTGGCAAAAGGATAGTAATAATACCAACAACAACAACAATAGTTTATATAAATTGGATTGCTATATAGCAAGTACCCTAGCATTTATTATAAAAGGTCAAATAAAAAGATGGGGATGTATTCTAATCTACTATATGTACACACAAAAAAAAACTAGGTAGGTATGGGGTAAAAATAAAGAATGGGAGTGAATGATATGAGATGTATGTGTATGGGGGGTTTCTATTTCTTGTTGCGGACGGTTTCCCAGCCATCTTCATCAGGACCCGAGGGAGGAGGAGGAGCAGTATTAGATGATTCCGCATTGTCGTCCATATCCATATCATTGTCGTCCATACCATTCATGTTTTCTTCACCTTCAGATTCACTATCATCGTCATTTTCGCCACCTTGTTGAGCACAGCTGGAGGTGGCGGATTGGATGGTCTGACTCTTTTGTCGAAGTCGTTCTACTTCGGTAAAGTTGCCGTTAATACATTGGTTGAATAGTTCCACTAGATGTTTCGCCACCTTAACAGAAAGAATGTTAGTACCGAGAACTTTTTCTATAATGTCTGTCTACTTACCAAATAGCCAGAGTCGTCTTCGAGGAGAGTATGGAATTCGTCACTCATGATCTGATTCAGAATGTCTTCAATTTCATCGATATCCACCTTTTTGCCATCTATAAAAAAATATATATATATATATATATATAAAGGTTAGAACAAGTGTATATCCTTGTGTATGGTGCCTTACTTTTGCCAAAGTAATCAGTAATCAGTTCAATCATCCAGTCCCTCTTTTCGACAGATTCAACACCTCCCCAGTCTTGTTCCACGGCCAATTTCAATGCCGTCCAGTTCATAAAGATATGCTTGACACCTTCGTGGAAAGCCACCTTGTTGGGATGTTCAGTCATAATGTTTTGATAACAAAAGTAAAGGAGAAAGAAAAAAGAAGGGTGGCTGAAACCAACAGAAAGAAAAAAAAAAAAAGGAGCGGCATTTCAAAATTTTCATGTTTTAAATCCAGATAAAAAAAGCTTGCGCGCAGTTTTTAGTCCCTCGCGTCTCTCTTCTCTCTATACACATCTCGACGAAATGGAAAAACCCACGGCTCGAATCAACTCTCAATTACGCGAAAAGTATGTCGGATCAACCATTCGTATTGCCGGCAAAGTAGTATCCGTAAGTTTATTACTACTGATGACCTTTTTTTGTTTGTTTATTTGTTTGGTAACATAATTCATCTTTAGTTCTCTGGGGAAACTGCTGTAATGAATGCTACTGATGGTGGCCAAGTACTGGTTAAACTCTCTGGGGTAAGTGGAAAATGTATATGTAAAAAAGAGTATGTTTTTGAAAACTAATTCCTTTTTTCTTATCAACTTTGTTTATCTCAATAGGAAAGCCAATGGGGAACGGAATATGTTGAAGTCATTGGTCGTGTTGAAAATGACTTTAGTATTATGGAATTCAAGTCTTGCAATCTTGGAAACAACTTTGGTAAGACTAGAGTAATCAATAAAGAACATGAGACTGACCTTTTATTTCTTGTAATAGACTTGGCCTTGGCAAATAAGGTGGTGGAATATGGTCAAAAATTTCCTGAAATCTTTGAATAGAAAGTACCAATAAAAAAAGAAAAAAACATTGTTGTGTATACCTCTTTGTATATCTGGATGCCCTTTGTCTTTATGCGTGTAGATATGGCTCATTATCGGAATTCGAAAAAAGAGGGGGTGGATATCATACTTGACGGGTGCTTACTAAATCAGGTAGTGGGGAAGACGATAATGATAGTCTTATGGTTTTATTTTATATGCTAACTTTTTTTATATTTATCTCCTCTCTCTCTCTCTTTCCTTCTCTCTCTTTTTTTTTTATCACTCTCTTTACTCTTCCTAATACTCTTTACAAAAGAGTCTACTATACCACAAGCATAATGGTCACTGACTATGACAACAATAGGTAATATAATATAAAGAAAAAGAATAAAAGATATAAATATTTGTTTTTAACACTTTCATATTGGTTGATTTTTCAACCTAAATCCTTAGCCAACCTACTATCATACTATCCCCTCCTCCTCCAACATCGAACTACAGGTCAAGTACAGGTACACGATATAACAGCGACAAAGTAAAGGGAAACTCTACAAGCAATACACAAGGTCAACGTGATAAGAACTCCCTCACACATAAACTCAGTCAACTCTCACTTCGACAATATACAACAAAACCACCTTCACCTTCACCGTCCACTGACTCTAGTACACCCACTCTTGGTATTGCTGCTCTCACTTCTTCCTTCGCTGCTACTTTTGCTCTTGGAATGGCTGACGATCAAAAGGAGACGGTCCTCCCTTCATCAACATCAACATCATCGACTATTGATCAATCAGGCTATTCACCACAACACCAGCTCCATCCTGACTCGGCCTATGCTATTTTCCCTGGACATCAAACACCTCCTTATCAAGCAAATGATAACAAGTTGACTATTGATCATGATTCCACCTTGACTTTGTCTTCCATGCCATCCTCTCCAGTAGAATCTCCCTTGCTGACAGAAATGAAACGTATGCTATCCAACTATTCTTTCACTCGAAGACAAAGATCATGGGGTGGCAAATCAAGATCATCATCATCAACCATACATTCTGGGGCATCTTCTCGTATTCCTTCAGCACTCAGCACTGCATCATCATCATCTCGACAAGATCATATTATCAACAAACAGGCAGAACCACTGCAACTTCAAGATCGATATGGAGCAGACTACCGAAAAGGCAAAATCATCGGTCAGGGTGCAACGGCGGTGATTCAACTTTTGGAAATGCCTGTTTGCCCATCATGGATTCCTTTAGAAAAGACTCATCAACGACGATCAAGGAAAAAGAAGAACAAAGTCAAGACGGTGGTGGCAATCAAGGCATTCCGGAAACAAGACCGAGATGAAACCGAACGGGATTATCAAAAACGAATGACCAGTGAATTCTGTATCAGTAAAGCTATTCGACATCCTCATATTGTCGAAATGTTCGACTTGGTCAAGGATCACAAGAATCGTTGGTGTACTGTAATGGAATATGTAAGGGAAACAAAGAAAAAAAAAAGGAGTGAAGGGAAAAGGCAACGGCGATCTCAAGGGTAAAAAGGGGGGGGGATTAACATCTTAATTTGATTCGAACATAGTGCTCTGGTGGTGACCTCTTCACGGTGTTATCTCATTTCAATTTGAGAGATGATGAAATTGATTGTCTTTTCAAACAACTGTTGTTGGGTTTGAATCATATGCATCTTTGTGGTGTGGCTCACAGGTAAAATAGATAAAATAAAAATAAAAATAAAAAAAAGGAGGAGGGGGAAAAGGAATTAACGCAATTGGTTTACTATTTTAGGGATATCAAACCAGAAAACCTTGTGATGACAGTCGATGGTGTTTTGAAAATCACTGATTTTGGTGTGGCCGATGTGGTGCAATCATGCTTTGATAAGACGGCAAGACAAAGTCAGGGCAAATGTGGATCTGAACCTTATTGGCCCCCTGAACTCTTTGCGACACCTTCAAGTTATGATGGCAAGGCTTTGGATGTGTGGAGCGTCGCAGTGACCTGGCATTGTTTAACCTATCGACAGATTCCCTTTTTACAAGCCAATCGAGGGGATCCCAAGTATTGTGATTATGTTTCCTTCCAACGACCACAACGTAGCTGGATTCCACTCTCTAACTGCACCGATAATGAAAAGGAGGTCCTGTATGGTATCTTTGATCCAGACCCAACTAGTCGGTGGACCATTCAACAATGTCTCGATTCAACTTGGATACAATCGGTGGAGATTTGCCAGAAGGGGAAAACAAAGGCGTGCGACACTCACAAGCATCATTTGAAGGAAGGCGATCAGAAAAAAGGTGGAATTAAATTAGTATAGTTTAGATAACCTTTATCTTCTTCTTTTTAAACTACATAAACTACATATACATACATAGTATCTGTTTAACTTAATAAACGTAAAAAAAGTCTGTCTAGTCTTTTAATAAACTTACTTTACTTCTTATCACTCATCGTCTCTCTCTTTAATATTATTATGTACATGCATTTAATTACTACAACACATATATTCTGGAATCGACTCTTTTTAAGCTGTGATACGAAGATGGACCATTTGGTTCGAAACAGGACCCGCATTCCCTTTTAAGGATGTATTCATAGTGTGGTACGAAGATTCTACATGCATTAACCAGTTGTTAGGGAATCTATCACAGCATAAACTTTACATCATCCATCTTCTATTTTTGTTTTGGCCTTTTTTGTTACTTTACCGACTGTTATCGGGGTTTAAATTGGTTTAAGACATCCATGCATAAGCGCCAACTTAACATCAAAGACCAATAGTACCCTTTTTTTTTTTTTAATAAAAAAAAAACAATCATCCTTTTATTATTCCATATGTATAAAAAAGTAACTATATCTAATCACTAAAAACTATAAGGAAACACCCAATTTATTTGACCTTGGCGATACTGTGGACCATTTCTTCTTTAGATATCAAGTGACAAGTCTTTTCCACCAGGTTGAGTAAAGAGTTGATATCGCTAGACCATTCATTCAAGATGTGATTGGCATCCTTCTTGACTTGGAAGGAGATAACACCGGCCGTTCGATCGATTCGAGCATGGATCGTCTTGGACACCACCAATTTAGATAAAAAGTCTTCAGCGTCCTTTTCGTTCAAGTCCAATAGTTGTGTCAATCGTTTGGTAGTGATGCGTGTATAGTACTTGGCAATGACACGGATGTTATGTTCAATGACACGGTCGTGCAATACCTTCCAGCGTTTCTTTCCTTCGTCCGTTGATGGGTTGAATACTTCGGTTTGTTGTAGAGTGTGACCATAGGTTTCTTCAATACGGGGCCATCGCATCAGTTCGATAGAGACAAAGCATTTGGCCAATTCACTATATAAACAACATGTTTTGTCAGTATATATATGTATTTTATATATATATATATATATATTACGTACTGATATAAAGGTATATCTGCCAATTTTTGATCTTGATAGATTCTGTGTAGCAAATCAGATTGTTCATTGTCATATGGAGATAACACCACATAAAGGATAGATCGTTCCAGAGCATTCTTCCATTTGGTTTCATCTTGTTGAATAGACTCGGATTCATAGATTTGCTTGTAGTGTTTGTGTACATTGAGGTATTGTTCTTCGTGTAATGCGTGTCGGATCATCAAGTCATAGAAGCGCAATTTCAAATCCTACAATATAAAAAAGTGGTGTACATATCCATTTTAGTTATTTCCCCTCCCTTCTCATTACCAAAGCAACCTACTTCGTTTTCTTTTTCTTGGAAGAATTTGGCATTGATCTTCTTGGAGATGATTTGAGTTCGGACATAATCGTGTTTGGCTAAACAAAGTCGCATCTGTTCCAAAATAAAATCGGTCTTTTCACGCTTTTCCATTGATCCAAACGTTTCCACCTACAATAATCCAAGAGTGAGTTGAGTATATTACTGAGATGATGTATTCTTTGTTATTCACCTGTAATTCCTGAAGAATATCAGCCGCTTCGGTAGTCTTGCCTTCATCTTCCTTGATTTTAGATAACATACGAGTGATTCTAGCTCTTTCGACTTCAACATAGATCTAAAACCAGAAAGAAAGAAAGTGGTTAGTATTCAGATCATGATGAGTAATACAAAGTAATAATCCTCTTTTTTACCTTTCCATCAGTGACAGTGCGAAGTGTGTCAATCAATTCCAATTTGGTGTCCATGTCGGGTGTTGATTCGAGGTATTCCATGGCTTCTTGAACCATCTTTGTCGTAGCCTACAATACAATATAATAAGAGTCGCATCCTTTTTCTTTTCCAATAGTGCCGACTTACCACTTTCAACTGACCATGTTTCTTGGATAACAAAATGATTTGTTCGTTCAACAGTTTCCAATCATTGGCATCACGGCAAAGTTTAATGACTTGGACGAGAATACGACTGGTGGAGTTGGGATCGGCAGCCTATTAATAACAAGTTGGGATTAGAAGAAGAAGAAAAAAAGTATGCTAGAGTCAATCCATACTTACATTACGAGCTTGTTTTTCCAAAGACAAAAGCTTTTCAATGGCTTCGTTGAGTTTTCCAGACTGGAAGAAAAAAAAAAAGATGGAAGCGTACGCGTCAGCTACCCTTACTTCCAATGTTTGTCCTTTTTTTTTTTTTTTTTTTGTCCCGCCTTACCTTGGCCAAAGATTCAGTTTCAGGTAGAAGGGCATCTACTTGAGGTGTAAAGTCCTTTTCCATTTTTTCGAGTTTTCCGTCAGACATGTTGAATAAAGATGTTGTAAGAAAGAGAGAGAAAGAAAGGGCCAGATAGAATTGAGTCCCTTCTTACGTTGGCGCCGCGTGGACGTCACAAAGAAAAAAAATGAAAGAACCTGCAAATAGGAGCCAACCAAAAGAGAGCGGGGTTTCAACATTCGACCCTTTGTTCACCCACCACGTTCACTTTTCCTTTTTCCCCTCTTTCTTTTTTTTTTTTTTTTTTTTATCATCCACACTACACTAACAGTTTGAAAAAGATGGTAAGAAAGTCAAATGACAAGCAAAATAAAAGGGGAAAATAGTGGTACTAACTTGTATTTTGGTGAACTGGATGTGTTGGCTTACTTAGGCTCAAACGGCAACACAAACTATTGAAACTCATCATGAAGATATGATTGTAGGTCAACTAGGACTGGATCAGTAGTGACATCATTACTAACTTGCTACTCTATCATCTTTTTAATAGCACGATGCTCAACTGGATTACTATTCCCGTCGACTTGCCACAGCTTCATCCGACAGCACCATCAAAATCTTTGACGTAGAAGGTGATGCCCAACGTCTAATTGATACTTTAACAGGGTAAGGATCATTGTAATGGAAATGTATAGATGTTTATTCTTATTGACCTTGTTGTTTAATAGACACGATGCTCCAGTCTGGCAGGTATCTTGGGCCCACCCCAAGTTTGGGAACATTCTTGCGTCGTGCTCCTATGATGGTCGTGTATTTATCTGGAAAGAACAAAACAATGTATGGTCAAAGATCAAGGAACACACTATTCATACTGCTTCAGGTAAGAGTGGCGTATCACATTTGTCACACAGAAACTAATCTTTCTTGAATTATCTTCATAGTGAACTCTGTGTCCTGGGCACCACATGAACTAGGTGCTATGTTGGCATGTGCTTCTTCAGACGGGAAAGTATCTGTACTGGAATACCGCGGTAAAGTTATAAAAAAATAAAAAACAATAACTTATCTTTGTGGTGTGTGTCTCATACTAAATAATGACATTTATTAAACGAAATTAGATGATGGCTCTTGGGAAACTTTTGTTATTGATGCTCATGGTATTGGATGTAATGCCGTCACTTGGGCTCCTGCTGCTATTCCAGGTAGTCTGATTCATGCAAATGGTGGAAACTTGAATGTGATGAAAAAGTTGGTCTCGGCTGGTTGTGATAATCTGATCAAGATCTGGGTTTGGAGGTAAGGAAGGAACATCAAAGGTCTCTCTCTCTCTCTCTCTTACTTGAACTAACCCCTCCTTAATAGAGACGATACCAAGGCATGGCAAGAAGAAGAAACGTTGGAAGGACACTCAGACTGGGTACGTGACATTGCTTGGGCCCCTAATGTCGGTCTTCCAAAAAGTTATTTAGCCAGTTGTTCTCAGGTACGACAAGAAAAGATCGATGATGTTTGATTTGACTGATGTTTAATATTAATTATATAGGACAAGACGGCTTTGATCTGGGTTCAAGATGCGCCAGGGTCAAAATGGACAAAGAAAAGCTTGAATGACAAATTCTCTGATGTGGTTTGGCGCGTTAGCTGGTCTCTCTCTGGTAATGTCCTTGCTGTATCCTGTGGTGACAACAAGGTGACACTGTGGAAAGAAGATGCAAAAGGTGACTGGAATTGTATTCAAGAATTGGAAGAAGGTGCTTAGAATAGTAAAGTTTGAATAGTTTAGTTTGTGTTAATCATCATAATAAAAAACGTTATTTTTATATCTCAACAATTTAGTCTAATATAGATATTTATTACCTTGTCTTCTGTGTTATGTTTCTTTTTTTCTTTTAATCCTTTATTTTGCTTAAGGAGAGCATTGAGGGCTTTGTAGATCTTATGATCTTTTATTATGGGATCGACTCTTATTCGAATGTCCAATGTAACCATTATGATGATCATGGTATTACGTTACTGTATCGATAATCATACATCATCTGACTGACAGAAGAAGAATAAAGTCATTGATTATCATTATCATCAATATCATGGTGACCTCTTGGCTAATCATCACTTGTTTATTCATCCAAATACGGAGTGGTCTTCCATTTTTCCGGTTAGAATGGTTTGCCCAATAAACTACTAATTGAAAACAGAAAATCTCTTTTATCCAATCAGATTCATGTTTTCCTAATTCCGGCATCAGAATTGAAGTGTTTCAAATTCCGATGCCGTAGATCCTTTTTTTTCTTTTTAGCCTTTTTTCCATTCTTCTTTTTTTCTTTCTTTCTCTTTTGTTTACTTTTTTTTTTTTTTTTTTCTCCCTCCTTGTCATATTCTTTGCACACTTCTTTTATTTGGTCAACCAACTTGTGTTTAATCAATTAACCATGACATACCAACACTTGAATTCACCAGTTGACATTAAACAAGTAAAGTTTCGTTACACTTTAGCAAAATGGTTAACAACTGGAAGTATGCTGGCGGTGATTCTTATGGCCTTTTATTCTATATTATATCCAGGTAACAAGTTGATAGATTTGCGATGATATAATGTATTAAATGATATCATTCTTCCCATTTTTTACCTTTTAGTACAACAAAGCAAACACAGATTCCATCTTGTAACGGACAATGAAGAATCAACAAGCAACTCCGACTCTGGGAACAACAACAACGACAACAACAACATGACAAACTGTCAATTTAATGGACGTAACATGACCTTTCCTAAAAGTGAAGATTCCTCTTATACCCCACCGTCACCTGATGATACTTTATGGCAAGCTCTGGATTATGTCTCTCCTCAAGATTATGATCAATATTGTACTAGCTGGGATCCTTTACAAGGCTTTTCCGATGATCTACATTTGGAAAATCAAGATTGTGGCAATTGGCAAAAGGCCTTCTCTGATTTACAAGCACACCGATTACAACAACTGGATCAACTCAAGTCTGGTATCTCCTCTGTAAATGGATCTCTCGCCTATAATGACATTCCTTACTTTGTATCTTATGTGTGTGAAGAAGACCCTAGACATCGTGGATCACATAGCTGTGGTGGTTTGGCTGATCGGATGAGTGGTAAGGCGAAAAAAAAAAAAAAAAAAAAAGAAGAAGGATACTAACTGTCATTATTAGGTATGCTATCTACCTTTTTTTATGCTTTGATGACCGACCGTGGTTTCCTCATGAATTGGCAACAAGCGAACCCAACCTCTTTGGAATCTGTATTTGAACAGCCATCCATCAACTGGACCTTTGATCCTCAAGAAATGAAATCTTTATACAACACTAAAACGTTGGGTTATCACTCTGTCAACACATTGAACTTTAACTGGGAAAAAATTCGCTCGGCAATGTTTCCTCAAGGTCCTTCTCAAGATTTTAATGAACTGTGGACCGCTCCTGTAAGTATTTATATAGATATATAAAAGGGGATACTCATAACGTTAAATATATATATATATATAGTATGTCGAAGTCAAATCAAACAGGGGTTATATCATTCGTACCTTCAGTCACTCTACTCGCTACGCTGACAAACTCAACGAAATGGGTTTGACCAAGACCAACAGCTTCCGATGCATCCTGGACTACCTTCTTCGACCTTCCTCAGGAGCACGACGCTTTATCAATGCCTACAAACAACTCTTCCAAATGGAAAGCGTACTTAGCATTGGCCTACAAATACGTACCGATGATCAAGCCATGGCCCACCCCGAAGACGACACCAACAACTTTGAAACCTGGGATTACTTTTTAACCTGCGCCAACAATTTACGAGACGCCAAACGTCAACCTCATCATAAACGAGTTGTGTACTTTTTGTTAACAGATAGTAACAAACTACGACAGGAATTTGTGGCCATGAACAGCAATCAAACTTTACGGGATCGGTATATTCAAGATGACAATACTTCCATGGTGGTGACGGGATTGCCGATCGAACATATTGAAGCCAAGACGGTCAAGACCAAGTTTGAAGCCAATATCACTGCGATTGACTCGGATCATGAACGCCTGCTGGCAGGTGTCAATAGTGCGGTGATCGATAATTGGTTACTCAGTTATACGGATTATCGTTTGATCAGTCGGCAGGGGTTTGGGAAAATGGCAGCTTTCCATGCAACGGATCCCCGATCCACTATCAGCCTACCAAAGGTAAAAATAGGGGGCATTGTGTGACTCTTGACTAACCTTTTTGAATTATATATAGGTTGACAGAAAGAATCATACAGTGAATTGCGCTAATCCGAATGCTTTTACTACGTTTGATACACTCAGCACCTGGTGGAGTTTGGGATGATGATACTATTAATGGCACTTGCTCGGTCGAATCCCTCCCCCCTTCCCATGTGTACTTGACTTTTATATACAAATTACAAGTATCATCTTTACTTTATAATTAGTCTCCCTACTTTTTTTGTTATATTGATATTCCTCCTCTTCCTTTTATGCTTATCAAAAATTTGTATATTTTGCTATTCTCCTTCTTATAAAAAACTCTTATCATACCATTTACACTGAAAACAATAAAGAATTACTTTTACTATAAATAACTCTCTCTCTCTCTCTCTTTCTCTTTCTTCATGCATGTCTTCATGATCTCAAAAAGAACTATTGGATTGATCGAAAAGGCAAAGGAGGGTTAACTTGTTTGCCTTGTTTCTGATATGCATTTGACAGCTTGGGGAAGCACTCGTGACTTTTCAAATCCCGATGGATTCGGCATGGACTCCCGACTTTTCTTTCTCTCTCTCTCTCTCTCGTCTGAAACGACATGCAGCATCACCAAACTCACCAAACATATACGTACTATACCTGAAGTATACTTTGCAGTTATTCTTCTACTTGATGATATAGTAATTGGCCAATTGATGGAATGCGGATACTGGAACAACACATGTATCCCCTAGAATCAAGATTCACAAGGCTCACATGGCAAAAGTTACTTTTAGGTATTACCCATCGACCTCGAACCAAAGTAAGTTTATGAACTGGAATCACAGTGCAGGGGGGGAAGGACTTGATCTCTTTTTCGTGCTAATCATTTTCATTTAATTCTCATTGTTAATTGTAGATGGGTCAACTAATCCCAACTGAATCCCTGGGCCACAAACTATAGTTATATGTTAATAGTTTAGTTTTTAATCTGATACAATTACTACTTTTAATAAAGATATATAACAACGTTATAAAATACTAAATGATTTATACGATGATAATAACATCAGTAGTAGAAAGTCGAAAAGACATAAGCGTAACAACAACTTCCTTGTGTGTGGCAATTGTGGGGTCATCATGTTCCTTGCCCATTGTGGCCGTATATACACAGCCCATACTATCCCCTCTACTACTACCAATAGATACACTAAGGATTTTTTAAAATGTATTAAAATGTTTTTATTGGTATTGACGCCTGTCTTGAAGATATAAATTGCTATGGTAAGCAGAGTCAAATACAAAAAGAGATAAAGGCCAAAATGTAAACATGTAATGATGAACCAGATCCTATTCTATTCAATCTATTTCTTTTCTTCTAAAAAAAGATCAGTTAGTATCAAGTTTGTAATCCCTTTTTTTATCCATATCATTCCCGGTCCCTCTTGTAGATCACTTACCCGTGGCTTGTTCTTCTTCTTCTTCGTAATCATCTTCGTCATCGGAAGAGTTATCTTCACCCTGTCAAAGGAAAAAAAATCATACACGTGAGTAACTAATCCCATCATCAGTCACCAGTGTATCACTTACCATGTTGTTAAAGTCAGCAGAGTTGAGAAGTTGAGAAAAGTCCATACCACCGGCACCACCGCCCATCATGCTAGCCATGCTGGCCATATCAGGCATACCTTGACCCATGGCACCAGGAGCTCCACCCATACCAGCCATAGGATCAGCTTGTGTATCTTCATCTTCATCATCTTCATCTCTCCACTTGGCAAAGTCCACCTTGAGGAAGTTGGGTCGAGCACCTTTTTGGAGTTTGTCCCAGTAACCTTCAGAATCCTTGGTTTTGTAAATGACCATTGACAAGTTACGAGCAGTCAAGACTTGTTTGGATTTCTAAGAGATAGACAGAAAGAAAGAAAAAAGGATGATGAGCGACATTATTATAAAACTCGTCTCTTTTTTTTTTTTTTTTTTTTTTTCTATTAGTACTTACTTCAACGTCAATAGGCTTGAGGAATTCGATTTCGCATTCATAGTCGTTTTGTTCCTTTTCACCCTTGCACTTGAATTGGAATTTGTCGGCAGTCAGATCAAGCTTGGGTTCCTACGAGGTGTTATAAAACAAAAGTGAGTATCATAAAAGAAAGGGATTTGTTTTAAAATAAAGGGGGGTGAAGGAGGTATTTACCTTGATATCACTGACATTAACAGTCAAGTAGATAAATTCAGCACGTTGGGCCCAGGTGACAGTAGGATGAAGAGTCATTGTAGAAAAGGTTGAATAAATAAATAAGAAAAAGAAAAAGAAAAACGCGTTTTGAACCAGAACCTTCCTTTTTACAAAGTGGGCGGCGATTGAAATGACTTTGAAATCAGAACAAAAATGATGACGACGTTGAGTAATGGTTTTATTAGAATGATCAACATGATTTATACTTTGATATCATAACTAATCAAGTATAACTATCAATTATATTTTGGTGTATGCATTGATCCTCCCCCCCTCACCTTGTCAATTGGTGCTGTAGGGTGTATCTACTACAGTGTAAATTAGTCTGGCCAATGATATGTCAATAAACAGTATTCACATCCCGACACCAGCGAAAAAAAAAAAAAAAAAAAGATTGATATGCGACGAATGCCAGCGCCATCCATTGATTTCCTCCTCTTTAATTATCTGTCCATCATGGGTAAGACTTTTACGAACAATCCATCCATTCATCCATCCATCCATTTATTTATTCATCCATCCACTCATATGGATGATTATTATCATGTTTGATGTACTGAACTTGACACTATCTTTTTTTTTTTTATCATCCTTTAGCTGTCGGTAAAAACAAGCGCCTTTCCAAGGGCAAGAAAGGTTTGAAGAAGAAGGTGTAAGTAATCATACAACACTTATTGGTAATGATAACGGTACTAAACTAGTCATCTTTTTGCTTTTTATTTATTTATAGCGTTGACCCCTTCACCCGCAAGGACTGGTATGACATCAAGGCTCCTTCCATGTTTGACGTCCGTCAAGTCGGTAAGACTTTGGTCAACCGTACTCAAGGTCTTCGTAAGTAATCTTGTCAATAAACATCGATCCCTCTCTCTTCCTCATTACTTACTTTTCTTTTTTTTTAGGTAACGCCAACGACTCCTTGAACGGTCGTGTTGTCGAAGTCTCTCTCGGTGAATTGGCCAAGGACGAATCTCGCGCCTTCCGCAAGATCCAACTCAAGGTGGATGAAGTCCAAGGCAAGAACTTGTTGACCAACTTTTACGGTATGGACATGACCTCTGACAAACTCCGATCCATGGTCAAGAAATGGCAAAGCACCATTGAAGCCTTCGTTGATATCAAGACCACCGATGGCTACCTCGTCCGTGTCTTCGTCATTGCCTTCACCAGCCGTCGTCGTAACCAAGTCAAGAAGACTACCTATGCCCAATCTGCTCAAATCCGTGAAATCCGCAAGAAGATGTTTGAAATCATGGCTGAAGAAACTGGTGCTTGTGACCTCAAGGAATTGGTGACCAAGGTGACCTCCTCTCACTCTCAATCTGCCCAAGATCTTATTGCTACCCGTATTGAAAAGGCCTCTCAATCCATCTACCCTCTTCAAAACACCTACATCCGCAAGGTCAAGATCCTCAAGGCTCCCAAGTTTGATGTGTCTGCTTTGTTGGCTCTCCATGGTGGTGCTGCTGCCGCTGGTGAAGAAGTCGGTGCCAAGATCAACAAGGACTTTGTGGAACCCCCTGTTTTGGATAGCGTTTAGATTATTTTAATAAAATCAAATAGCATTTTTTATCCTTCTTTTACAAATGTGTCTTCTATTTTTTAAGAAAAAAAAATGATGCATGGTTTATGCAAAAGGGTTGGGGTGGGGTTTGTGTTATATTTACTGATAGGTGGTGTATAGTAATAATCATCATGATTAGGATATGTCTCTCATGTGCACATTAGCTTCGTTGGGTTGACCTATCTTTTTTTTTTTTCAGGGACGCTTTGTTATATTTTCAAACGCCGATGATATGCTTCCCATTTAGTGTTGTAAAACATTCAAGCCCTGGATTAATACACACCTGTCTGATGACTTGAAGGTCATGTCAAATTTTTCAAACATTCTACATATCTACGTATTTATTTCCCATTTGCAATTTGTCTCTTGAAACAAAGCTAGTGAGTTCCATTTGAAGTCATGCATGTTTGCTATTTGTTTTCATACTGGAACCCCTCACGACGAAAAAGTGTTTCCATCGTTTATGTGAAAACAATGCTTTTGGTTTAGAAGCTAACTATACACCACCAAGGAGATGGATATCTATGCATGGTGGGTGGGTATATACTACTGTCAACCGGATAAATTACTCCTTGTCGGGATTCCAAACGAGCACGTCACTGGAGATTTAAAGAAAAAAAAAAAGCGGACCTGTCATTCTTCCGCTTCTCTTTTCTTTTTGATTCATAAGCATTCATCACTCACCACTCTCGACTACATTGGAACAATATGGCCTACGCAACAAAGGACGGAAAAGACACAGTCTTGTTTGTAGACAAGGAATACATTGATAGCCAAGAAGAATTACCTATCCAACAACAAGAAGAAACCAAAGACCAATCAGCAGCGTATGACCCGGAAACTGGTGAAATCAACTGGGATTGTCCCTGTAAGTAACCTGACAAAACAAGAGCCATCTTTTGAATTAAACTGATCTTGTTTTTGTTTTTATTCTAGGTCTCGGTGGTATGGCTCAAGGTCCATGTGGTGAACAATTCAAGGCGGCATTCAGCTGTTTTGTCTACTCTGAAGCTGAACCTAAAGGTGTGGACTGTGTGGAGAAATTCAAGAACATGCAAGACTGCTTCCGTGAACACCCTGATATTTACGGCGATGAAATTGACGATGACGACGAAGACGAAGAAGAAACACCTGCGGAAACGACAGAACAAAAGGACGACCAAGTCACTGCTTCAAGTGTTTGTGAACAAGGGGATGATACTACTTCTTCCTGGTTCTCTTCCTGGTTTTCATAGATGGTGATGGACTCTCTCTCTCTCTCTCTCTCTCTTCTTTTTTTAGTATATATATCACCCCTCTCTTTTTATGTTTATTACATCTCATACTATATAGACACTCTTATATAAACCTTACATACTATAGCAATAAAAATGACTTTACTATAAACACACTTTTTGTTATGGGGTCGGGATTCGAATTGCATACATATTTGAATTCCTTTTTTTTTTTTTTTTTACTGCCCATTCTTTCTTTCTTCTTTACCGTTAATACATGTTGATGGAATCCAATCATGACTTGACTTTTTACTTCCAGCACCAACCACGAACGAACAGACGACTTTAAATGGCTCACTCACCTTGAAGGGAGGGGCGGAAACGACATGTTGACAGCAAAGACCATTAATCGCCCATGCTCGTTTGTTCCAGGTAATGATGAGTTAGGTGTAAAAACTATCAAGTTGATCCTACTCTAAAACAAGACATCCCTTGGACAATATGACCATGTAAGTGGAATATATCTCACTAATCTACTTTGATGCCTATCACTCATATGCATCCCTTCTTCATCTCGATATGATCTCCGACGAAACTTGTTTCGAATAGTCACTTTGCAATCGACTCTTTTGGGGAAGGGATCTTTGCGGAGAAAATATAAGGTAAGAAAAGGATATCTGTGGGCGAACTTAGTTATCAGTGACATTCTAGAAATGCCTTAAATGAACTTTCTCCTAGGTACCTGTCACCAATATGTAGGGCTCGGTGGTAAGGTTATAAACAAAAAAAAGGAAATCATCGGGCGATCCGTCCAAATGTAAATAAAAAACACTGACCTACTTTTTATCTGTTTGTTTTATACAAAATCAGGATGGCGACCAGGTTGCTTTATGATGATGATAGTACTTTATTAGAACGATATAGTTAATAAGGATACATCATGGCGTTTTAGATTTAAAGGAATAGTATAATCCCATTTCGGATCATGCCGTCCTCTTCCTTTACATAGACTGTAGTTGATAGATATAGTAGATATACATATACATACTTTTTTTATTATTATTTATTAATAAACTAGTTATGATAAAGTGTACTTGATGATACAAATGTTGACACTATATAGCAAATGTAGGATGATCTTGACAGATTCATGTTGGTTCATGCACACATAAGATCCAACTAGGATAATCTCGGGTGGAACCCATATAGGGTAATTCAGGGGGGTGTGCTTCACTTTTCTTTTGTGGATCCGTTGGGGTTCTCCTGTCTTATCACGTCCGGGATCTCTTTGATATGTTATTCAACTGCGGAAGGATGAAGGTGTTGTTTTGTTTCGTAGTAAAAAAAAGAGCTGAGCCATAGTCATTTGTTTCAGTTACATTCATAATCCGGGACACTTTTATTATTAATATAATGATAAAATGATGACATGGGTGATCAAAATGATACCAAACAAGAGAATGTTTCTGGAGCATTCTTCGGCTTTCCTATTGATTAAGACCATTTGCCACATCCTTATGTTTGATTGTGCCTCGCCTTCGTGTCACATACAATATTTCAAATCCCGCGGATAGGAAAAGGTATAAAAAAAACCCCTCTCCATTTTTTTTTTTTCATCTGCTCTTTCACCCCCCTTTCCTTTCTTTCTTTTTTTTTTATAACTTCACCTTCCTTTGTAATCTACTTCTCGATGGACTTGTCTTGGTGCATCATTTGTGACAACCGTATTGACGACCTGGTGGTAAGTGCCATAATACTTGTAATGTTTAAACAACACTGACTCTTTTTAAATAAAAAAGACTGAATCGTCCTTATATTGCTCCGAATCGTGTCAAGGAAAAGATCAATCGTATAGCAGTATAACAGGATACCAAGAACAACACAATAATAACCATAGTGGCCACCTACAACCATTGGGTCCTTTAAAAAATATCGTCCGACTCAACAAAGTGGGTGGTAATATGGGTCCACCTTCACCAACGTCTACTTCTACATCATCATCTCGTCTCAAACGTGCCAATGGGTCAACTTATCCTTGGGAATTATTATATACTCGTCCACGCAACAAACGTCATGGTATGGTGAAACGATGCCAGTCTATGGTCGCCAGCTCTTCTACTACGGCTACTGTCTTTTATAACCCCAAACCCTCCTTAGTTTAATCCCTCACCCTTATTCCCCCTCCCCCCCCCTCTTTCTTATTGGCGTTTAAAAGAACCTGCGGAAGACATAGTATATCCCTCTCTTTTTAGCACTCATCACTATTTACATACCCATCTCTTTATCATCCCCCTATAGCATTAAAACCCACTCTTTTACATGAACAAATAAAAAAATCACTTTTTAACTTCATGTCTTTTTTTAGTCTTATTTTATTATGACGATTACATGCATGATTCTCTTGGTTTCAAGGCGCCGTCTTAAACCATCTCGGTGTCATTAAAAACTAAAACTTTAATAGTGTCGGTACCGTACTTTTTGGTTTATTTTGTTGATCCATCAAGTCTGATGGCCAGCTTATCACTATTGGGAACCCCGCATAGTCGGCATTTAAAAAGGATTATACTAGCAAGACAAGGTAATTCATCGTATAATAATGCAGATCCAAAGTTACGTGTCAACCATCCGCAACATTGATACCATCCAGATTCCCTTTCGTGTTAATATCCCATAAATAAAGACAAGATGATCATGTATTGTATATAAAAAAAAAGACCCATTCTTTATTGATTGATACTATCTAAATGTTGTAGTGATAAATAATGTATGTATGTGTGTGTGTGTGTGTGTGTATTGATGGATAGTCTATATGTAGGTGGTTCCTTTGTTTTTACATCATTTGTTGGTTTTGAGATTCGCGTTGGATTCTGTTGACATAAGAGCGAGAGACGACGTTCCAAGCTTCCATATAACGATCCATACACTTGGACAAACATTGTTGTTCACCGCTATCGAGACTAGAGCCAGGCTTGGGGACACACTTCAAGTAACATTTTTCATTGATTTTCTATATTAAAAACAATACATGAGTTTATCCATTCCTTTGCCACGGAGGGAGGTTGTACTTACGTTGATGAGTTCTTGAGCATTAGCCATAGCAAGTTCGCCACGGACTTGTTCCATAACTTCTTGTTTCTTGTTGCTCTACATACAAAAAAAAATTAGACAAAGTTAATATGATAGTTTCCTTTACCAATTCGGGGGCACCAAAGCTGGAGTAGTCGCTCATGTTGATAATTTGTTCAAAGTAAAAAGTGGAAGAAAAGAAAACGAGACCACCCCCCTCACCCATCATTAAAATCATAAATTCAAATCCCGGCGAACTAGCACCAAGCCACCTTTTTTTTTTTTTTTTTTTTTTTTTTTTTTTTTTTTTGGCTCGGCGAATTTATGCATGACAAAGGCTTTTAAAAAGTCAAATGGAGATCAGTTTGATCATTATGTTTTATTATATAAAAGAAATACTATTAGTATATAATGCTATTATAAGTGTAGTATGGTGGGTAAAGGATACTATATACAGAGTGGAGAAAAGGTGTCCCTAGGCGTCATCATCGTCGGTGGTGCTATTAATCAAAATGAGTGATCTGTCCCCCCTTTTTGGTATTTTCATGCATATTACTTACTCCGAGCCAGGATCAGATTTGGGTTCAGAAGGTCTAATTTACACAAGATATGTTAGGAGAGTTACCACAAGATGATTGGATTTACCTTTTAGTATGAGCGAATTTCCGAAGTCTTGATCGAGTGGTGGTAAGAAGCAAATCATTATTACTTGAGCCATCGCTTTCGTTGTCTGTCGAATCCTTCTTGTCATTATTGTTAGGTACCGGTGGAATAGTATCGATTTGATCAACAGTCGGAGGAGATGTCGTATGGTGAGAATCAGTGTTCAACTTTGACCTACAATAGAACATAGAGATTGTTGAGTCTTTTGTTTATTAGTGTTCGTTAATGTATACTTTACTTTTTCACAATGGGTTCATCAGGTACTTGTGATTCTAGTTGTGATTGAGTGCTACTATTGACTGATCTTTTTCTAAAAAGGAATATGAGTGAGTCGTAACGAATAATTGCCTTGTTACTATTTACCTTTTCTTGCCAGTAGGTTTAGTACTTGAGGAAAGTCCTTGAGATGCCATTGTTTCTGGTGGTATATTTGATTCTCGAGTATCTATTCAATATTAGTTCATGTTAATCACCAATCCACCTCCCCCTTTTACTTTTGTTTCTTTTTTTTTTTTAATACCTTTTACTTTTTCGAGTTCCATAGCAAGTCGACGTATTTTTCGTTTTTTCTGATTAAGTAATTCCTTGAACTATATACAAAAGATAAAGATGAATTTTTTTTTTTTTTTTTTTTGATCCTCAAATGATTACCTTTGCCATCAAGATCAGATCATTCGAGGTCTTTTGTACAACCAAATCTTCCGCCACAGTTTCCATTTGCTTGAATTCCTTTTCCAAGTGATCGTTTCGTAAGGTTAAAGCGTCTTGTGTTTCCTAAACCCCCCTCCCCTCAATTGCATGAATACTACTTTGTTGACCATATTTCATTATCATCATCCTACCTACCCTGGAAATCTTGAATTGTGAGGTTGTATTTTCCATCCATTCCATCCAGATATGAGGTTTATTAGAGTCAGGCACGCGATCAATCTGGAAGGTACCTATTTTGACCTATAATATCAAACATGTCCTTTATTAGTATTATTATTATCATCCATCTAGATATTCTATCTTACCGGTAAAGCATCTTGTAAAAAGCCTAACAGGGTCATCTAGAAAAGAACAAGATCAGTATACGGGATTAAATTATTATTTTTTTTGACTTTTTGACATTTACCTGACAACTGTGTTGGTCAAATACGGTTTTCCAGACAATCTTGTCGCCTTGATAACGTTCCGCGCCTTGCAACCCTACTTTGATCAGTGTGTTGAGTGTATCCAGAGTCACCGTGCCATGTTTAAAGTCATCAAGATCCTTGTATGTTACTATAATCCAAATGGTTCAAACACAAGCTGAGCATTCTTTTGTTTTTTCTTCCCCAAGCTTGGCTTGCTTACCTGTTCCTTTGTAGCAATCCTGGGCACTGTTGACCACAGTCAGGTGACAAATGGGTGTCGTGGCATCAGTAGAAGAATTGACCAAATCTATTTCGTGTTCCAACCAGGTGCAAGAAATAAAAGAAATCACTTCGTTGTACTTGTTTTTATAAAAGTAACAAGTCATGGTAAAGTGAAAGAAAAGAAGGGAAGAAGGAAAGTATTCGTTTTTTTTTTTTTTTTTTTTTTTTGTTCGAAAAAGGGAGAAAAGGCAAGAAATTAATTTCACATTCCGATCATTGGGCGGTGTAACTCAAAAAATCATAAAGTTGTTGTTTACCTTTCTTTTTATTGTGCGATACCTTCAACACATTGTGGAAGACGTTTTATACTCTTCTTGAAGCTATTTTGTTTATCTAATAGACTATTAAACTCAACAATACATAATACAACACCATGACGGCATTCAACGCGCAACAACAAGAATCCAAGCAAAGGTCTCCTTCACCACCTACATCTCACACGGGAAACAACTCGTTGGTATCAGCCATCAACAATGGGTATCACACTGCTTCAAGGGAATTCGAAAAATTCTTTACTTCTTGGGGTTTCTACAAGAGATCTATTGACCAGGTAAGAAAAAAAAAAAAACCATCATCAACCAGTTCTTGCTCATTCTTGGGTTTTTGTGTTTACGTAGGAAATGGAGTCTGGATCACAAAAGGACAAACATACTGGAAAACGGAAAAGACAAGTAGATAACAATGACAATAGCACTCACCTTCAACATGTCTCCAATGATACTTGTGCTATTTATGGTCGGATCATACCTGATGAACATCGACAGCATACACTCTCTTCCCCACCATACAATAGTCACCATCCAGGAACAACACTAGTACCAGCAAACAATGATACATCACCAAAGAAGAAACGGAACAACACGGACATTTACAAATATGTATTTCAGCGACAAGCATCAACAAGGACTGAACCCAACGAAACAACACCATTGGATACCGAAAAAGACAATCACCGTCCACAACAAGGCATCACTCCACCTTCAATGTCATCATTATCAACAAGGTCTCGGTCCTATTTGTCTTTTACCAATTGTAAAGACTTTGATCAGTTGGAACAGGAACGTATAGAAAGGCTGAAAAGAAGTATAGAAACACTGGAATCCAAGGTAAATAAGAAAAAAGCAAGGGGGAAAAAACGAACAGGAACATTCATACCTTTCTTTTTACATAGTCTTCTTTCTTACAGTCGCCCAAATCAACAAGGACCGTGCGATTTTCACCTGTAGTGGAACATGCATCCATCATCACACCGCCACCATCATCCACGCCTTCTTCATTATCAGCCTATAAACATGCACGACAGTCATTGTCATTGGAACCAACCAGTCCGAGAAGAATGCCGACAACAACAACAACTACAGTATCATCATCATCACGGGTGCATGATAACCCCTTCCTTCTCACAAAGGATACACCAAATGAAAACGATCATCATCAGGAGGATACATCATACCAGACCGATGCACTTCCGCCAACCTCATCTACTCAACCAACCACAATTACAACCGAACACATCTCTTCATCATTTGATCAAAATACCTCCTTGTCGACATCAACCTCGGTAGATTCATCTGACATGCGAAATCATCAAGTCAAAAGGGGTTTGTCATTTGAACCTTCCTCTCCTCTAAAAAAGAAACCAAAGGTAATAGAAAAAGGGTGAAGAAAAAAGAAAAGTGTATTGACGATATATTGTAGACACAAGGAATAGGTAAAGAACACAAGAAATCTATGGCATTGATCATAGACCAAATACCCACTGTGAAATTGCGTCGAACGGATACCATTCGGTAAGGCCTTGGAGTACTAGTAAAAATAAAAATAAAAAAGAATGGGGCAGATCAGTTTATTAATAACACTTTTGAATAAAATTTAGTGGACCTGATGGACAAACCATACCTAATCGCTTTTGGAACGAAATCTACAACAATGGCAAGAACAAAAGTCGACCCCTTTAGGCATAAAACTTAGTCTCTTTGGTTGGGGGGGGGTAACATACTACATGGATTCTTTTTAATTACTACCCATTAGTGTATATTTTGTAAATAGCTAGATGACTCTTTCTTTTTGACTTGTCATTTTATCTACGTAGTTTAGTTTTTGTACCATTATGGAAATAACATATCTCTTATTAATAATAAACAATATCTTGTATCTTGATCATCTGCTTGCCTACATATGTCTCTATGAAATGATATCAGCGATGGCCCTGTCATGCTCTTATTCAACACACCTTGTCTCTCTTCTTTCTCTTGATTAAACTTCTCTTTCTTCTATAGATTCTGTTTTTTTTTCTTTTACTTTTCTGTGCCAGTACTTTCTTTTTTACTTTGTACCATTTATATGCCATTGACGTATTGTTTTGCAAAGTACATAACCTTCACACAATCACACACTTACTCAAAACCTGACACTTTTTTTTTTCTTCCCCAAACAGATTCAATGATTTTCTCCTTGTGTTTACAACATGTCTAGTTGCATCTCTTGGATTGGCTTTACTAGCCACGGCCATTGTAGGGTGTACTAATATCATCAAGGGATCCACTCTCTTCCCAGCATCCATCTTCCCACGTAAAGAAGAAAAAAAAAAAGACCGGGATTTGAAAACGCGGGATTTTAATATTTATGCATAAAAAAAAAGTATGTGGAGTATTAGGAGGCATTACCTTGATGATTGCAATCCTTGATTTCATTTCCATCAGGTACCCAAGAAAACCTATCATCATTTTCACTTTGGTAATGGTGGTGATTGTATTGGTGATTCAGATCACTTTGGGCGTTTTGATTCAACAGCAGGAAGAAAACCCGTTTAGGTACATGGCTCAACAATGGCATGATCGAGGTGACAATTTTCGAAACCATCTCCAATATGAAGTAGGTTGATTAGGAAAAAAAAAAAAAGTTATCTACTACTTACTTTTTTTTTTGCAACTGACTGTAGTTTCAGTGCTGTGGTTATGCCAATGTGTTTGATGATACTGTGATTAGTGATATCTGTCCATCACAAAGTTTTCTTTTCAAGGACCCTTGCTTTTATGCATTGACTAATTACATTGATAATCATTTTTACAAAGCCCATTCTTTTTTGTTCTCTACCCTCTCAGTGCACTTTATGGCCTTGTTGAATGGATTAACCATGTTGTGTTTGCTGAGACGACAACAACTTCGCATTCAAACCCCGAAAAGAGATCCTACTGTTATCCCCCTGGATGACACACCAAATGGTGAACCCGCCTCCACTTCGTCTTCTCCACCCAGGATATTTCCATTCACACCAGTGTATTATAAAAATGGTATGGCAATGACACCAACAACAATAGTAAAAGAAAAAAAAAAAAAAGAGAGAGAGGCAAGTCAATTTGACTGGTTCTGTTTTTTATTATTAGACGAAGAAGAATACGGAAGCCGTGCCGAGCGATTTCAACAATCACAATCATGACATGACACATATAATAGTCTAATCAAAGTAATAAATCATATTTATATCTACAGAGTTAAAAGAAAGGGAATATATCTATAGAGTGGATGTGGGGAAATCTATGTCAAAGTGGGAATTGTTACCGAGGGATGTATGATGTTATCTTGTTGGAGGGAGGTTTGATTCAAGTAAGAGAGATAAGAATTCCAGCCAATAGCAAACGTACCATTTACCAGAGGTCGATACATGAATGGCACCATACTAAAAACAAGCAAATTCGCAAATGGCCAAAATCGATAGGCATTTGTTAACCCCTTCCAATAACTCTATTATAAAGATCGCTTAGTGCAATCCCCTTTTTTCTTCTTCTTTTTATACTTTACCGTTTCAAACTTTTCTTGGATTTCAGCGAGTGAGCGCCGTTCCAACACGGAGATGCCACCCATAAAACAACCTAATATGACAGGTGTAAACAGAATTTGATCCATCGCCGTTCGTGCCAGGGCAGCAGCAAACCAATGTTTGAGAGTAATGAAGCGAGTGACAAACCCAAACCAGGTGCCTACCACCGGTCCACCTATACACACACCATACGTTAACATGCGTGCTGAACGCCAGGGGTCATGTTCCTTTCCGCGCTTTTCAATGACTTGTTGGGTAATGCCATCGCCTATCAATTGCATGATCCCTGTTTTTTTTTAATGAAAAAAGGGGGTGAATGAATGAATAAACGAATGAAGATGGGAGTGGTTACCTGATTGGACAGCAAATGTACGTACGGGTCGTTCAATCAGATGACTTCTGTATTTTTGCATCATTAGACTAGTCATGATTACTGAATTAATTAAGAGAGAGAGAGATAAGAAAAAAAAAAAAAGAGAACTTTTTCTTGTTCCTGTTGGCGGGAGTTGAAATAGTGTCATCCCCAATGGAGTTCGGGAAAACCCTTCCCCGTTCGTTCATACTAGACGAAGACGACCAAAAAACCTTTTATTGGTAATGCCTTGATCTGAACGAGGCATGGTCCCAATGCTTACTTTTATGGAAAATTCACCTCCGACTGAAAGGTCCGTGTGACATTTCTATGATGATATTGTTCAAAAGGACGGATGATTACCATTGTAATGATGATAATCAACGTGACAGAGTTGAGCGCGGGAAAATAGACTGACCAATCATAGTGAAGAAGGCTTGTTCACACCATTATGCAATCTACAAAAGCATAGAATGAACTTGAACTCTTTTTTGTATATATCAGGGCTATAATCCCAAAGTATTGAATTAAATAGGTACTCTACTCTAGGCTAATGCCTTCCGTTGCCCTTTTTTCCCCTGGCTCAATTTTTAACGATTTTAAATTCCGCTTTAATTTACTTCATTGGGTTTAGCGCACATGTCTTTCTCTCGTCCTTCTTCTTTTTTAAAAAAAGAAATTGCGAATGGTGGTTTACTTTTATTACACAATATGACTGACGATGATTCTAAACAGAAACGCAACAAACCTTGTAAGTATATTACTGAATTTAGTGTGATCTACACAACACAATTAACGATGCCCTCTTCCTATCTAGGTGAAAGTTGTCGATCTCACAGAAGGAAATGCATATTATCACATCAAAACTTGTGCGAACGGTGTAAGCGAATGTCAACACCCTGCTTCTTCAAATTCTCAACAAAACCTATTATACCAAAGAAACCAATATCTGCCTCTAAAAAGACTCGACTATATCAAAAGGTGTGGCTACTGGAACAAGAATTATTGATATTGGATGCAGAATTACAAAATATGGCCACCACCACTACTCAACAGCAGCAGCAGCCACTTGGTCCTCTGTCTTCGTGGAAAGTGTGTATTCAAAAGTCACAGCACAATCAACTTGTAATGGAAACAAACATCACCAATGTTGCTGAACTGTATACTCTCCTACAACAAGTATCCTTTCAACTTCAACATATACCTTCCATACCTCGTTATTCAACCCAACCTGTTTTACCTGTCACTATCAAAACCACTCCTTTTGAAAAGGACTTTCGGGAACTGTTTTCGAGTATGGCCTCTTGCACCACCTCCACCACGCCACCACTGACACCACCGTCTTTTCAAGTCAATGCATTATCAATTTGTCCATCATCAACGACTACCCTCCAACAAGCACTCGTACAAATCAAACAACAATTGATCGACATATACTTTTCATGCTCACATTTACACAATCCTATTTTGATCAAATCGTATTATCAAGGTTACATGCATCAACATCTGAACGATATGATCACATGGGCTGTTGCTGCATATACGGCTTATTCACCTTGCCTTCATGTCACTGATTTATTCTCTAAACAACAACAACCTTGGACAAGACAACAAGTAGCCGAACTCTGTCGATTGGAAGCAAAAGGATTGTTGGACGAAGCAATCTTTGATGATGGTGATGGCTCCTCGGTATCTTGGATTTTTACGGCTCACCTGCTGACTCATTGTGCATTTTTCACCCTACGGAATCGTCAAGCCTATGTCTATGCCGATCTCGCCTGGCAGATGGCTCTACAACTTAAACAAACTCATGTCCCGGTACTCAACTCTTCACCAATGGGTGATAACAACGAACGGCTATTCGCGGAAACCTGGCGACGATTGTATTTCGCCACTCGATTCATCGCCATCACCTTCAATCTCGTACAAGACAATCGCATCAATGTACCGGAACTCGTCTCTCATGTGATTGGCATTGGATTCCCTGCACCTTTGCCATGCGAACAACAGGATGCGACTTTAAAAAATGCCGTCGAGGCATACCATGATTTATCTCGGTTACACCACGTGGCCCACCTAGGACCAAGCGAACGGGTATCGACGCTCAGCTACCGACTGTACACGGGCAAACTGGCGGCGGTGGATTCGGACGATGTGATGGCAATGGAGATTCGATTCTTGGATTACTGGTATACGTTACCTGCCGACCATCGGATCAGTACGGCTCCTTTGGATTATGTGCAAATGGATCGTGTACACCAGTGTCCGTCTTTGCGGTCTCTGCGGGTGAATGCGGCTTATTATATCATGCTCATGTCGACCATGTTACGGATCATGCCAAACCCTGACGACTCGGACTTGGCGGGGGCAACTGTCGATCGGATGGATGGTGAACATGCACTGATGGTGGTGTCTATATGCTGTGACGCTACTATCAAGATTTATCAAGTGATGCATCTCAAGGTCCCATGTACAATTGAATTGCATTGGTTGACGGTCGTGCTGGACACGGTGCTGTTATTGGTCAATGCCAAGGATCCTCAAGTCAGGCAGCGGGCGAAACAAGGGGCGCGGATGGCAAAGGATATTTTTAAACGACAGGTAGGCGGTGGGCAACAACAACCTTATTCTTCTCAAACACCTGATATATCACCGACTTGTACCCACAGCACTTTATCTACCACCACTACACCATTCACATTCTCTTCGGCATCAAATTCATCCGTTTACTCTCATACCATCTTTTATGATCTCTTGGCTCAACACATGGATGCACACTTGTCCACCAAAGACTCTTGCTTTTAACTGTATATATATATAAAACTTCTTTGTATCTTCTTCTCTTTTTTGCTTAGTTATAGTGTATTGTTGGGGGGGGGTAACAATCCTCCTTTATTATTATTATATCATCTTAATAAATTTATCTGTTTTTGTCATTAAAAATGATGATGCCTTGATTGGATTTGTTAATTCATGCACATTGTTTTCGATCATGCATTCGGTTTGAATCGATGCGTGATTTTTTTTGACAGAAAATCAAAAAAGCAAGTGTATGTGTGGAGAACGTAGGGAGAATGTGTGTAAGGGGTATTGATCTAATTACTGCTTCATGAGATCGCATGTTATTGTCATCTCCAGTAATTTCAAAATCGAGAATGAAGGGTTTTCCCCCTGAACTCATTTTACCCCCTTTTTGAAATCCCGCTCCTGTCAATCTCTCCTTCAAAAGGCAAGTTATTTTCATATTGTAAGTTTATTATTATGTATAGGAATGTATCAAAAAGAAGGGAAGAAAAACAAAAAAAGGAGATCATAATGTATGGGGTAGGATGTAAGATATTATTTTCAAGTAATAAAAAGTATATGTAAATGTGTAGGACATGCAAGTAATAGAAATAAAACATAATGAAGTGTAAATGGGTAATAAAAAAATCGTAGTAATAAAGATGAACTATATAGAGAGTGTACTTTTTTTGGGAGGGGGTAAAGATGATTCTTAGGGAATACGTGTAAAGGAAAAATGTATAATGTAATAATTAAAAAAAAAAAAAAAAGCATGCAAGTATAAAGTGGTATTATGGTGGATGATGGAATCAATAAAGGAGCATGAATGAAGAAAGGAGATGAACTCCTTCCAAAAGAAAAAAAAAAAAAAAAAAAAAGGAGAAAGAGGGGTAAAGGGAAATACCTTTTTAACAATCCCGTAACCAAGGATGCATCAGGATCTGATGAATGGTAGGTCGATGATCAGGATTGCGTTCCAAAAGACAAGAAATCAAATGCATGCATTTTGAAGAGACCTTGATTTTAGGTGTGACCAATTGACCAGCAACAGCCGCACGTGGATCCGCAAATGGAACTTCACCAAACAGAATCGTATATAATAATACACCCAATGACCAAATCTCGGCAGGTTCCGCTCGGTAGAGTTTCCCCATTAGGATTTCAGGAGATGCAAACGAGATGGTACCATAAAACTTTTCAAACAGATATGTCTTGTTGGGTTGGCCGTAATGACGAGGGAGGATCACCGAGGAACCAAAGTCAATCAATTTTACCTACAAGGTTGGCTGCATGAATTTCATGTTTTTCAAATCCCGACACTCCGATTTTTTTTTCTTACCTTGAATTGATCATCAATGACAATGTTTTCATCTTTAATGTCACGATGGCAAATACCAAGTGTGTCCAAATGAGCTACACATTCCACGATTTGTTTAAAGATCATTTTTGCCAAGGGTTCTTCAAAGTTATGATGTCGTTCGATACATTCAAATAGATCACATGAAGTCCGACGACGGCCAAACGCAGGTGGTGGAGGCACATATTCTTCATCCAAGGAGGAATTCCATGAATCTTCCGATAATGTTTGAGACAAGGCAGGTGAGTGAGGTGGCGAGCAAGTCGAAGGACCCCATTGCGTGCCATGAAGTTCCATCACGAGATAACAGAACCGATCATCCTCATAGTTATCCAAGAATCCAATAATGTTGGGATGGTTCACATGCTTTAATACATAGATTTCCATGGGAAGTACACCTTGTTCTGTTCGCACCCAGGCATGATAGGGGACTTTTTCACGGAAAATGAATTTGACAGCGACTTCTTTCCCGCTCTGACGGTGTCGAGCCGACAAGACAAACCCGAATCCACCACTTCCCAATTCTTCCCCGAGGCTGTATTTGGCGAGAAAATCGGGATGAAGCGTGTGGGACATTAAATGTTTGGCGGAGGTGGTGGTTGTCGGAGTGGCGGGGGGAGATAGCATGGGTGGGTGTTGACTGATTTGGAGTGGTGCAAGGGTAGGTTTTGGCACCGTGGTAGGACCATACAATGGAATAGGAGAAGCGAACATGCTGAAATTAGTATTAGTATTAAAGAAAGGAATGAACAAACTGATAATAGAACAAGAAGAAGAAGAAGAAAAAACAAGAAGGATGGATCAAAAAAAGGTCGATATTTAAATAACCCCGTAATGAAAAAGGAGGAGGACGGTCGGGAGTTCAAAAAAGGATATAAAAAGAAATAACGTAAAGAAACAACAGCAAGGGAAACGATCGTCAGGGAGGGAAATCGTGGATGTTCGAATGAAATTAAATCAATACAAAAAAAAAATTGATTGCAATCAAGTTTCAATGCGTATGTCCCACGATTTTTATAACATACAATGGGAATGGAATGTCTCCTTGATTTGGAATGGGGAGAGGGCTCTCAATTATCACTCCCTCGATAAGGTCACTCCCTTTACACACGCACACACTTTTCTCCTCTTTTTTCATTATTAACATCGATCTTTTCCACAAGATAGGGAAAAAAACCTCAGTTGATGTTGTCAAAGCATGGACCCTGATCTATTTTTAGTTTCCGCTCAGACCAATCATAGACGCAATATTCAACCCCCGCCGCATGAATCGGCCCCTGATCAAGTTTTGTTCCAAAAGTGTGGTTGACCCTGTCGATGATGGCATGAATGTTCCAGCGTGTTTTCTTTTTTGGACATAGCGAGGGTTCTACCCTAAGAAGGAGAAAAAAAACACATTTACAACAAGAGTAATAGAGGTGGATATCCAATGGACACAATTCTTTATTAATAAGAGGACACAATGCGAAATGAGATATATATATAAAGAATAAGGATAATAAAGACCAAAGTAGAAATAAAAAAAAGTTAATATGACTAAAGAGAGAGAGGAGGGGGAAGTAAAAGTAACAGGGGAATGACTAGATTGAGTTAAAACAAGGGAGGGGGAGATATCTATATTTCTACCAGCAAGATAGTGCAGTCGTCGTAATCTTGGAGTGTTGCAGAGAAGAATCCATGAGCACCTTCACGATTAGCGAAGAATCGTGCTGCTGTCACCAGTGTTTTTTCCTTTGTGTTGCGTACCTTGGTTTCCTTTTCATCCAGTTCCCGGAATAATAATGGTTTCCGAGTCTGTGGTTTGTTGTTTTCCCCATCCTCCTTGTGTTCAGCGTCGTCCATCTTGATATCTCCATTTTGTTGTTTGCCATTCTCCGCTTCGGATCCATTCACCTTGTTGTTGTTGATATCCATTTGTTGTGTTTGTTGAGGCAATTGGTCCATATCGATTTCCATAGTCGGACCCGTAGTATCGTCGTGCTGTATCGTCTGACTTCGTTCTTCTTCCTCCAAAAGGTATTTGCCGATCTTTTCCCCATCTTCAATCAGTGGTCCCAGCATCTTGGCAATGGCGCGATTTTGTCGTTCTGGTGTTTCTTCATACATGTAATCAAACGTGCCGTCCGTGCTCATGAATAAAAAGTTGCGCCGACGTGTTTTCGATGGTCCGGATGTAACAAAGGTGCGTGGTGCTATGGATGAGAGTGGTGAGTTTGTTGAGATGTCCATGTTCTTTTCATCAGCGATTCGGATAAAGGTGACGTCTGGTTCGCAAGAGATGATTTTCCGTCGACTGTCCAGCTTGAAATCCAGGTCACCACAGGAGCGAGCTACGTTGAGAGAAGGTACATAGTCATGGCGAGATCTGGGTCGTATTATATTTGGCCGGGCATCGTTCGGTGATGCTGGTGAATGCTGTGTTTTAGAGTTGTTATCATTTTCTGTATTATTGTCGTTATTATTGTTATTGTTATTATTGTTGTCGTTGTTGACCGTGGTGCGTACAGCGCTTTGTGTTGACCAAGCAAAAGTTGATTCGCCCTGGGAATAGTCTTGGCCCGCCTGATATTCCTTTGGTCGAATACGAGCATTTTTCAAAGCAAATCGTTTGGCCTGGCGGTTTCCATCTTCACGAAGTTTGTCCAGTTCCACCTTGATGACACGGTTTTGCACAGAGTCCACGAATTCCCCGCCGTTTTCCAATATTTCCCGCACGAGATGTTCCAAGTATGGTTTGTGGTCTTGTGAGGCGAATACAACATCCATAATATAATCCTTGTCATACCCACCTGGTGGAATCACATAGGGGCTTGTCGATGCTGAGTGACCTGATACTGAGTGAGTTGTTGCTGTTCCTGCTGCTGTTCCTGCTGTTGTTGCTGTTGCTGCTGCTGTGGTTGTTGGAGGCGATGACACACCTGGTTCCGGAGCCGATATCAAAATAGATCGTGAATCACCCACATTGACATTGACCATCCAAACACCAAAGAATATATTGATGATCAGAGTACATCCATCGTTGTCCACCGTTTCTTCCTTTGTGCTAGGTATCGGTTCCGTGATTGATTTTTTATCGTCACTGGTAGTTTCCTCGGTGTTGACAGCATCCGGAGTGGTAGATTTGGCGTTTTCCTCATCTTGTTGTTGATTCCCACCATTTAGCTGATTTATTGATCGCCTTCCAAGCTGTTTTCGTTTGATATCTAAGTAATCTTCATCCAATTTATTCACCATTATCTTGACGTCCTTTTCGAATCGCTGATGAATGGATTTGTCGTCAAAGTTGTCGGGGTCGTATTCATCGCATAATTGTTGAATTGCATGAGGTATATGTCGTACAAAATATTCCGCACACCCAGCACCACCATGACCATCGGCAAGAATGAAAACGCGCCCGATAATATCTTTCTTGTTGTTTCCAGTGATATCAGCCACCCGGTACTTGTCTTCACATTGGACTTTTGGTATCTTGATTTTTTCATGAGATCGGAAGCGTGGGTAGGAATAACCTTTTTGTTGGACCACCGCAAAATAAGAGGCGACAGGATAAGATGTAAAGTCAATGGGGTCAATATAATTGTCGTCTGCTTCAGGTGGTGAGTGTAATAATGTGTAATCGAATATGGTGTCTTCTTCTGGTAGTGTCATATTCCCTTTCGAGTCCTCTTCAGTTGCACCAAATCTAGAGATAAGTGTAAGAGAGTTAGAGAGAGCTTTTCCCCTCGTTAGAGCAACTTACAAGAATTCATCGTCCGTATCGATTTCAACATCAGAGACATTGTCATCATAGTCATCGCTTCCATTTCGTCTGCGTTTGTGTTTAGAAGACCTACGGGAATAAAAGGAGAGTTAGAGTAATGTGGTGACATGAACCATTATCATATCCTATTTACCTCGACATTTTGCGCTGTCGTTTTCCGGTGTGATTAAGGTGATTGACTTGATGATAGCGAGATGTTGCATATTCCACAGGTTTCAAGAGAATAGGTTCGTCAGGGATTTCTTGAGGAGGAGGAGGATCAGCACCATTAAGCACCTCTTCAGATATACAATATTTTGCTTGTCGACCAGTGCCTTCTTTTTCGATACGGAATGGATCAGGTTTGTTCAGATCTCTTGCTGTTTTCCGTGATGTTGAAATAATACCTTGTATGGTGCTTTTTGGTGTTTCGCCTCTATTGTCACAACAGGGTTAGTAATGCAAACGGAATAATATACTGTTTCGGTTTTATCATGTCACCAACCATCCACGGCTTCTTTACCTTAAAGGGAGTAATTCCAATGCTCTAACAGCGGTCACCAATTGAGCGGCACTCATAGTTTGATTGCCATAATAGAATAGAGTGGCCATTACCTTCATGAAAGAAGAATTGGCCCGGAGTTGATCACAAAGGTTAAAGTGGGTGAGTTCAGTGTCGATTTCCGTCATGACATTTAAAACAATTAAGAGTAATGGAGAAAAAGATGGGAAAAAAGAAGCGAGAACAAGCATTTCTTTTTTTATCACTTGGTTTGCAAAAAAAAAAAAAAAAAAAAAAAAAAAAAATCTGTGACGTGGTTTGAAAAGTTGAAATGGTCCAAGTTCCCTTCCTCCCTTTCTTTTCTTTCCTTTATTCCTTCCGTCTCTTTATATAACATGAATGACGGTGTATCAATACTAGTAGCCGTCTTCTTAATCCTTATTGTCTTGCGATGGATGTTGGGTTAGTGCACCACACGATAAAAGATGTTTTATCTTACTAATAATCTCTCTTTATGTTTATGTATAGGTGGTCAACCGCAAAACCAACAACTACGACAACGTAGAACCACAACAAGAAGAGTACATCGTGTCACTCCTCAAATGGTAAGTCATCTTGTGCTCATCGTCTCAATAAACTTGTTACTAAACTTTTTTTTTTTCAAAATTAGATTGAAATGGTACGTGCCTTGTTCCCTGATGTGCCCACAGCTGCTATTCAGGCCGACTTGCAACGAACAGGATCTGTGGAAACAACGGTAGACAATGCTCTTCGTGATGGTGGACTACCCTTGGTAAAGTACAAAAAAAAAAAAAAAAAAAGATATTACTTGGCCTAATCCTAACTTTTTCATCTTGAGGTGTTAGCCTGCCACACCTACTGCAAGTCAGCCCGGCTCACCATCTCTCAACAACACTTCCTCCACCTCCTCTTCCTCGTCAAGAAAACCAACAAACTATGACAGCCTACTCCAACGATACAAACTCGATACTGAAAAATTGGCTCAAGAGGAATTGGTTGAACCACCTAAAGTATGGGAACAGGATGCAGCAAAACGTCAAGACACTTTGAAAAAGCGAAAGGAATTCATGGTGCTTCAAGCCAGAAAGTAAGATAGGAACAAAAGGAAAAAAAAAAAAAAAGAGTCTTCTTGGGAGAAAGGTTGTATTGTTACTAACAGGGGAAATCTCTTTGTTTGCAAACCCTTATCTAGGAAATTGATGGAACAACAACAAAAAAAGCAACAACCTATGGAACAGACTACAACCAGTCAACCTCCCAATATGGAACAAGTGGATTCGACAGCACCTAAACCCAGCATTGGTGAAAACTTTGACGAACTCTCCGTAGAAGAATTGAATACCCTGTCACCTGAACAACGCCGTCGACATATGCTACAAGCTTTCGAAAAGAAAAAGGCTATTTAATCACATATTATCTCACTTCCCCCATACTTCTTAGTATAGCTGATCAATCACGTCATGCCCCTCTTAACAGTAGAACAGCCGTATTTACTTCATCCCCCCTCTCCCACTTTTTTTTTTTTTTTTTTTAACTTTTTGCTCTTTAGTTTTATAATGATATGTTGAATAAAATGGACGATGTATATTATAAATGTTATGGTCGTGTTATTTGGTATTGTAGTAGCTTTGTCAATTCGGGTAATCGGTTTCAACCGCATCTATTTTTAAATGATTGTGCCTATAAAGTCTTCTCTTGGGATCAATATGAAACTGGAGGAAACTTATGACAATCGGAATCGGGGTGTGAATACTGTCGTGCATAATGTCATACGAGCCTTTCCTTTCGCCCAGAAATCACGTAATTTGAACCCCGGTCAGGCTTGAAAATGAGTACCGTTGAATCATCTCAAAACACAATCTCATTCAACATCCTTTTTTACAAAAGTTAGGGCAAAACGATCTTGAGGCTATACTGCTCCATACAAGGGACTTGGTACAATGGTCATTATGTAAAGTTTGTTCGAAATAGGCTAAAGAATGCACACGGTCACTTTTGTCATTAGCATCACTTGTTCATTAAGGCAGTAGAGCTCTCTTTAGTTTCCAGGCGAGAGTAAGCGGGGTTTGAAGTAAGTTTGTTCTTTCAAAGCCTGGCGGGAGTTCAATTTACGTGATTTTTGGGGGAAGGGAAAGGCTCGTTAAAGACATCCGGGATTTCAATTCCGAAACCTTCCTGATGAAATGGATCAAGGATCTGCCTATATGTTTCAATATCATCATAGGTCGTGGATAGATTGGAATATATTGTCGATATAGACGAGTAGACTGATCAAAGGGGAGTTTAAGATATTACTCGATGCCTCGATAGGAGCCTCGTCGATCTTTTTACTGTTCGATACCAATCACTTCAAGAGTAATACATTAGTAACACAGTTATCATAAAAAACAAGCTAACCTATTACTTCCCATCAAATCTATTCATGATATCAGCTTTATTAATGTATAGGGATCATAATAACCAAGAGGAGACAATACTTTTTATTTATTTTTCTATAACAATTAAACAAAAAACACAGATAATATACAAACTAGAGGGTTAATCTAATAGGTATAGGATAAGACTATTCTAAAAACGATCAAACATACGCATAGACAATTCATATGCAGTAAAAGTAGCACCAGCAGCAGGAATACTATCAGACAAAGAATAGGTTAGAAGTTTTATTTGAATTTAGCATAACTTGATCATTTACCTTCTGAGAATGGTAGGAGCCATGCCTCGGAATAAACCATTTAGGCCATCGCGAGCGTAGATTTGTTTCATGACCCGAGGTACATAAAAACCTTTAGGGTTTTCCGTTTGATTTTGTACCTAACAAGTAAAGAAAAAAAAAAAAAAGGTGAGTAAACCCCCATGGTGTGTGTGTGCATAAAAGAGTACTTACCACAGATTTCACCACATCAAAAGGATAACTAAAGATCCAGTATCCAATACCACCAGCAGCACCAGCGACCATAAGCTGTGTAATAGTCGCTTCATGATCTTGATCCTTTGTCAATTGTCGTTTCACTATTTCAAACCCGGTATAAAACCCAAAATACGCAGGGATTTCACGCAACACAGTAGCCACCATACCTCGACCCAAACCATTGGCCCAGCCATCCCTTTGGATCAAGTATCTAGCACAATCCACCGGACCTGAAAAGTATCGCTGTTGACCATTTGATGATTTACCGAATTGTGCTTGCATCTTGATTTTCAAAAGTTCAACAGGAGATGCAAGAATACTATTCACAATACCTTCATCATCCTATTAGTATTCATGTTTTTTTTAAAGAAAGGGGAGGGAAGGTTTACCTGCACCAGCACCAGCAAGACCGATTTGACCGATGGATAAGACTTGACCGGGATGATCTTGTAATAGCGATTTGAATTGTGAATTGGCGGCAAATAACAGAGCATTGACTGCACCAATACCAACAAGAGGAGCCGCCATGCCTATGATAGAAGAAGAAGGAGGAGGAGGAAGGTTAGTATTGTTGTCACTTTTATTCTTTACTGAGACGTACCTTTGTATAAAGCCAAGAATCCTTCATTCTTCACTGTTTGCACACCACAATCCCAAGCCCCATTAAACCGACCATGATCCAATTGTAAGCGTACTTTGATAGTATCTAAAGGTTGACCTACCAAGACATTGGCCATACCACCAAAACTAGAATGACAGGACATAAAAAAAAAGGAGTGAGTTCAATAATCCATTATTGGCCATTTTCGTGTAAATATATACATACTTTCCAGATACAAAGTCTGCCACGGCTGAGACTTGTTTTGTTTTTACAGGGGCTACCACTTGCTCAGACATGGAAGTATATATAAAGTAAAGTAAAAGGGAAAAGAGAGGGAATGAAAAAGAAAAGTGGAAAATGATGTGCTTTGGCGGCATTTAAAAATAGAGTGTCGGGATGTGAAGATGTTTGTCATCCAAAGAGTGTCCACACAATCATTGGGTCCTGTCCTTCAATTTGGGTTGAGACACTGAGTAATCATGATTTATGCATATCAAATAGAATTTTTTAATTTTTTATTACAACAACAATATTATATATACATGAAAAAAACTGGACTATGCTAGACTAATAGATCTAATCTTTCCCCAGTTCTTTTGAGAGTTCCCGACCACGATTAGCAGCGGCATTTACAGCATCGACCATGACTTTACGAATGCCATTTGCTTCCATTGACTTGATTGCTGCTTCTGTTGTTCCTTTTGGGGAGGTCACTTTTCTTCGTAGTGTCGCCAGATCATCTTCAGAGGATTGAGCCATCATAGTCGCACCCAAACAAGTTTGTAGAGTCAATGCTTTGGCATCTTCAGGTGTCAGACCAGCTGCCACACCAGCATTTTCTATATGATCAAAAAAAAAAAAAAGAGTTGGTTGTTTGTTCCACTCTTGCCTCCCCCTCCCCACTTACGCATAGCCTCCATGATCAAAAAAAAGTAAGCAGGCCCACTACCACTAATCCCAGTAACAGTATCAATATGAGCTTCGTCATCCACCCACAAGACTTGTTTAGCCACCGCACGCATAATGTTTTCCGCCAATGTCTTTTGATCCCCACTTGCACCTGGTGTCGCATAAAGTCCCGCCGCCCCTTGACCCACTAATGACGGGGTGTTGGGCATACATCGTACGATCGCCACATCCGTCGTCTTTAACCACCGATGCATATCTTGTGTGGTAATTCCGGCAGCAATGGAAATGATCAGGAGCCGAGGGTTTTGGCATAGTTGGTCCGAACAGGCAGAAAGGACTTGGCGCAATACTTGAGGTTTGACAGCGAGAATCACCACATCCGCACCTTGGATCACTTGGCGGTTATCTGCAGAACCAACCATGGTAGGGTATTTTTGTTGCATATAGTGTCGTCGTTGGTCCAGAGGTTCAGAGTAGCGTAATTTGGTTCCGGGGTGGCCACTGGCTTCAAGACCACAGAGAATCGCTTCCGCCATGTTACCACCACCAATAAATGAGATGGTGGGATGGGTTGTCAAATGAGAGGTAATCGCTTGAAGTCTTTGTACAGGATTCATGTTGGTAAAGTTAGATTTGTTCTGTTGTAATGGATTCAAGAGAAAAAGAGGAAAAGAAAGATGAATGAGTCAGTGCGAAATATATATATCTACTCCGTCGAGTTTAAAATCCCGCCAATGCCCTGAATAAATTATCATGCTATGACGATGCTTTAGTTCCAGGGAACTATCATTGTGTGAAACCCATTAACTAAAACAAGTAAATCAAAGTAACATTTTATAGATCATATGGAGTCATAATATATAAATAAATAAAAAAGGTTTTTATTCATCATCATCGTCATCATCATTTTCTATTCTACTACTTGGTATATCATATTGATCATCATCTGATAAAACATCGTGCCTTCAAAAAGATAAAACTTGAATTAACCAACATTATCCTTTCACACATACATTTCCCTTTCTTACCTAATCAAAACATCTTCCACAGATTCAGCGGTATACTTAGCCCCCACTTCATCATCCAGTCGCACCAAGTTTGCAATCAGCATACCACTTTTATAACCCAAGATCGCAGGCGAGCCAATCAGATCGAATTCCAAATCCAACCCAGAGACGCGAATGAATTTAGCCAAACTGTATTTGTGTGCCAAACCTTGCAAGATATCATCCAGTCGACGACAGTTTTCCAAGCTATCATCATACAAATGGACAATCACAGGCACCGTTCGCCATTCAGTATCGATGGATGTGACAAAATCATCCACATCAATGTCTTGTAATGTGCCAAATACCCTGTGTTCTTGTCGAGTGCTGTGATTCCGCATCTTTTTCAATTCCGCCAGTCGTTTTTCCCGGTAAGCTTTGAGTACTTCTTCATCGTCCGAATCGTTCTCATCTTCAATGGCTGGTTTAGGTTTGGATTCCAATACAAGCTCCATTTGTTGTTGTTGTTGTTGTTGTTGATCCTGAAGATAGGTGGTAGTCACGGGTGCCTTGGCAAGGAGTTTCGCATTATAGTCGGCTATTTGTCCTCGTCTTTTGGAAGCATCCAATTGCTGTTGATATTTTTGATCGTCAATTACACCTTTAGGTCCAGTTTGCCGTCCTCCTTGTCGCATCATGACAGGATTGGTTGATGCTGAGCTTGACTATTAAAAGTATCATCAAGGTTAAACCATCAAGACTTTATTTGTATTATACCATCTTTTTTATTTTCGACTTGCGTGGTTATCGGATTGATCTTCATCATCGTTTTCAGACAGATCGCTATCGTTTTCCCCTACTCGAAGGTCTTGTTTCCCATCATCCAAAGTGTTGTTTTCTAATTGAGCTAAAAGAGCGTCTTCCATGATATCCGTAAGGAGAAGGAAGACAGACAAAAAAAAACAGGTTGAATTTTAAAAGACTTTATTTTTAAACCCCGACCGTCGATCCTTCATCTATTCTATTTTCATACCTAGTCAAGTTCCTTGGAGATAACGTGGGCTCGATTAGTGGCAGCAACAACAGCGTCCTTAATGATTTGTCGAATACGATTGGCCTCCATGGACTTGATCGCAGCATCCGTCGTTCCATTGGGTGAAGTCACTTTTTCACGCAGAGATGCCAAATCTTCTTTTCCTTCCACCTGTTGAGCCATCCGCGCCGCACCCAAGCATGTCTGTATCGTCAAGGTCCTAGCTTGCTCCAATGTCAATCCTACCTCCATTCCAGCATTTTCTTGATATATATATAATAGGTATCAGTAGAGAGTCATAACGAGTTGTTTTGTTTTTTTTTTCAACCAGTACTTACGCATCGCTTCCATCATCAAAAAAAAGTAAGCTGGTCCACTGCCACTGATACCTGTGACACTATCAATCAACGATTCCTTTTCCACCCATAAAGTCTTCTTGGCCACTGCATGCATCATCTGATCCGTCAGGTCACGTTGTTCCTGGTCCACCATGTCATTAGCATAGAGTCCAAAAGCACCTTCGCCAAGTAAAGCCGGAGTGTTTGGCATACATCGAATCATGGCAAGTGTTAAGCCCATCCATTTTGTCATTTGTTGTGTCGTCACCCCACCGACAATGGACACATACAGGGCAGAAGGAGGAGAATATTTGACGACCACGGGCAAAACTCGTTCAACTTGATGAGGTTTGATGGCGAGAATCACCACATTAGCATCGTGCAAGCCTTGTTCATGACCTTTGTGATCAGCAGGCAAACCAACAATGTCGGGGTATTTTGTTGCAAGGTAGCCTATGCGAGTGGCGAAACGTTCCACATATCGAAGTCGCTTAAAGCCATTGTTGTGCAATCCTCCCATTAATGCTTCCGCCATGTTGCCGGCACCGATAAACGTAATAACTGGCTGTTGTTGTTTTCCAAGTTTGTGACTATAGGAGAGACAGCGCTTTGCATAAAGTAATGGTAGGCGAATGAATGACGACGTGACAAACATTGTAAAAATTAAAAAAAAAAAAAGAAGCAAGTTTTTATTTTTAGCGAGATCATTTTTATAAAAACTATTTAAAACCCCGCCAATGGCACCCACATAAATCATAATTTAGAGGACCCTACTACAGAATTAAATAAATCCATTTCATAATCTATATCACTAGTATCTTCGGACCTAACCATCAATTGCTTCATACCACGCACAGCTGCAGGAGACACACGACCATTCGATTCTGATTCAAAGACAAAGGGATGGACAAGATCCAGACAAGCCCGGAGACATCCATCATAGGCATCCCCTTGTTGCCGCTCCACCACCCCATCCACCAATCCAAGTTCAAGACCCAAAGCAGCATTAATGACCGGTGCGCCTGCTAATAGTCGTAACGTTTGTTTCCGCCCAATCCGAGACACTAACCGGCGAGCACCACCCCATGGTGAGGAGACACCCATCCTGGTTTGTACAAATCGAATAAACGTTGTCGAGTCCATACAGATATAATCAAATGCCGTCAAAAGTTCTGTTCCACCTCCCAGGGCGGGTCCTGCTATTGACGCCACGGTAATAAGGTGTAGTCGTGAGAATCTTGTCAATGTGTCGTGCATGAATCGATTCACCGTCTCCTTGGCAGCACTGTCTTGCATATGATCTTGAGCAAACGTCAAATCTAATAAATGTGGATAAATAAAAAAGACAGAATAAAGTTTATATGGGGGGTTTACCTATACCAGCACAAAAGGATTTCCCTCGGCTTCCTGTCATTACCAACGCCACCAAATCACTGTCAGGAGGTAATTGTTCCAGTACCAGAACGATATCTCGAAACTGGGCCATCATTTTACCAGAGAGCGAATTGTGTCGTTTGGAATGTCGTAGTTCGATTAATCCCACACCTGGTGCAAAGGCATTGTTATAAACCACTTCGCCTTGTCCCAGTAGACGTAGCTTGTTACTTGTTACAGAGAATGGATCGCGGGGTGATAATAATGTCATGTGTAAAAAGTAAAAGTGGGTGGGGAAAAGAGAGAGGAAAAAAAGGGGGGGCATGTGAATTCCTGACACCCTCTTTTTGTAAATGTTTAAATCCCGCCAAAGTCGGGATTGGAAAAACACTGTCAGGGACCAGAGTGCATTCATGCTGAAGCAATTAAGAGACAAATCAAGTAGGGTATACAAGTGTTATTTATTATATACATAAAGTAACTATACTAAAACTAATCTAATAATAAACAACCAGTATCTAAACGGAATAATATAACAGGGTATAAAAAGTAACGCAATAAATCAAGCTCCAAGTACCACCATTCCATCATCCATTCAGTTGTTTCGAGAGGCGATCGATTTCCAATTCCAATTCGTTCAGACTGGTGGTGAGAGTCTTTACATCATCATATTTCCTATTCCTTTTGGCGTCCATGATAAATCCTTGTACCAATGATACTTGCTCCCTGAATGTGTCCAGTTGCAGCACCAATTCATCCTGCTGTTTATTGTTGTTATTGTTGGTCTTTTTCTTCTTCTTTTCCTGTGTGTTGGTATTGAGAATCCGAGGAAGCATTTGAAGGGGAAGCATATTGCGTTGGAGGTATTGATTGGCTGCTGTACAAATATTGGCCTGGAGTCGTTTCATAGGTCCTGTTTGCGCTGGGAGTGATTTGATGCTTTTTACCAAGGTGTCGTATAATGCAAAATTGTCGAGGAGTGATTTCCGAATCAAGGCTGCTTTTCTGTAGCTTTCATGAGTTTGCTGGACAATCTTTTCTTGTCTATATATATATATGAAGTGTCAGTTAAGTTGTCAAACAAGAGAGATCAATAGGGTTGACTTACTCTAGCATCAATATCATGGAATGGAATTTTGGAAGCAGTTTTTCAATGTTTTGGCGTGCCACAGTAAGTTGATGATACAGTTGAAAGATGGGTAAAGGTCTTGATGATTCTTCGGATCGGATCTTTCGTCTACATACATACATAATATATTGTTATTTTATCGTCGAATCAAATTTATATTCCTATGGTTACCTGAATCCAGCGCGCCTACATTCATGACAGGCTCTTGTATCCCCCACAGGTTCAGTTTCAATGTTATCTAGTGATAAAGGAGAGAGGATTCAGTAGACGTTATGATTAGTTAATGGGATAAATGAGTGTTTGTAATCATTTTACTTACCAGTAGACATATCCAAATAGAGGGGAATCATGCTTGAGCAATGTTTGGCACCACATACAACACGACCGCAGAGACGGCAATGATGTTTGCGATAAGTCAAGGTAAAAGGAGTCCTATTAAGAAGGAAAAAGTTTGTTAGTAATAATCCAACCTTTAATACTTTTAGTTTTAAGATATACTTACGAGCATAAGGGACACTTTTTGATTCCTTTATCATCTTGCCATTTGATAATAGACTGTTCTCCATCTATACAAACAATATAATTAAGAGTATGTATTCAACTCATCTATATATATATATATATATATACATTCAAATTACCTCGATACTTGAGTTTCATACTAAGTATACTATTAGTGTTACTACCATTCGAGTTCCGAGGAGATAAAGTGCCACTGTTGACACTGACATTGGAGGAAGAAGCCGAATCCGATCGTTCCAAACTGGCAAAAGAAGATTGACTGATAGGTTTTTCAGTCAACCCTTTCCCAAGATCCATGTTAAAGTGTAATCGTGCCAGCTATATTATCCAAAAGATAATAAAAAACATTACTATAATCATCCTATTTCCATCAATAAACTTACCTTTTCCAACCGTTTTTCCAATCGATTTGTTTCCAGATAGACTTGATCGATAGTCTTTGCCCGTTTACTGAGAAATGCCGCCGATATATTCCGCATAACACCTTGATGATTCGCATAATCTTCACGGTCCATATAGCAAGTTCCACATACTTTAGCCCACACCCCTTGAATCGGATCATGTTGTGCTTGGTGATTCAATTTAATTTCATATTGAGTATGAGCATTACAAAATAGTTTACCACATCTATTTTAAAAAATATTGTTAGAATTAACATGTCTTTATATCTTGTTACTAGTTTACCTTCTACAGTGTTGTTTGCCCGTGTTCCCTCTTCCCAGTACTTTTCCGCAGCCACGTAGACTACATACATCTTGACCAGTTTCATGCTGCCAATGACTACGTACCACCATATCAGAATACCGTTCCGTTTCACATACAAAATAGTCGGGTTGAGATTGAGTTGCTAGTTGTTGGAATTGAGAGATGAAGGAAGGTTCATTCAGTGTCTTGAAGAAGGTTGGTGAAGTGGATCGTCCTGTACCATTGTTGCTGTTGTTGACCGTCAGAGTGGTTTGGACTTTTTTTTGTGCTTGTTTAAACCATGTTAATAGTGCTCCTTTTGTGTCTTCTTCACTATGTGCAGTATCCAAATGCTATAGTCAAATTGAAAGAAGGAGTTTATGAATACGAGTTTTCGTTTTCTTTTGTGTGTGTGTGCGCAAATACATTACCAAGTTTAAGGACTGGATGGATGGACAGGATTGTTGACATATAGGACAAACAGCGCCTTCGACAGGCACATAATCTTCATAATTGTAAGACATTAGTGAGAGGGAATAGATGAGATGGAAGAAAAGAAGGAAAGAAAGAAAAAAAGGAAAAAGATAAAAAAGAGCTTTGGCGGCGTTTCAAAATCGTGAAGGAAGAAAAAAAAAAAAAAGATGACCAGCCCTGTGTCACCAACAGTAAGAATGTTCCTGAGTTTTTCTTTTGTGCATGAGGAAACTGTTTGACATCATCCCTGGCTTTGATGACTTCATGGGTGTTACTTGCAAGCAAGTACTATTGATTGGAGGTGATCAAAACAATCCACGTTTTTCAATCCTGCCGGACGAGGTTTGAAAGTTCCTGAATAAAAAGGGATCCGCCGCTCCTTTCTTTTTCACCTCTTTTCTTCCTCTACTCTATTAACTAGCAATTTGCCCTTGTCATTCATTACAACAAACACTCGTACTTGAAGCTTTTTATGTAACTGATGGATTTGTGGTACAGGTGATGAAATACCTTACAAGGTAATGCTCATGTTGTGGCAACTAGCCATTGAACTAACAAAACTTTTTTGTCAAGGGAATCTTTAGATGAATAAGTTTTCAATATAGTCAAGTATATAGTTAATCTTGTCATGGCTCATGATGCTCTCTCTTTATATATTTGGTATGATTGGATTCTTGTTACTCACACCTGTTAAGAGCAAAGCTGCCAAGCTAGGTGCATAGTAAAATTAGATCATAATGCACTAACCCATCTTTAATCAATAAACTATAGATTAGGAAATGGCTCGATCACCTATTCCGATGACCTCTTTGGATAGTTTGGAGACCAAACAACAAGAGCTGCTACTTCTCAATGCATGCGTCTTTATGGACCAGGGCAGACGACGATAGACAATGGCCCTTCTGATGGATGACAATTAGATAATACATACATTCTCTACAAGGTAAGATAACCAGGTGACTCGGTGAATATCGTCCCGATATGGTATTACTCACGTTTACTCATTCCCTCCCCTTTATATATATTATATCCAGGTACCAATGTCCAAACAGGGTATGATTAACACTGCCACAAACATAGATATAGTCATACTTCCCCCAGATTGAAGTTACCTAATAAAAAACCAACGTTTGATAGTCTTCATTCCATTTTTTTTATTTTTTATTTTCAGTATTGTGATTAACATAATAAAAAGGGACAAAAAAAATAAAGCTATAAATAAAAAAGGTGTGTGTGTATGTGTGATAATAGATATAAAGGGGAAAGGGGACAAGAGGGTAGAAGAAACAATCTGATAAGGTATACCAATAAAATAAAAGATAAAAGGACCATTTAAAATAAAACAAAGTCATCCATGGTGGCCAGATCTTGTTGAGGGAAGAGAGATGGTGAAGGAGGAGGAGATTGGATAGGATTGGATGATGATGACATGTCAGCAAAATCATCAAAGATATCATCATCTTCCATAACAGCACCCAGATCATCATTATCCACCACACAATTGTTGTTGTTGTTGTTGTTGTTGTTGTAAGAAGGTAAAGAACCAAAGAGTGCAAAAGGAGACAATGCCTGTGAATCATTATCATCATCATGAGAAGACACAGAAGAAGCAGGTGAGACAGCTGGATGAGGAAGGATAGATGGTGAATGACGACTTGTTGTAGAGTTGTTGTTGTTGTTGTTGGTAGGGTGCTTTTTCAAATAAGGATGATAACGTGTCGATCGCTTGTGGCGAAGAATATAAGGTGTGGTTGAGTGTGATTGGAAGGAAGTAGGTGAGGTGCAAGTAGAAGACGAGGAGGAAGAGGTAGAAGAAGAAGAAGAGTCCGTTGAATAATAAGTGTCGTGATAAATGTTAAGCAGTTCATCTTGATAAAAGTGAGATGGTGTCATGTTGTTGTTATCGAGTTGGTGGTCTAAGTGAGTGCTGATTGGTAGACGAGAATAAAGGATGGTGGTGGGATGGTGAGTAGACCGGGACCATGGGCTTGAGCAGTGGTGAGATGACTCTCCCTCTCCCGAAGGATGGAGTGCGGAATAAGAGCTTTGGTGGGTAGGTGGTGAGTCACGTCGGCAGAGACTTGAGAAGAAGGTACTTGAAGATACATGGTATTCATTTTCAGAAGTAGTAGGAATGTTGTGGGTAAAGTGCTTGGGTGGCAACAAAACGAAGAGAGAGAGAGTGAAGGGGGTTTAATTAAGTGTGTTAAAGAGGTAAATAAAAAGTTACTGTTGCTTTTTTTAAACCAATGGTAATGGATGTATTAAAAAAAAAAAAAGCAAACAACAGTACAATAAGTAGAATGTAATGTATAGGAGCCAGAAAGAATCACGATTGATAAAAAGTGTCCTTCTGTCTTGTGTAAATGTCCTCCAAGTAGGTAGATAGGGACGTATTCTTTGTTTTTCAAAGAGAAAAGGGGGGGTTCAAGTAAAAAAGAAGGGCCTTTTTGTTTAATTAAACAAAAGGTTTAAATGTATAAAAAAACAATAGAGTGGAGAAAGAGAAGGAAGAGAAGAAGAGAAGGGGGGAGATTTTACTGAAAAATAAAAAAGTCGTTTATTATAAAATTATATACACCACCTTTTGTGTTCCGTCTCCACCAAATGTGATTGGCCAGAAACGAATCACTGGGGTTCAAAAAGGGAGAATAGCTTCGCCACTTGATGAGCCCAAAAGGTAAAAGAAGAAGAGCATATCATATCACGTGTATGATAAGTATAAATTACTATAGTATATATAAAACTAGACTATCCATTGGGTTCCCTTTAGTTCTAAAACCATCTTTTCCGGTATATCTTCATTGTCGTCCCACCACCAATGCAAAAGCCAATAGTCAGGTTCGATCGTGTGGACTTTATAATGGCCTTTAGATACTTGTATTTGTGTCGTCGTTTCAGGTGGAGGAGGAAAGCTGTACTTGGGCACATGGAGTTCAGTAATGTTGTTGGTGCATTGACCATTAGGTTGGAATTCATATCGATAATAAGCACACGTTTCCCTTGTTGGTGAGGTGAAGGATATCGCGGTAGGTGTCCCTGCTGTCAAATGAGGTCGAGGGCGATAGAGACATACTAATTGCCGCTGATTTATGTCGTTTGCATCCAATCTCTCGTCCTCTGTTGTCCATTTGCTGTTCAAGGTCGATAGTGAGCTATCTGTGCCATTGACTTTTTCATCGTCCGCTATTTTTATTGTTGTTGTTGATGCCGATGATGATATACTGCCTTGTTGACGCGCTTGCTGCCAGATACTGAGATTTTCACCATTCCATAGATCGCCCCAAGTTGGATCATTATCAGGTACATATTGCCAAAGGGTATAATTTAAAAGAGCGCCTTCCAGTGCATTGATGCTGGCATCCATGGCCTTGTTTTGTGAGGAATTGGGCTTGTTGATATTGTTGATTGCCACAGGTGGTGTCACTGGTGATGATGACTTTTTTGATGATGGTGACAGAGTGGCGACAAAGAAGAGAGAGGCAACCCACAACCAAATTTGTTGCCAGGCATGTTGGAATGGCCCGAGCGGTGATTCAACTGGTGTGGTTTTCGTCGGTTTTACTGTTGTAGACGAGTCATGTCCTTCCATATCGTAAGGTATCCCAAATTCACCTAAAAGACAAGGATAATTACCAATCTGTTCCAATCCTTCAGCTTGTATGGTTTTCATTTGCTTGACAAAACATTTCCGAATCGCCTTTTCACCAACGGATAGGGCCCGGATAAACCGGAGAGGTCCCGTCCCATACTTGCCACGACTGAGATTGATAAAGTCGACATTGTAATTGCACCATTTTCGCTTGACCAGAGTGAGACCATCATACCAATGTGGAGTATAGACCATGCGCTGAAACAGAGGATCATTGTCGGGTAACTTTGGGGGCTTTTCCAAAATGGGTGGTTGAATAAAAATGATGGCAGTCGTGTGGATAGATCGAATGGCCTGCATGTATAATGTCAAGAAGGGGAGCCAGTAATCTTCAGCGAATTGAGTTGGTTTCTTGGTATCAGGATGTGTTGCAAAATAGTGTGGTAAGAGTAATGATCGTGTGTTCCTGTCCCAGACCCCATGATTTTCCCAAATACAGCCAGCTTTTTGCCAACAAGAGCCGCGTTTCCATCCAAATAACCTACAAGATTCATCCAATTGTGTTTGAGTCATCCATGCCGAATTTACATCATTGTTGTTGTTGTTTCCAGGATTCACCAGAACATCACCTGTCTTCTTTGGACCAGACCAGATAAATTCATAATTTGCCACCTTGCAAGGGATTCCACTAGCTAGCAACATACCTTGGAAACCAGTAGGCATCAGTCCCATTTTAAAGCTGGTATCACCACTATTTAATTTGTTGAGATCAGGACACTCAAGATATCCACCACCAGGTTCATTCATTGTATCGTATCCCAATACCACATTGTCCTCCAGGTTATATTGCTTGATTCGTCTAGCCAATTGTGTAATAGCCCCAAAAAAGTGTGTTTGAAGATAATCTTGAATATTGACTTGATCAACCATACAGTAAGGGGCAAACGTCTTGCCGGCAAAGAAGAGTGTAAGCATGGTGGCAGCGGCTAAACGTTGGAGGTTGGTGTTCCATATCATACGAGGAAACGATTCAGGAGGATCATAGTCGTTGTGTACAAGTGCTGCAATGGTTGTTGTAAAGTGGAGAGGATTCAAGCCAGCTAGTGCCAAAGTCCAACCTGGATGTCCAGAACCACCACAATGACGAGACCACTATCAAAGAAGAGAAGGAGAGTTGGTTTTAATATATATAAAAAGACTAGGTACGAAGTCACTCCACTTACGGTATCTTGATGAGGATCAATAAACACCTGAAGTCCATATTGCCGGCACTTTTTCAATACTTGTATTACATAGTCCAAGTATTCAAAGTCATATATTCCACTAGTGAGAGTTTAAAAAAGAAAAAAGAAAAAAAAAAAAAAAAAAAAAGTTAGTCAGGAAGAATTTTTCTTTATTTTCTAATCGAGTTACTTACGGTCCTTCATGTTCAATGGCTTCCCAAGTAACAATGAATCGAAGCAAGTTAAAACCAAGAGAAACAAGTCGTTGCAAGTGGAGATCAGCTTCTTCCAAGGGGAATGGGCGTCCAACAAATGTCACTTTACGATCATAGTCCAACCAATAGCCATGACGAGCGTGAGAGGGGAATCCAACAGGAAGTTTGGCACCACCACCCACATTGATACCATGAAAGAAGACAGTTCTATTTGTATCTTTATCAACAAACCAAGGTCCATTCAATTCAATCATGAGGATGGAATTAAAATAAATAAATAAAGTGAATGAGAAAGAAACTAAAAAATTGAAATAGGGACCTGAAGTAGCGGCATTGTCGGGATTTGAAAATAAGGGCTGTTTTCTTGAGAACAAAAAAGTGATGATGATCTGTGTAACATCCAGCAAAGTGAAATTGCGACACTTTTATCGATAAATGCGCTGGCGGTGTTTTAATATACATAAAGGACGAGGCCGTAGCATGAATTGTTAAAAAAAAAAAATGGATTGGATAATGATTATAGTGGTCCCGATCGAATTTTGCATTGTGCGGCAGATCTGTGGTGATGCTTTATATGAAAGCGTAAGAATCATGCCCAATACTTGAATCTATGAAGACCAAGTGTACTCGGGATAATCGGGATCATCAGATTTTCCAGGTCCTAATGAGAGGATCGACTGAAACCCCGCGACTCGATGCCAAGGGTTTTAACTCGATTTAGGCATTGCCAGTATTACTGGACCATTCTTTTTATAAATCCATCTTCCATCTTCTGTTTTCTTTTTCTTCCTTGTTCGATTTCTTCTTCTACCACACAACCATTCCCATGTACAAGCGTCTTTTGCCTTACTTGCTTGCGGCCTTTACATTAGTCTTTCTCTACCGCTTGATACATCTCAGTGATCAACGCGACACTACAAAAGAACAACTCGACATTCTTCTCACAAAAGAACAAGACCCATCACCACCAATGGACCACAAAACATCTTGTAGAACAACCAGTGTGGAAAGGAACACGGATCCTAACCATACCAATGCTCACCTCGCCTCTTGGATGAATCTCCCCACTGAGACCATGCTTACCTTCCAGACTCAATGGCAAAGTTTCATCAGTCGGGAAAAGAAAAAATCCCGCCCGAAATCATTTCGTAATCCTCGAGGTATCGTTTTGGTGGCGGGTAATGGCGATACTTTTTATCGAGCTCTCACAACCATCAAGATACTCAGGCACCATGGATGTACTTTGCCTGTTGAAGTGTGGCATTTGAATGATGAACAGCCATCGGAAACCATGGTAAAGGAATTGCATGATTTACAGGCACAACCACGTGATCTTTCTGAAAAGCATCTGATGAAGCCTATTGATCATCGAACAGGATCAGATAAACAGTAAGTAGTGTTCAAAAGAGAAAAAAGGAGGAACTTGACATCTTATCTCACCATGGAAAAAAAAAAAAAAAATAGGTTCCAAATTAAAGTAGCGGCGATCATTAATGCCGGGTTTGAAAATATTATCTATCTTGATTCGGATAATATCCCTACTGCTGATCCAACTTTCCTATTTGATCATCCTGCATATCAAGAAACAGGTGCAATGTTTTGGCCTGACTTTTGGTAGGTTGAAATGAGCGATCACTTTTCTTCACAACAACTCATTCTTCTTGTTTCTCACCCAAAAATAGGAAAACACATGCTGAGAATGGTATATTTGATGTTCTTGATATTGACTGTCAAGATGAATGGGAGCAAGAAGTAAGGTTAAAACATGATGATGACTATTTCCAGCTCACTTTTGTAAACTCTCATCTTTTTGCGTCTAGTCAGGTCAAATGGTAATCAATAAAATAAAGTCATGGTACCCTTTACAGCTA